>JACEFO010000662.1:600000-1104858 GCA_015342445.1 Digitaria exilis
ATATTCCACATTGGTTATGAGGATAGTCGAATCAACTTAAGTATGTAACTCTGAGGATGAAAGAAACATGTCTTCTGGTTTACATCAAAATCTTCGATATAACCATTAGCTTCTTTTTTTTCATTCATGCTGGGATGCTACCTAATGAAATTAAAGTAAGGATCATGTGCCCTTAATGTTACGTTTTTCTTCCTGCAGGTCACAGTAAGCAATGTCTGGCACTTCCCTCTCCTTCTAATTAAGAAGAATACTAAAGGAGACTCAATAAACGAGACTGCTGTGGTGCGTATCAAAGCTCCACTAGAGGCTACCGAACGTGCCGCCATCTATCTGGTCGTGGTCATCGACGTCAGCCAGAGCACGATGTGGGATAGGGCACTGCCGGCGAATAAACCGTCGAGGTTTGATCTGCTGAAAAAGGCAATGAAGTTCATCATAAGACAGCTTCGTGACGATGACCGTCTCGCTATTGTGTTCAATGACAACCTTGTCATTGATGACATTAAAATCTCCGATGACGCTCGGGCATATGCTGAAGACATGGTGCATGACATCTTGTCGAACGACACAGCGTTCAGACCCAACTTACAGGATGCCGTAAAGGTACGAGTACTTGGACTATTCCCAATCGTATTCAAAATACAATCTCGTTCCTATATTAAACAGCTTTAAATAAAAATAAAGTCAACTTTTCCTAAAAAATAAAAATAAAGTCAACATAAAAATTGTAGTACTAGACGATAACTGCAACTTCATAGTTGATAACGTTTTTATTTCAAACAATTTTGATGTTAAAATATTATATATAAGATCTAAAGAATAAATATAAACCATGATGTTGTATTATATATATAAGATCCGTTTCTTACACACAACAACGAGTGTATGGTACAGTGGTGTAGTGCTAAGGTGGGCTCTGTTTGAACTTTTTTGAACCATGATGTTGCATATGGGCCATCTTTTTTGGGGGTTTTTTTGGATACATGCACCATTTTTTTTGAGTTTTTTTAATGACTGAAACCTAGTCACGTCCATGTCACCAAATAAAATGGATTGTCGGATTGCGCACGGATGATCTAAATCGTCCATTGGAGGGCCTATAACTTTGCAAAAACACCCCATGCTTCTTGAAAGTCCAACCCGTCATCCAAAGCCCTCTCTTAGGACTTTTTCCGTAAAACCCTCTGGAGACGTACATCAACTTCTCTCATTCAGCCTTTCCAAAAATACCCCTATACTTCTTCAATATCAAGCCCGACGTACAGAGCTCATGAATTCTTTTAGAAAACCCCTTGACTTGTAGAAATACAATCCACCATTCATGGACCTCACTCAAGCAAACTTTCGAAAAATCCCTCTGCCTTTCATGAAATTAGAACGCCATCCTACCACTTCATAAAGGATAAAGTCCATTTTTTACCACTGAACTATTGCCCGAGTTTGACTTCCATTAAACTCCAAAACCAGATATTTATGACCATCAAACTATCAAAACCGTTTATATTTGGCCATCTGGTGGTTTTGGAAGGTGGTTTCGCTGACGTGGATGACATGTGGCAGTAGGGCCCACAAGTCAGCTTATTTTTCTTTTTTTCTCTCTCCTTTCTCTGTTCTCTCTCCACCCTCGATGGCTCCGGCGGGGGACGCCGGGGCCAAGCTCGCCCGCGCTGCCGCCGATGAGGTCTCCGGTGACTGGAGTGGCACAGACGCCTTCCCCACGACCTTGCACATCGATACCCCTAGAAAAACCTTGAATCGAGGCTCTGACCATAGCTCACGGTGGTCCACTCATGTCATTACCTGCGGTGGTTCGCTCCACCTCTCTGCGTGGTGTTGGGAGACAAGCAGGACGGAAGCAATCGAGATTCTGGTGGCGACTAAAATGATGACGGAGTCTGGGTCGACGGCGCTAGAGATCCCGGCCATGTAGAGCACGGTGAGGGCTCGAGCAGCCAGACACGGCCGGTTGCTGGAGCTCGCCCGTGCGTGCTCCAACCGGGGTCCGGGGGAGGAGCTCTCCCACATCGCCTACTCCGACCGACGGCTGAGCATGCCCGCACCACTTGCAGATCTTGAGGGCTCCGGTAGTCCGGCTAGGGGATGCCGGGGTGCCGAGCTCGCTCGCGCCGCCGCCACTGCAGAGCTCGACAACTCAGGGGAACATCAGGGTCCGAGCTCGCCTATGCCGCCACCGCGGAGCTCAATGCCTCCTACTGGCGCCCGCGCCAGCTCACGACGGGACGCTGGGCGCCATGCTCGTCGCGTCGCCTGCCTGTCGTCCGCCGCCGCAAGAACTTGCTCCTCCCGACAGTCAACGGAGAAGAGCAAAGAAGAAAGGAAGAGACAGAGGAGAGAGAAGGTAGACACGTGGGCCCCACAACCACGTGGCGTCCTAGTCAGCAATACCATCCACCAAAACCACCGGATGGCTAAATATGAACAGTTTTAAAAGTTAGGTGGTCAAAGATTCCTGGTTTTGAAGTTCCATGGCCAAAATCAAACTCGGGCAATAATTCGATGGTTAAAAATAGACTTCATCCCTTTATAAATAAAATACAAATGAAAATGCAGAAAACATGTTAATTAACTTCTATTGGCTTTGTTACGACATGAGGTATCTAGTGTGTGTGTGTGTCTAATCTTCATTATAGACTAAATTTCCAAATTAGAAACACTTTTGTTTATATATAAGAGAACACCATTAAACAATACAACAACAAATAAAACATAAATTTCAATACCAAATTCATATTACATAAGTATTGTGTGCTTTATTAAACTACAAAAGATATATATTCCAAACCAAATAGACGGAGGGCTATTTCTGCACGGCAACTGTTCTAGTTATTCTCTATTGTTGGGTTTAAAGGATATTATTCTCTTTTATGCGCAAAACCGGTGGTTAAAATAGGTTACGAAGTGACCGTGAAAATGATCATGTAGTGGTGAACCAATGCAACCTATATTGCATTGAAATTTACACGTTTGAGTTATTTACAATGATGACAGATTTTGGATGCTAGAGAAGATAAGCAGACACGTTTAGGCTTCATAATTCTCCTGTCCGATGGCCTAGAAAAGAGCAAATTCAGGGGGAATGACCCTGTCAGTGACAACGCCACAAAGTACCCGGTCCACACCTTCGGTCTATGCAAGTCTCACGACCCAAAGGCGTTGTACTCCCTTGCCGAAGAATCCAAAGGAACCTACTCATCAATCACCGCGAATCTCAACAGCAAGATCATTGAAGCCCTCGCTGTCTGCCTCAGTGGGCTTGTGAACATCGTTGCTGTCGATACATCCATCACGATCACAGCCAATCAATCTGACACATGGGAGCCAAAGATAAACAAAATCAGCTTCGGAGGCGACAAGTTCAGCAGCACAAATTATGGAGCTTCTTGCAAAGTTACCATCGGTGTCCTTTACGCTGGTGAGGTGAAGGACTTGGTCGTTAACTTTGAGTTAAATGTCCCTTCGTTGAACAGTGGAGGCTACAAATATGCACCGCTTGCCGCTAGTGGTGAGTACACGGCGGGTACTCCTGGTGGAGAGCGCATCGAGATTGACAGGTGTAAGATGGAATTTTCGGTTTATGCGCGCCGGTACACACCCACAAACGAGATGCCTTTGGTTCAGTCTCCCATGATTCTGCAGCACAAGGTCCAAACCAGTGTCGTGACTATGCTGCGCACATTCCAGAAGGAATTCCATGACCTGGAGGCAAAGGCCGAGGGTGATGACGTGAAGAACGTCGCGGGAAACAAACTGCGTGACATGTGGGAGGCCTTCAAGACAAGCAATAAAAAGCCCTGGAAAGGCGCACAGGAGTCCGGCCTTAGCCTGGAGGGCATCGAGAAGGACATGGAGGCCATGGTGAAATGCCTGAAGCAGGGACTAGGAGTGGGCTGCGTGTACTCTTGGGTGTCGAGCCACCGGATGCAGCGCGCCACGACTACGGGCTTGCCTACTACGGCCGCGTTCCTCACGCCCAAGATGAAGGAGGTGATGCAGGTGGGAATGGGAATGGGAGCAGCGGAGGCGGCATCGCCGTCTGGGGCAAGCGACACGAAGCCATGGGAACGTGTCAAGGACCTGCAGGTGCTGCTTTACAAGCTCTTGAAGGATGTGGCAGAGATGGACCGTGGGGGGCGGGACTACTTCCTCCACTCCCTGGCCAGATCCATGTAACCCTAGTCCCGTCCCAAGATCGATATGCCAGGTACGAGCATGTCTCTAATTTATACGGCTGTACACATTGCCAATATGCATGTAGTATTTGGATCAATACATATCTCTTGGTGCAGGCCGTGGGGAAGCCAACGCTTGTGCCCCCCTGAGGTATAACACGCAGAAGACTTACCACGTACGAGAGCTCGCACCCCAAATCCTTCTCCAAGGAAGGCGAGTTGTATTTTCTGTTAGTTTCGGTCAGTTTTTCGAACCATCAGATCACAATCCGGCAGCTACCTCGCTACACTTGTGCTTCGTTTCATGCATCACTTTGTTCTAGACCTGTAAACAGTCTTTCCATTCGTGTCGTTGGTTGTGTTGTTCAGTCCAATAAGTTTTAAAAATTGCAAATAATATCTGTGATTTTTTTCTACATCGTTGAGATTTATAGCGATTTAGCGAACATCATGTCTATCATGTGCCGAGCACGTAACGAGAATCAGCAGACTACACCTTACCAGGTTTATCCTTACTCGCGCCATGAGCATCCGCAGTGTCTAGGATTACAGATTTTCTCGGATCGACCCAATGGCCCATAACCAATGGCGGACCCAGAGATCGAATGGAGCCTGGGCGAAGTCTAATGTGCGGTTTGGGGAATCGAAGGCTTATACTGGTTTTGGGTTCACAGGTGTTTTGCGCAATCCAAGATGTTGTAGCGTGAAGCCGTTTTCAAAATCTGAGACAAAAATGAAGTGAGTCGAGTGAAATTATTCTTTTCGGGCTTCATCGGTGTAGTCATTTTCGAGTAGTAAGCCCTCCTAAACGACCCTTCAAGACAACTAGCTCTCTTCCTATCTGTTCTCTGGACACAAGGTTTACGATCACAACTAAATAATGATTTTGAAATACTCGAACCGTTGGAAAAAAAATCTTAGTAACACTAATCTTTCACCGACTACTCCGTAGTATTTAAGTTATATAACAGACTATTTGATCCTCTTTGTTGGTGTCCGATGCACAACCTACACAAAGAAAGCTGTCAAATTGTTGCTACTTGATAATTATTCCATGCACGGATAATAGATTAATACAAAAATTATTGAACCAACACATACTCTAAGCATGTATGCAGCATGTATACGCTTAGACATCTAAAATTCAGGTTCTTTTCTAGTTGCATGCCAGCACCCAGGGCCGGGCCCTGGGTCCGCCCCTGCTCATAACCCAAAATAAAAATTCTGGTGGAAATACCTATTGAGTCTGTCCATAAAACTATGGTGTCAAGTAATGCACAACACTCTTGGCCATCGAGTAACCCAATCCTGGACTTGGTGCTGCGTCAGCAAGGCAGCGACCGTCACTGATAGGCATGCAAATGGGTTGGAATGGGGTCAACCAGTGGCTGACCTACATATCGGTATTATTAGTTTTTAAAGAGAAATGCAAGAGAATTGCCATAATGTTTTTAGAAGAAGCACAAACAAACATCAAAGTATCAGTATTTATTTTGTGTTTTAGGTTACCTAGATGCTTGACAACACGTTTTCGTGGGTTAACCCAAGAGTTCTTTTACAGCGCACAATACTAGAAAATGGTGAAGCATTGAGGATCAAGCAATGGCAAGACAGAGACTCAACATGAAAGATAGACGCTTCCTCTATTAGAAATTTCCTTCGCAACAAAAAATTATGGCATACAAAATCTTTTTTTAAATTTGTTACTTTGTCCTGACGGAATATGCTGGCATCTGATGATATTCAGAAAAGTGAGTTGGGATCACATGTGGGCAGCTAGGTCGAGACCTAACAGAGAAAACGAAGGGTCAATGATCCTAGTGGAAAGGAACAATCGATGAGACTGAGATTGGACAGCAACATAACCCCACAACCTACTTCCAAGAAAACATCTTTCTCAACCTACCTCCGATTGATCCATGTTTCCTGAACAAAGCTGCCCACAGCTCACAAGGGTCATTAGAACATGCATGATTATGCATCACACCATTCACACGCTTGGACTGGGAAATCAGCGTTGTGTGTGTGTGTGTTTTGAGAGGAAATCAGCGTTGTGTTAAGTAGACATACCCAATGGGCCTTGCCCAGCCCACACGACGGCAGATGTACCCCACCCACCTACTGGCCCAGTGGGCCAAAACTGGACAGGATGTAGTAGCACTATATTTTTGAAGGAAAAAGTCCTATTTACCCCCTTCAACTATAGACAGAGTTCACGTTTCCACCTTAAACTCTAAAACCGGGTAAATCACACCCTCAACTTTTAAAACCGTGCGTTTTACCTCCCTGGTCGGGTTAAAAGCGGTTTTGATAGTGGTTTTGTGTTTTTTCTTTTTATTTATTTTGGCTGAAGTTTAAAAATTCATAGTAAATCATAGAAAATTCATAAAATAGAAAACTCATTTTTGTTGGACTCCACATGATTATATATACACAGTAAATATATAATATAATATATTTTAGCATAATATTTTTATTGTAGGTTTAGATCTATTCATTTCTGTAAGTAAAATAAATAATTCATAACTCCAGTTTTTATGTTCAATTGTGGCTAAATTTTTACAGTGGCCTAATTATTTTATGATGGAATTGTATTAAAAAAATTATACTCATTTGATCATGTATAACTTAGTTATATATTTATTTATGTCACTATAACTTACTTTCTATAACTAATTTATACCTAATCCAATGAGTATAAATGTTTTACTATAGTTGAATCATACAATAATAAGACCTCCAAAAAAATTTCACCACAATAGGATCATAGAAACAACCGTTATAAATTATTCTGATTAATCATAAAAATGAATAGATCTAAATTTACAGTTAAAATTTTGTACTAAAGTATACCATATTATATATTTGTTATGTTTACATACTCATGCGGAGTCCAACAAAAACAAATTTTCTATTTTATGATTTTTTTTTATGATTTACCATGAATTTTTAAAGCTTCAGCCAAAATAAATAAAAAAGAAAAATACAAAAACCGCCATCAAAACCTCTTTTAAGCTGACCAGGGAGGTAAAACACACGGTTTTAAAAGTTGAGGGTGTGATTTACCCGGTTTTAGAATTCAAGGTGGAAACGTAAACTCTGCCTATAGTTGAAGGGGGTAAATAGGACTTTTTCCATTTTTGAATGGCGACCAAGGCGCCACAAAAACGCCTTTGCTTTTTTCCCCTTGAAAAATGTCTAGAATATGTATATGTTAGCGTTCAAATGACAACGACCACAAATAATCAATCGATCACAGCTGCTGACGGTTTCCAGTGTCATCATTGGAGGCTTCATTTAGCTCTCGCATATTCGCATCACTGGTGGTACTTGTCTTGCTGTCTTAGTTGCAGACATTTTCTTAGTCAGCCAATTTGTTAGTCTCCACTGGAAGCTACCTTCGTTTTCTTCTAAGTCTCCGTACGCTACTTTGCAAAACAAGTGCGTTTACTTGTTCGATTCCATTTCTGAATACAGCGGACGTATCCCACTTTGCAAAACAATGCGTTTACTTGTTCGACAATTAATCTAGATGGTTTTGCCATTATGTCATGTCCTAGAAAGCCAACAAAAAACAGATAACACTCTTATCTTAGAGCTAGGTTGAATGTACTTGTAGAAAAGAAAAGAACACGTACTTGGTTTACCAGTTCTGTCGATACATTGCCTCTGCATTTTCTCATACAAATATTGGCTACTTACAGAAATGGCCAATACTAGACTTGCAGTACTTACAACTAGCAACCGCAAAACAGTACGACCACGTCCTTGCCTCCTTGGATCCATTCCACGTTCTAGCACTGCTGAAAAGAATTAAAGAAATGGTACTTTAATCATATCGTTATATATGTCGGGTACAGGGATGTTGATGATGTGTATTTTTGAAAATCACTTCATTCATTAATAGTCCTTAGAGTTGACCCTCTTGGTTCGCATTCTTCGCTGTCTCTATAAAACGGCTAGAGTAGACAAAAGCATTTCCAGAGCTTTCAACAGGGTCACTTTCGTCTCCGGTCACCCAGGGTTTCCAGATTTGCAATCGATCCCAAGGGTGGGAAGTATGTCTAAGGTTAGTCATGCATTTTATTACGCTTGATTGCATACCTTCTAACCATTTTCAGGAGTAATTAAGTACCTATAGTTATCATCGAGTAGCACATCAATCGTGTTTTTGTCATCGACACTTTGCCACGCGTGTCTGCAGAAGACGGTGATCAGAGCCAATCTCATCGGACCCAACTGCAAGATGGCCATCCTGTCGACCGTCGCCAAGCTAGAAGGTAACCTACCCTGAAAACGGTGTAAGCATTGAACTGATGTACAAACTACAAAGTGCCCAATGCGATTGTCAGACACTAACTGTCCATACCATTCTTGTGTCCAATGCGATTGTCAGACACTAACTGTCCATACCATTCTTGTGTGTGTGTCGTCCCTCAGGGATCAAATCCATGGACATCGACGGCGAGAACTGCACGCTGACGGTGGTCGGGACAGTGGACCCGGTGGCCGTCGTCCTGGAGCTCAAGAAGGCGCACCTCGCGGCGGCGATCGTCAGCGTCGAGGACGACAAGCCGAAGGAGCCCGAGCCAGAGCCAACGACGGAGGACGATCCATGCCACTGCCGAGAGGCTTGTGTGCAGGCCTGCGTCGAAGCCTGCGAGAAGGGTTGCTGCGTGCCTGGATGCTACTACTCGCCATGCCTGCTTCCGAACTGCTGCTTCTACACAGCATTCAGGCCTGCGCCGTACGGCTATGGCTGGTACTGGTAGCCTTGTGCGATCAGTGGTCGGCCACGGGAGAAAAAAGAATGCAGAAATCGACCTGCGCCATCTCGTTTCTGCTGTTCGTATCTGGAGTTCTGATTCTACGTGTGATTTGATTTTGTCAAGTGCCAGATTCATTTGTTCTTCTGTCGTGTGTTTTTCGTTGTATGAAAAAAACGTGAACGTTCGAGTCATCGGTGTCTAAGGCCATGTTCATTCCAACTTTTCACTATTCATTCCAACTTTTCACTATTCCTCTCTTACAAAAACACGTTTCCCAGCGAATGCTACAGTGTTTTTCTTATGCTACAGTGTTTTTTCCTACAATCTAAACACACCCTAAAGATGAAAAGGCCTGCTGCAGTGCATCGTCCATTATATTTTAGCCTGGCCTGGCCTGACCCGGCCCGGCCCACAAGATGCGGCATCAGGCCATCCGTATGTTTGTCTCGAAAAAGTAATCTCTAGTACGAAACATTGCTGTGATTTGCAGTGCAGGCTCTGATGAATATATACAGTAAACACTGTTTTAATTTCTTTTTTTTAGGTAAGCATTGTTCTAGTTTCTGACGAGTAGAGAGACACTACTGAGAGATCGAGCTCCAACGCCTCCCACTCCGAGATAGGGCTGTGTTCAGATTCACAAAAGGTACTTCTCCAACAAGTTTTTTCTATTCATCCCACTCACAGAACACGCTTTCCAGTGCACTATTCATCTAGAAAAAGTACTTTCTACCTCCAATCTGAACACAGCCTAGAGCTCGTATGCTGTCGATGAAACTGTGAAACGTTGTGAAAATGGCAATGAACGCAAGTAGTCATTCGTCACACAAAAGCTAGCTTCTGACGTTTTCTGACGCAAGGTCTTCAATGCCCTGAATCGAGCCTGAAGCTGCCCGTATCAACTCTTATTAGTTGCTGACATTTCTCAGTCAACTGATTGCACTTGAACCCCCACCATTTGCACTAGCTATACTACATGTTGCTGTTTTTAATCATTTTTTTAAGTGGAATTGGCCTAGCATCCTTTTCTGAAGACTGGACGATATGCCAACGACAAAATTATACTCTCTGTGAATAGGTACTCTCTTTTTTTTTTGGAAATAAACAAATGAGGAACTCTCATAGTAGATCCAGCTAGGTTGGATGCACTTGATCGATTAGAAAAGAAAGACTTGGTTTACCAATTCAGTCCATGCATCGTCTTGCAGTTTGCATACCAACGACTGAATGCCGACCTGCAGAGCTCGCCAATCCCGGGTTCACAGTGCAGCCTGAGCCAACTACGGCGAGGCAGTACGACCAGCCGACCAGGTCGATCCTTTCAACCGTTTCACGCTGTATCGCCGCGGAGAAATGGCGCCTCGGCAGTTGAGTTGACCGGCCTCTTGTTTGGCAGCTGTACAAGTACTCACGAGCCTTTTTTTTCTTTTCGTTTCTTTTCTTGGGGAGCTTTCAGCGAGGTCGGTTTCTTCTCCGGTCACCTAATGTGAGTATGTGACAACACCCAGTAGTACGTCTAGTGATTATAGTAACTAATAAGGTCAGTCATATTTTTTTGACTGTATATATCTACTCTTTTTGTTGGTGTCTTCAGAAGTCGAGAATACTTGGGTCAAGTATAACTTCTTGCTAATTTCGTCTTTGGCACATGCGGAAGTCAGTGATCCGAGCTGATCTCGTGGGTACAGGCGTATATATAGCATTCACACGACCGTTGTCATATGTAGTCAGCGGTCGCCAAGCTCCAAGGAACGAAGAGTGAGCTCAGAACATCGATAAGGGCTTGTCTGGCAACTAGTCAAATGGAGGGATTGGAGGAAAATTTAGATTTTATTTTAGATTTTATAGACGCAACAAACCCCTTTATCTCACTTTAATCCGCTTATTTCTAAACAAGCCCTAAGGAAGATGCCTACAAAAAGCCCTAAGAAAGATGCCTACGAAGAAGGCATTCCTGGTTTCCCTGCCGCTGCCAAAGGAGAGTGCAACATCCAATGCATGGTTAGTACGTACTAGTACCAGGGTTTAATATATTTTTTAGAAATGGGAATATGATACGGTTCGTTTCTGATCTACCAAACTTTGGCATTGCATTCATATCTTTACTGTAACTATGATTACGCTCTGATTGAACATTGATTTCAATGCATGGCGGCGCAAAAATGAATGAAATCTTCAGTAGTCCTCCTGGCTCTGAGCCCCCAGCCTAGAGTAGTTGTTCTCTTTTTCTATATATTACAGCAAGTCCGCAACACAGTTGATCGAGAGGTTGCTATATCACATCATCCCACCACATGAGTACTATGACAATCTACCCCTAGGGCAGTTAGTAGAGCCTTGATTAGAGGCTCTAGGTGCATGGCAGCCTGCCCAAAACAAAACAAAAGGCACATATCTTAGTATTAATGACATTTTCTAGAATACAAGTACTTTATTTTGGTTTTTATTTACTAAGATCCTAGCACATGCTCTATCGAGGGCTAGTTGGGAGACATTTCTCTCATTTGTTAATATTCTAACATAATAATACTTATTTTTATCTGCTTGTGATACTTTATTAGCTAGCTATTACTTTATACATATTCTCATCCATATTTATATTATTATTTTCTCTTTGATTGCATCTCACCTTCATGTGTGCCTGACATGAGTTTAATTAAACTAATTTGAGCTAGGTGACATTGTGATATTTTTTATAATTGCAAAAAAAAGATTTGTTTAGATGCAGATTTGGGGGTCACTTTATTTTTAATTTAATAATGCCATGTGGAAAATGATATGTCAATGTAGGTGCTTTTTGAAGTTTTTTATAGTGGCATAATGATGAATATTAGCCTATTAGGAGTTTGGGAATTGAGGTCACTGGAAGTTCAAAAATAACAACATAGTCAATTTGAGGAGTTTAGAGTGCTTGGAAAAAATAGGAACCGTTGATTTCTAAAGATCTACGGCTGATAAGGTCAGCAGTACCAGCCGGTACTAGGAGGTACCCAAAGAAAGGTAGGTACTAATTAATATTAAAAATAAATATTTAGCTGAAATCAACGGCTACCATTAATCAGTCAAAATAGTACCGCCGGGTACCGTTAGATACCTTCCAATCATTGTAAAACTCTCCAATCAATTTTTGTCTAAATAAATACTATGCCAAAGAATGTAGGCATTTTCATAGTCAATTCAATACAATACAAGGACCGAATGTGTAAATGTTCATAATTACAAACCAACCGTACAAATGAAGGCATTTACATATGGGCTATGCTAAAGTACTCCATTCACCTCCTAGGAGGTAAGATCTCAAATGAATCTCAACCATCAATTTTTAAAATAAATGAAACATTTTAGTAATTAATATATAGAGAGAAAAGAAAAAAATCATGCAATATCTATGGCCTTCCTTAACTGGTCTTCCTAATTTCCTCCACTTTCCTTCTCACGCCATGTTCTATCTTCCTTAGGCACCATCGCATGAAGGCATACTGCAGCGGCCTGCCCGTTCCACGTTGCATGGAGGCAGCCACTGGTCTATCTTCCTTAGGCACCGTCGCATGGAGGCATTGCAGCAGCTTGCCCGTTCCACGGTCGCATGGAGGCAAGGTCGCTCGTAGCTTGCCCGTCTAAATCCATGATACAAAAGGAAAAATAGAAGTTCACTAGCTTGTCACGTTTTTTTTTCTTCAAAAGTTCCCTTGTCACGTGATGACATGAACATGATATAAGACAAAAAAATGTTTGTCAATTTTTTTTTTCAAAAGCTCCTTGTCACGTAAACATGATATAAGAATAGAAAAAAATATGTTTAGTCTAAATCTATGATGCAAAAGGAAACAATAGAAAGTTAAATCTAACTCAATCAAATTAGATCTAATAAGAAGATATTTTCTCAAATTTAAAAATATAAATAATAAACATTAAAGCTATTACCTAGGAGGAGGTAATATGTTCTTTAAAGTTTCCTTTTATAGGCATTTGGGAGTACCTTAGCAAAGGCCTTTACATATTCTATTCATTGAAAATACCGACTTTGTAAATGGGATATCATAGTCATTTCTTGTTTTGTCGTGTGATTTGTTGTACGAAAAATAAAAAAAACGTGAACGTTCAAGTTATCAACGTCTAAAGACGAAAATCACAGCATGCAAAAGCAATTTTTTGATGTGCTGCAGTGCATCATCCATTGTAGCCCAACCCAGAAGCTGAAGATGCAGCATACTGTACACCCTTTTGTCCAAAACAATACCACTGTTTACCTTTATCTCCAAAGTGTGATCCCTACGGAGCACTGTTCTAATTTGCAGTGGTCTACTGAAATACATAGTCAGCATTGCTCTAATTTGTTTTTCCTTTTTTACGATAATTAAGCATCGCTCCAGCGTCTCCCAGGAGCTGCTGACTATTCAGACACACATAATTAGCTTCCAAGTCTTCAGAGCTTGTAATGGAACCTTTAGCTAGCTACCTAGGTATCAATTCTTAGTTGCTCATTATCTTAAAAAAAAGTCAACTCGTAGTTGACATTTTCTCAGTCAATTGATTACACTTGCACCCCCACCATGCACTGCAGTTTCATTATTATTTTTTCGTTCAATTTGCTTCTTTTTTAAAGAGGAATTGAACTGGCCTGGCATCCTTTTCTGAAGAAAATTGAGCTGCCATCGGCAAAACCATCTGTGAAGTCGGCACCTTTTTGTCGAAAATAAACAAATTAAGAAGTGTCCTAGTAGAGCTAGTAGCTTTAATTTGCTGGATGCCCTTGATCAGAAAGCAAAGACCTGGTTGTTTTGCTGGATGCCCTTGATCAGAAAGCAAAGACCTGGTTCAATTCACCAATTCGGTACATGCATGCTTTGCAAAAAAAAAAAAAGAGGGATCAAATAAAAAAAATTGAGGGAACGTCTTGCAATTTGCATACCCTACCAACGATACTTGATGCCGACTGGGACCAATCACTGCCGGCATGTGTACAAAATCAGAGCAATGCAACCATCTACGACAGTACCACCACGTCCTTTCAACGGTTCCACGCTGTATCCCCAGTTCGCTGAGAAATGGCGCCTCGGCCTCTTGGTTGGCATCTGTGTGGAAGAAGTCACAAACATTTTCTTTTCTCCGAGAGGTTCCAACGAGGTCGCTTTCTTCTACGGTCATCTGGAGTGACAACACTCACTACGTCTAGTAAGGTCAGTCATACTTTTTTTATTGTATATATTTTTTCTTGTCTGGTCTCTGCTGAGCAATATACTTGGTTTTGTAATAGCTAGCTAATGCATGCCTTCCATGAACTTCTTGCTAATATAATAAATCCTTGCTAATAAGTAAATCCTGTATGGCACCTGCGGAAGTCATTGTTCCGAGCTTATCTATATCTCCGGTAACATATGCATGGCTGCTATCTAGTCAGCGGTCACCGAGCTTCAAGAAACTAGCTAGGCTCCATTTGTATTGGCTTTTGATTTTGGATTTCTGCTAGAAGCCAGAATCTGAAATAAACAACCAGCTTTTTAAATGACTTCTAAGACAAAGTTGTACTCTTCGTATAAGCCAAAAGTCGGTATGGAGGAGCTTTTCTTGGCTTCTACATGATATGATGTTGGTTTTGCCATCATAACTTATTATCAACTTCATTTGTCATGCTTTACTCACCGGAGCACCAAGCACTCCTAAGTTACATCAAATGGTATATATAGAGCTACTCACTTCATTTTGTTTTGATAGTCCTATTTCCAAAACTCAAATATTCGCAAATGATAGTCCTATTTTCTACTGATATAGACCATGGCATAAATAGCATAAGTAACA
The DNA here is from genome assembly GCA_015342445.1 of Digitaria exilis. NCBI lineage: Eukaryota > Viridiplantae > Streptophyta > Magnoliopsida > Poales > Poaceae > Digitaria > Digitaria exilis. The sequence goes on from JACEFO010000662.1 coordinate 614,759, forward strand.
AGGAGTTCCTTGAAAACAATATTGGAGAACTAAAAAGCCTTGTGTTGTATTAATTAGATGATAAGCAAGGTTGCTGCACTTGGTCGTTGTGTTAAGGTGAGATAGGACTATCAAAAGAGAACGGAGGGTGCAATAATAATGAAATGTAGGATCATAATATGTGTAGCTTATCACTAAAATTTATAATTAACACATTGTATGTGAAATACATATTTAACATGGGACTATATTTTAACTTTAATATACTTGAATAAGAATGGTAAAAAAAAAGTCGTGATAGAGAGAAATGATCACCAGCGATGGTAGTGTTTCAATGTTGTAATTATATTATATGTTATTCTTAAAATTGTCGTGTCTAAAGCATAGAAAGCAATGGCCTATTTGGCTATTTACATTGTGTAGTAGATACTGAGAAAAATGAGAAAATATTCGTGCAAACTCAGATTAAGAAATTTTATTAGGAATACTAGAATTTTTTTTTACAAGATCTAAAACTTTGTAGTGGACAACATTTTCATTTCAAACCAGTTTACGTACTTGTATAGATTTTGTTTGTGAAATCAGCTTTTGTTTTGGACAAAAACAACTGAGGAAGCAAGTAAGCAACTCTTTGCCAGGCTGGATGCTTATGATTAGAAAACAAAAGGATTGATTTACCCAGTCTGTCATTGCATAGCGTTGACATTTCCTACTTCCAGAAGTTACTAGTGCAATCACCTTCGGAAAGCACAGTAATTAAGACCTGAAAATAATAAAGAGTGGGTTAATCATATGATCTCAATCTGAATCATGTAATTACCCAAAAAAAAAACAAGCATTGCTAGTCAATTATATGACCAGTTCCTACCCAATGTAATATTTGGTAGTCAAGTTGACTTCTCAGTTGGCGTGGCAGCTGTTTCTCAGAGTTCCAACAAGGTCTCCTACATTCTTCCACTGTTTCAGACCTGCTCAACACAGAATGTCCAAGGTAACAACATTGTTTATGCCTTTTTACAAGGAAACTAAAGGCATAATCCTTGGTCAAGTAACTTGATCGATCATGTCCATGGCCAATTACTGCTATCTTATTTTGGCTTCTCTTGCATTGGAGGTATGCAGAATACAGTGACTAGAGCTGACCTCTCAAATTTTAAACTGTGACCAAGCTAGAACGAAAGCACGAAATTTCAACTGCCAGCGCCACTCCCGCGTTCTAATCACGCGTCATGAGTATGGTTACGTGCATCGTCGTCATGCCAGGATCGATTCAGATGGCATGTTGACGCCCCGTGAAAGCTGTATGCTTACAAAAACAATCACCAATGTTGACGAACCCAAGGGTCCGGAGTTGGAAAATAAGAGGATCTCAGCCAAGAAAAAAAGTTTACTGAAGTTTTGCCATTCCTTATCTCCGGCAGCTTACATGGCATGACTAGCCTAGGTTATAATGCCCTCTATATGATTTTATTTGGCTTTGCTATATAAGCGTTTGTTTGATTATTGGGTTCAATTTCACATGTTTCCTTTACATTTTGTGCCATTAGATTCATTGTGCATTCATGACATTTATTTCACATAACTTGAATATTGGTATTTACTGGAGAAAAAAAATCCAGATGTCGGTGTCAGCATGGAGTGATTCTTTTTCGAAATCTTTAGTAGAGTTGATCGACAAGAATGCAACGCGTCACTTTTGCCACATTCCACAAGCAACCAACGAGTAATTTATGAGCAACCATATGGATAGTTGAATACCACCTTCAAATTAACGCGGTCGCCAGTGAATCTCACCATGTTCAAATAATTGATGCCAGGCAGGGGTACGCTTAGGTAAATCACATAAAAGGTTTGCCTATATCTATATGATAGGGCAGGGGTTTTCTTAGGTAGTTCTTTTTTTCTTGAGAAAATTGCTTGGGAAAATGTTATTTCTTACTCCTTTCGTCCCAAAAAGAATGCAATTGTAGTCATTTACTAGATTCATAGTATCTTCAATGAATCTAGACAAATGAATGTCCAGATTTATTAGAGATGTTATGATCCTAGACACTAAAAAACATGGCTAGAAATGCATGCTTTTTAGGACGGAGGGAGTATGTTCCACATGATGCAACCTTTTAGGTTGTACTGGGAAATTGATGTCAACAACTTTGGGTTTGGGATTTAGTTGAGTTCTATCCTGAGATATAAATACTAACAAAAACAGCTTACTCTGGTTGTCTGAAAAAAAAAACAGAAAATGCTGTATCGTTACCACTTCAAGGGGTGAATTTATTGATCATTTTTTTTATATTTTAACAAAAACAAGTATATGTCGAGTCAAGATTCGTAACAAACTATGACAAAGTGAACAAATACATAGATTTTTTTTCTAGTTTTTCCAAGTATGCTTCAAGCGAAGGTGTTGTGAACTTGTGATCAGGATCCCGTATTTTAGTAAAATGGGGGACATCTGTTCTCTAACTTTCTGATTCCCGAAAATGTCTGTTGGTATGTTGGGTGGATTAAAACTAAAACAAACCTTTGTGCTGACATTTCCACGAAGGAACTAAGACAAACAACGAGTAGACGGACCTGGTTTGATGAGGGAACCATATATTAATTGTCCACTACTTACTCCCTAAAAATTCCCCACCCAAACTAACATGTGTACCAGCAAAATCCGGCCAATCCTTTCGAGCTAAGTCAGTGACATCTCAGGGCATTGGAATTGACTAAGCAGTGCAGCTGACAGTTGCAACCTCCTGCATTTAGTTTCAGAAACGGGATTATGATAATTCCACCAGGGCAAGTTTATATTTGTGTGGAGCACAAGTGTATGCATGTTCCTGCGACCAGGTCCCAGCCAATCCCTAATTGGCAGTTGCTGCTGCCTTTCCTAGTTGACCTCCAGAGTTGCCGCCTATATGTACAACCTTGAACTGGACAGAGATTCTGCAGAACATTCAGTTCCAACAGCAGAGCCTCCACCCCCCCGAGTCCGGACACGTAGAGTCTTCTGTGTCCAACCCAGGGGCCCCATCAGTTCACAATGTCTAAGGTTCGTGATCATCCCTTTTCCTGTCAAGCTAACTCTGAATTTCTTTCTGATCATGAAACCATTGTACATAGTACTGACCAGCTTTGTGTTGTCCATTACTCATTGCAGAAGATAGTGATCAAAGCTGACCTTGTTGACATAAAATTCAAGAGTAAGATCCTGGCAGTCGTTTCCAAGCTCCAAGGTACCTATCATTTCTATCCACTGAACAATGCATACCCATTATTCTTCACATAACACCTAGGCTGATCGATCGATACCATGCCTGAACTGTGATCATCACCATCCATTAGGAATCAAGTCCCTGGACATCGACGCCGAGAAGTGCACGCTGACGGTGGTTGGCACCGTCGACCCGGTGTGCATCGTGATGAGGCTCAAGAAGAAATGCTTCGCGGCGTCCATCGTGAGCGTGGAGGACGACAAGCCCAAGAAGAAAGAGCCCTGCAAGGAGGCGTGCGAGAAGCTCTGCAAGGAGAAGTGCGACAAGATCAGCTGCTGCAAGGAATGCAAGGACAAGTGCGAGAAGGATTGCAAGGACAGGTGCGAGAAGGCCTGCGACGCGTGGCTCGGGAAGGGTTGCTGCTCCGGCGGCTGCTGCAAGCCGAGCCCCGTCTGCAGCTACGACCCTTGCCCTGCACCCAGCTACCCATACTACGGCAGCTACGGGTGCCCCAGCAACTACCCTGCCTACTACGCTTGCTACGAAGGGAGGTCGCCTGATGGAGCATGCGCCATTCAGTAAAAAGTTCTGCAGACGGTTCATGGACACATGGTCGCCAGGGAGTTGTCTTGCTTGCTATGGCACGTTTTGTGGATCTCACTCTGCATTCTTAAAGTTTTTGTTTAAATCTCACTCTGCATTTTTTAAAGTTTTTGTTCATTGCCTTTGAACAAAAACTAAAAAAAATGCAGAGCGTGACCCGAGTTCTGTAAGTTTTTTTTTCATTGCTTTTCCGTTCGGTTTGTACTATGCAGCTTTTGTGTTTCGATGATCCTTTCTCTCCCTCTCTAAAGCCTGAAGGCATAGTAGAGTATTCTGCTGCACTCTTGTTGTGGTTCGGTTGGCTATATTACCTGTAAAATACTAGTGTTGTTCTTCTCTTTTCCTCTCTAAAGATAATGGATCACCAGGCTATTTGGCTCGGTGTACAAAAAATGGATGGTATCGACCCGCAGTCGGATGATAAGTAAAGTTTGCCAGCGTTTTCTTATGCAGGTAAAAAATTGTAACTTTAAGAGATCAAGAAAAGGGCAAAGATGACACAAGCATATGACATATACATGAAAAGGGCAAAGATGACACAAGCATATGACATATACATTGCACTTGTACCAGGACGTTAAAACCAGCAAAGATTTTTTTTAAAAAAAAAAGTTATGACCAACCAGTATGAAAAAGGGTAGTCATATGAAGGAATCACCAATATAAAAAGAAAGTCGCCAACCCATATGACAAGGTAAGATACATTCTTTAAATGGGTCAACGCAAACGTAAAAACCAAAATTCGCCCATGGCGAATGGAAGCTAAGCATCAATGTGTACGAATTAAACATCACTTAGAACATAAGCATGATGATCTTTATACATCTAAATGCATGAACATGATTGAGAGATCAAGAACAACCGGCAGCCGTGGTTGAGTCAAATCCGTCCATCTGCGTTGGTGTAGAAGTGCCGGTGTCGATGTAGATGTACCCGTGGCTCCTCTGCAACGCAACGACGAGGTAGCGGAGGCCTTCACGTCACTACAATGCTACCGTGATCGAGATGGCGATATGGGGTGCCCTTGCTCCTTAGGGTTCTGTTTCTTGCCCTTACTTGAGAACCAGGCACCCTCTTCTTTATATGCACCGTGTGGCCTAGGGCCACAACCGTGGGTTGAGTTGTGCCTCCGATTGAGACTCGAGTGGCCCATAAGATTATTTGTTAATCTCATAGATCCCTTAACTGATGGGCTCTTAGAGCACTCTAAATATTTTTTTCCAACACAATGATCACCCAACACGAACGTACGAGAGACAAAGATACTCCCTTTGTCCCTAAATAAGTGTTGTTTGGGTATCCGTGCCACAAGTTTCACTGAATTTGTCAAAAATTATGTGTAGCATTAAAATTTTCAAATATTTTTTTATTAAAAAACTAGATATAAATATCTATCTAATGATATTTATAGTGCACCATAAATTTTAATATATTTTTATATATAATTGCCCAAAGTTGTTTATGGAGAAGTATAAAATGTGGGAAATGAAGAGTTTGCTGGAGTGAGGTACTCACTATGAAGTTGAATCTTTATGAAGAAGCAAATAAAGAGTCAAATAAAATGCATAAATTAGCAGTGCACACACCAATGAATCTATAGCAAATTACCATGCAGTAATAATCCATTAAAACTCAAGTTTTAATAGTTCCACCTAATAGCAAAATTCAAGTTCTAATAATTCCACACAATCATATCGTTCAAACGCCAAATCTGAGGGTACCTTTGTTGCTCCACTTGGCATATCCCCTTGCTGACATCGCAGGAGATCTGGGCGCTGACTTGGACTCCGAACTCGGGGTTAATATGGACCCGTTGTTTGTCGTGCTCGACCTCAGGAAGGCATTCCTGCCGTCCCGTCAGCGTTGAGGAGCGTCGGTTCTAGCGAATCAGGGATTAACCACTTACGCAGATGTTCACATCCTTCAGGGGGGAATGCACTTAATACTAAATATCCTTATGGAGGAAATCGTAGACACATCTTCTGCAAAAATTTGTCAGCTAAATTTTCATAATTGGTCAGTTTGATTGATTATATGTTGGACTGTTTGAGACTTATTCATGAATAAAAACACATCAGGAGAGTCGTTTTCGCATAAATTTGCGTGGGGGGCATAGTCCTTTTGGAGACTAAATGACGAGATTGTTATACGTTACCACTTTTGCCACATTTCAGTCACATGCGGACACCAAGGGTCTGTTTGGATAAAGTTTTCTTAGAAACTATAGCACTCATAAATATTGTGGTTTTAAACAAGGACACCAAGGTTTATTGTTTTTGACGATTTAAAAAAAAATGAGTCAGGGCACTATTCGTCAAAATCTCATGACCAACAAGTCCATCTAGTGATGTGTGATGTGCAAACGATTGTTTAGCAGTGATATGATTGCCCACGAACCACACCCTCTTTTTTCTCTGTAAACAAGTCCAACTAGTAAAACCTTCATAGCTCATACCAACCCGAGACAAAAGTGAGCGAGCAAAGAAATCGCTCCAACCAACCACTCCCAAGTATTCTTCTGAGGAAGGTGTTGTCATCATCCAGATCACGTACTTTCGAGAGCCGAAACAATCATGCATTCATATCCCTCAAAAAAAAAATCATGCATTCATACGTGTGTGCAAGTTCCTGATTACTAAACACTTGTGTCTGGTGTTTACCGAATTCAGGCATAGTTAAGACAAACCAACCACCCGGTTTAGATGAGACAACCATATACAATCCTTGGCCTTTAATCACTCAGAGGGCTAGTTTGGGAGGCCTAATCCAAACTAACCTTCTGTGTGCTACCAGCCAAAGCCGGCCAATCCCTGCGAATTGCAGAGCGAAAGGATGCTGCCGAAGTAGAGAAGCTGAAGGTTCCGACCTACTGCATTCAGAGACAGCGACAAGATAATTAGAAGATTCCTAAGACCGAGGTCCCAGCCAATGGCGCATCGGTGGTTGCCGACTTGCAGTCTTGCCGAGTTGACTCTCAGAGTGTCCAGGCCAGCTTTATATGAAGACTTGAAGAGCTTGGGATTGGGCTGGGATTCTTCACAAATTCAGTTCCAGAAGCAGAGTGTACTCTGTACCCTTCTACAGATCAGCAAAGTCTCCAGCCAGCGTTATCAGAAGCTCGCAATGTCGAAGGTTTCTGACCCTTTTTTGCTACTGCCGACATTGATTTTTCCAATCTCTGGTCGCGAAACTTTTGTTTCTGACGGGTTTTGTGAATCCACTGAATTGTGATGTCCATTGCTCATTGCAGAAGATTGTGATCAAAGCTGACCTCGTCGGCAACGCGTGTATGAGGGATATCATGGCAGTCGTTGCGAAGCTCCAAGGTATCTATCTCTCCATCTGTCTCTGCATCATTCCTTCCTGGCGACCAAAGAGGCTTACGCTCATGTTGCCCTGCTCCAGGGATCAAGTCGATGACCATCGACGCCGACAAGTGCACGCTGACGGTGACCGGCACCGTCGACCCGGTGTGCATCGTGCAGAGGCTGAGGAAGAAGTGCTTCTCGGCGTTCATCCTCAGCGTCGAGGACGTCAAGCCGCCCGAGCCTCCCAAACCGCCCAATGACCCCTGCAAGGAGAAGTGCGAGAAGCTCTGCAAGGACAAGTGCGAGAGAATCGGCTGCAAGGAGTGCAGGGACAAGTGCGAGAAGGCGTGCCAGGAGAGGTGCGAGAGGCGCTGCAACGCGTGGCTCACGGGGTCCTCCTGCTCCTGCGGCGGCTGCAGGCCCAGCTCGGGCCGCTGCGACGCGTGGCTCACGGGGTCATCCTGCTCCTGTGGCGGATGCAGGACAAGCTCGGGCTGGTGCCACACGTCGAGCTACACTTACTGCTGGTGCGGGCGCGGCTGCGGTGGTGGCTGTCGCAGGCCCTTCGGCGGCTGCTAAGGAAGAGAGGTTGTGCCGGGAGGATCCCTGCATCACTGCATCAGTGTGCTTTAATTCTTCATGCTTTATTCAGGAATCCAGTATCGACCCTGTTATGGCTCCTCCATGAATTTCATCATGTTACCTCTGTAAATTTTAACTGCTGTGGTTTCCTTTTTACTATGCACATGTTGTTTGAGACTCTCCTGTTAGGAGTTAGGACAGTATTCTGCACTGTTGTTTGTGGATTTGTTGTGTACCTGTAAAATAATGTGTTGATCCCTTTCCTCTCTGAAGAAGTTGGTGTAAAGAATATGCACATAATCCGGTTCTGAGCTCGTAAAGTGGTGTAAGAGAATGAATTACATCACTCGCAAGATCGACGGCTGGAAGGAAAGAGTTCCAGATGCTTTTACTTGAAGTAAAAATTGTAAGTTTACCAAAATTGTAAACTGGAAGCAGAAACATATGTATCTGGTCGTTCAAACAAACACAAGATTAACCAAGACGTTACCAACCAAATGCGAAAGGTCCAGAAAAAGCAAACGAGGTAAAATGTGTTCTTTAAAGAGTTGATAAAAACAGTGAATGTTTGATTATACAAAGTGAATATTATACAGGAATTTTCTATCATTCTACTAGTAGAATTTGTAATATAAAGAGCAGTACAATGCAGCCAGATCAGCAACAAATCACAAGCACCCAAAAAAAAACACATTGCAGTGTCACTGCAGGCACCTGGAAATCTTTAATTGCATCCACAAGTAAGCATAAACAACTTCATATAATATTTTGCTGTTCAAGAGTGCAGCAAGGGCATATGCTTGCATGCCCATCGCATCTAAGATGCATGAACATCAAGCTCTTTACATGCCTCTGCTTCGGCAAGTTGGACAGTGTAACACCCTAAAAAGACCACCACTTTAAAAATAAAGTAAGCAACATGTTAGTGTAGCTTTTATAGTGAACATATTAAAATTTGTGCATACATGTTGGTGCATTGTGTTTTGAGTGAAGTTTTAAACCTGAAAAATGTTGAGAAAAATTTGCAAAATGTTTAAACCTTTTCTTTTTCCCTCCCCTCTCTTCTAGCCGGCCCAGCCCACTCTCTCTTCCTCTCTCTTTTCTTTTTCCCGCGCCGGCCCAATCTCTCTTCTTCCCTCCCCGCGCTCGCGGCCCAAACCGGCCCAGCTCGCGCCAGCCCTTCTCCTCACCGCGCGCGCGCTCCGCTGACAAGCCGGGCCCGCCTGTCAGCCGTCCCTCTCTCTCTCGCGCGACTGCTCTCCTCCGCCGCGCCCGCTGACCGAGTGGCCCCACCGGTCAGGTCCGTCTCCTTCCTTCAGCCGCGGACAGAGCCGAGATGCACGGGTCTTCCACGCCACGTAGCGCCTCCCTCTTCACTCCGCTTTAACTCCAATCATTGCCAATCAAGCGCCTTCACTCTCTCCTTCACTTCCTCGGCCGCAACCGCCTTAAACCGCCACAACGGCTGCCATGACCGTCATTCCTTCTCCTTCAACGCCATTAAGGCCGTAATGGCCCCTGCGCGCCACGGGCAACCGCCTTGGCCGGCCTATAAAGCCCCACACACACCCAGAGCTCATCCCCCACCTCGTTTCCCACTCGCTCGCGCCCACGCTGCTGCTTTTGGAGCTCGCCGTCACCATTGCCGCTGCCGGTCGGAGCTCGGCCATCTTCCTCACCTGAACCCCTACTTCCTCTACGGCCGCCTCGTTGTCACCGCATCGTCGTCCGGAATAGGGTGGTGAGCAATCCGTTCGCCTTGTCTCTATCTTTGCTATCAATTCGAGCTCACCGTGGCACCCCGAGCCGCCGGCGAACGTCGCTAGGCCTCTCTAGAATCCAAAACCCCAAATCGAACCCCTGGTAGCGGTCTAGTGAACCCCAGGATGCTCCTTTAGCCTTCTTTTTGGCAAATCGATGGCCACTAGTCCTGGTTCCCCGTTAACCGTGGGCAGTCGTCCGCCACCGCTCGTCGCCGGCGCGTCTAGTGGCCGGAGCTTCAACGAGAACTAGTGTGCTAGCTTCGCCATGTTCACAGCTTTCTCGCGAGCCTAGTTCCAAGATGAATCGTGGTCGGTAGTCCTAGTTTCCACATCGCCGTGGCGGAGCCATCCGCCGCCGCTCGTCGCCGGCACGCTGTGCTGCCAGAGCTTCGACGAGAGCTAGCTCAATAGCTTCACCATGAACCCAACTTTCCATAGAGCTCAACCCGAACGCAAACCGTGTCCCCTAGCCCTAGCTTCCACCTCGCCGTGGCAAAGCCGGCCGCCGCTGCTCGTCGCGGTAGCCGCTGCCGTGGGTCTTGCACCCCAAACCTCACCAGCGGACTCCAGGTGTCGCTAGCTTGCTCCCGAGCCAAAAACCCCAGAGAATCGTGCACTCTAGCCTCGGGCGCAACCTCGCCGTGGTTCGCCATCCGCCGCCGCTCGTCGCCGGCTATCCCCGACGCTCAAAACGGTTCTCCGACCCCACCATTAGGTTCGTCGTGGCCTTAGCTCGCCGTAGGACCTCGAATCGAGCGAAATGGTGCAGCCTAGCACCAGATCAGCTCAACACCGGCGAAGCGCCGCCGCAGCGCCGCCGCCAACCTTGTCGCCGGCGACCCTTTTTGCCCCTTTCGTTTGCGACCCTTTTTGCAACCTTGTCACCCCGAATCGAGTCAAAGGGGGAGGCGACGGTCAGCCGAGCCGTTTTTGCTAAAGAGCCCCTGTCTTTCCTAGAAATCAACCCGCGGTCCAGACGCGTTCAAAAATAATTCCATATCAGTCCTTTTCTTTACGTTTAAGCCCCCGAGCTTTTGAAAATTAAAACCCGCAGTCTGAGCTGCTGGTTTTGCGCATAGAACCCTCTGTTTGTATATAAAATTATGTAAACGCCCTCGGTTTCTTCCGTTTTAGCCCCTGAGAGGTTAGATTTATAGCAGAGAAGCCCCTGAACCTTGTTTTAAACATATTTTCACCGTTTTAAACCCGATTTGAGTGATTCTTGCGCTCACGCGTTCCGCTCTGCATCAACAGTAGATGTAGAAACACGTTGGCGACTTTTCATAATGATTGGTGTATTGTTTAGCCATTCATTTGTTGTATGCCTTGATTGCCGTGTAGAGAACGTACCGGTTGGAGAAGAGGAAGACCAGGAGCAGTTTGAACAGGAGTTTTTCGCTGAGGAAGGCAAGTGGCTTCTCCCTCAGCATATTCTATTTTGATCCCTTGAAACACCATGCCATATACACTTTTACTTTATGTTAATATTGCATTAATTATGATGGGAACCAATAAGGACAACTAGACTTTTTACGCACACCCTTGAACTACCTTAGTTCACATTCATGCTAGAATAAAGGCTAGTTGCTTACTACTAGTTCATGGAGGTATGACAATTTGATGAATATGGAATAAGTTGGTCTTGTTAAGCAAGAACACTTGATTTAATTGGAACATGGAGAACTACCCGGGATTTCCTGTACAACCACAATGTCACATGGCTCTGACCTAGGCCAAGTAATTAGATGAACTATGCGTGGTGTTTGAACTGCTTGAGGGTGGTTTCGAGTATGTGTATGGAGGGAGCGGTGAATGGAAGCTTCGGCTTCTGAGGGACCGCATGTTTTGAGATCAAGCATCCACGTATAGGAATTCTTTGGAAAGGCCTAGTAGTGAATCCCTCGCCACTCACCTCGGAAGTGTTTAAGGGCTTTGCAAACCCGGGCGAAAGGGGAGACACGAATTGTGGGTAAAGCTGTACAACCTCTGCAGAGTGTTAAAATCTATTGCAATAGCCGTGTTCACGGTCATGAACGGCCCGGACCCTCACATGATAAGATAATTGAACTGAAAGTTAAATCGTGATTCTATGGCTATGGTTGTATATAGCTATGATGCTCTCTCTCATCATGCTTAATTGGGGTTGCTATACACTTCTACCTTAGTAATTAGGTGCTTGCTAATAAAACTTGACCAAGTAAAATGCTAACCGCTCATAGCTTAGCCTCACCTTGATGCCCTGCATCTTCACCCACTGGCTGAGTACCAACCATAAGAGTACTCACCCTTGCTCAAATTTGGATTCAGACGAAAACAATGATGGAGAATACATTGAGGAGCTCGATGATTTCTAGGCGAGTGTTCACCAGTCAGATGCCTGTGGGCGTTCCGATGATGAAGACTTGTTCTTTTATATCGTTGTGAACTTGTATAGGCCTTCGAGCCTATATCGTGAGTGTAATAAAGACGATAATTCTCTTTTATCGAATAAAGTACCGTTTCTGTTATTCACTTATTGTCAACATATGTGTGTAAATGATCCTGGCGCACATATGCAAGGCATCTGGTTCTGTTATCAGAATCGGGTGTGACAGACAGCAGGCCCATTACCCTGTTCACATTCTGAAAATATAGCAGCATTCACATCAATGCTACAGAAGGAGAATCCAGATGAACTCCAGAACTTAAGTTTAATATTGGTAAACCAGAGGCTATCTAATCATCATTAGGAGTTAGTTTAAACCAACTAACGATAAATTTAAATTGGAACCATGCCTAGTCCAAGTGCCGCAGCTCAGGTGAGCTCAAGCAGAAGAACCCAACCGGACAAATGGATCAACGCTTTCTCTTGTGATTCCGCCACTGCTTCATGACATGCTGGACAGCTTCCTTCAGGGTTGCTTTACGGCCTTCCTTGTAGTTCCATAGCTCTGGTACAGGGTAGCGGCCACTGGGATTGTACTCATTTATCTCAGCTAATGCCTTTGTTACCAGCCCATATATTTCTTCACCATGCTCTTCTTTCAGATTCTGAAGTTTCTCATCCACCTCCGAAAGAACTTCCTGTAACAGAGAATGACCATCAGATACTACAACGTAGCATGGAACTACTTGCAAAACTGCAAGGCCTCCATGAAACTGATGACCCAAAATTATAAACCAGAATTTAAGGAAGCAAGAAAGCAACAAATTGAGGGTCATACCATTTCTTTCCCATCAACCGATACAACCCGAAAAGGGTGCCAATTTGGGTTTCGAATTTCGTCTTCCCATTTTGAACAAAGGATAGAAGAAGTGAGTTCTGCATCCTCTTTAGATAACCTTTTCCTGCAAGCAATTCCGAATGCTTTCAGATCAAGTTCGCCCATTCTTTTGATACCTATATTTGCTCGCCCAACACCAAGGTCCTGAAAGCCCTGCAGCATGCAGCAACCAGAAGGGAAATGTCATCAGATGTGAGCAAAAGCAAAGCACAAATATATGTGCCAACTGATTTGAAACAGAACAAAACATAGATTGAACACTTGGTTACTCAATAAGGCTTACAGCTATCAGTTCCTTCCGTGCATTTTGCAACTCATCATTGCTCTTTCTTTCTTTTATAACCAGAGTCTGGTTCAGTGATTCCACTGCCTCCATTTCATCATACTTCTCCTTTAGCTCCTCACTGAGTTCTTTCATCTTCTTCTTGGATTCAGAATCTTCCTCACCAGGCATGTGCTTCATAACTTCCAATTTTCCTTGCAACTGTTGTATTTCTAACTCGAGCTTCTGCTTGGCGTCCAGTTGCTGTTGTAGCTTGATAATTTTTCCCATAGCAGCTTGTTTCTCCCTCTGCAGTATTTTATACACAGTAACACATTCATAGATATTAGTTTATCAAGAAATAGCACAAAACAACATATATTTGACCCAAAAAAAAAAAACCTTGTGTTCTTCCACAAGCTTAAGCACATTCTCTTCGGACCTCTGTTGCTCCATTGTTGCCATCATAAGATGTTTAGTTTTCTTTTGGTTCTGCATTCAACCACAAAACCTTGAAATAAGTGTACGAATATCACACTAAAGAGTAAGGATGAAAGTGGATAGGATACAAACGTATATGCATGGGTATGAATACAGATATTTATTTTCCTCAGATTCGGATTCAGATATGGATAATATGAAAGATTGTCAAATATATCTTGGATATTGATATGGATCATATATCTATAATAGATATTCAACTTTGAGTATCCGGATTCGGACATGCTACAGATATTGAATCTACAGATTCGGATACAGACTAATCCCATTTTGTGTCTAAACCCCCTCGGTTGAATGGGTTGGCGGATACTATCTGTAACATTTTCACCCTTCTAAAGAGAACTTGAGTAATAGCACCCTGCATTTTATCACTAGCATCATTAAGTGCCTTCCAAAGAAGTTGAGTTTTGTTATCACTGTACCGCCCAAGATTAAGGATGGTAACGTCATACAGAAATTTGGACCCATTTTCTCATAGCCATCCAGTTTCTCTAAGAAGACACAAAATAAACCTGTACAGCCTCCTTGCATTTTACACTGACTCCCCTATTGCCTATTGGTAAATCATATGGAAATGTAATATGAAAACAAATGTAAGACAAGTAAAATAAGAAAATAGAATGCAATGCACAACAAAAGGAATAATATCAAGCAAAAGTCCAGAGCAATCAACATTATCCCTACAATAGAAAAGAAAGAAGGAAAAAAAATGAGAAACCAAACTTCAAAATTCTTAATGGGAGAAAATTGCAGACTGGCAATAGACATCACACACCTCTTCCTTCTCTTGCTGAAGGTTCCTTCTGTCGTAATCGCTTCGTGAAGCTAATTCATCAAGCTCCTTGGATCTGGAGTCAAGTTCCTGCATCTTGGACTCCAACTCTGAATGTAGCTTTTGATTGTCATCAATGATCTTCTGTGAATGCATACGAGCAATTTGCTGCATCTTGCGAATTTCTGATAAGAAACAAGTTTAAAACACTATCAACTGGAAGTTCCATTTATACTTAGAGAAACAAAATGGAGATGTGTTGACAACTAAACATATATCAATAGTAAAAGATCAATACAAACCTTCATTGTAATTCTGGAGGAGCTGCTCCCTCTGCTCCATCATCCTGTCAAGCGATGCAGTTGTCTCATTGCACTTAGACTCTAGTTCTTGCACATGCCTATTCTTTACTTCAATCTGGCTTGCTAAATTAGCAACAAGCTTATCAGTTTTACGGGTCTCTTCAGTTTCAAGATCACCAACAGTTTTCAGGTCACCATTTTTTCGCAAATAGTCTCCTATAGGCCCTTGACATCTATGATCATCAGCCCTTGCAACCCATCCAAACATCTCTGACCCTCGATACTTCTTAAGCGTCCACTCCCTTTTGCCATATCCCTCTGCCTCGAAATGATTTTCAAAGGCCAGTGCATTTTTGAATCCAGTCCAGTCCTTGGCAAATTCAACAATAGCATTGCCTGTGTGACCTCTATAATTCCACAATGGAATAACCTTCTGCGGGCAGAAGTGTGAAAGTTGCTCCTTCAGCCGGTTTCCACTCTCTCCAACTTGGCGCCCATTCTTAAACTCTGTAGGCACATTAACTAAAACACCCATCCAGGGCCAGACAAACTTATCGTCTCTGTTTCCAAGATTTTGAAGCTCTATAGCCATGGTCAGTTGTGATTGTGGCTTAGATGACCTGGCAGATTCATCTTTCAGATATCTGGCAAGAGCACGGTGGGTTGCCTTGTCTTTTGCTTGTCGATTAGCGGCTGAACCTACTCCTGTGGCATGCTGAAGTAGGTTATTCATGCTGTAATCCTTTTTCCTTTTGTCCCTGCAGAATGGACAGCTGTATGTCTCGCGATCCTTCACTTTTATATCTCCTGATTTCAAATGTTCATAAACCTCTGCTTCACGCTCATCAATCTCAGAATCACTAATTTCGTAATCGTCTTCTGAACTGGAGCCCATTTTCACAGATACGATAGGGTGCAATGACCTAGAGAACAAATAAACAAGAACACTGTTTCAGCATTTTATTACCTTGGTAAATATTATGAAACACTATTAAAAATGTATGAAAACCTGGAATAGTATAGATGAACAATACAAAAACCAACATGGCAAGGCAAACAACACTGAACATGTCTTATGTGATACATGGATTTATTTGTACACTATACAAGTTTCTCATGACACCAACATGGTTCATCTAAAGCATCTGATCAGTTTTAGCAAATTCAGCATCCAATTTACAGTTTCTTTACAAATACAATTAAGCAAGACACATGCGAGCTCTCCAGTGGCAAGGATAAAAGGAATATATAAAGCATGTCAATAAAACAAGCAAAACCTAGCTCCCAAATTGGAAAAAATTATAAAACAGCACCTGTTGAATTGTATGAGAAGCTTCCTAGTATATCTGATTCTACCCACACCCCTCAATTACATAACAGCTTTGGTAATTCATGCTAATTCTGAACAAGCAACTGCTTGCAGCTGTGACAAGGGTGAATCGTTCTATTTAATGACACTTGCTCGAAATGTCTTTACTGAAATCTCATGAAGTATACAGTGAGCCATAAAGTGAGGAACTGAGCCAGTAACCCGTACTAGAGAGGTGGCTGTGCATGTGAAACACAGGGCAGCAGAAGTAATGCATTAAGTTGTTAGTTGCACTGAGAAGTAGGAAAACTTTATGCTGAAAACTCCTCTCGCTTCCTAAACCGCGGTTCAAAAAGGAATAGCAAAGAATCACAACAATATTACACAACACATGTTACCAAGCAATTCAGGTTTGAACTTGAATAGCTTACGGAGATGATCTATGACTGAAAGTGTCTACCAAATATCGAAGTACCACTAACCAAGAGTATAATCCAGTAGGATAGGAAATTTGGAAAATAAAAAAGCAGCAGAATCATTTTGGAAAGGTTCTGCCAATTACCAAAACAACAGACATGTAAGCATATGCATTCATTCACTATATGAAATATAACCCCACTGAGAAGAAAGAGGTGTAAACTGCGAACTGAAGTAGCCAAAATTGAATTCACCAGAAAAAAGGTGGTTCCTTCCATTTTAGCCTAACTATGACACGAACAGCGCAGTGAAACTGAGAATAAAATCATGAGCAGGTACGAAGTGTATATATACCAACACAGTACGACTAAAAATCTGAAATAAGCAAATTCCAAATGTTACTATGATGCAGAAAGTAAGGTCACACAAACAATCCTCCCATCAGAGATACCAGAAATCAGACTGCTAGAACAATCGTCATACACAACAGGCAAAGGCATGGCTGTCAAACTCATGAACTAGCAAACTTTTAACAGAGATTCAGAGAACGAGGTGCAAGGTTGCTAAACACCCACTGACCCAGATAGACTTGGCATCGGTACCAGGTTCGACCATATGGAAGCACATACACATGCATCAATCATTAGGAAACAGGACCCTACAAAAGAAAATTAAGCCACCAGTCTGGTTGGTCGGACCTTGGAATTCCGAAAGAAATCCACACGGGGGAAAAGCATTTCGGATCGTCCCAGAATAAAATACGCTGCCGCGCCTGCATTGGGTTACAAATTAATGACAAACAGGACCACTCGCCCACGCATCCCACTCACGAGATCTCCAAACCCTACTCAGATAGGACGAAGCCAAAATTGACGAGCGAGACCCCACCACGCGCGCCCGATTGCCGCACGGAACGACGAGAAAACCCGCATTCCCCGGTGATCCCCTCCCCTGGACGACTTAGGTTAGGCCGTACGAGGGTTTTCATCTCTACCACACATGAAATTAAGCACCGCAGAGACCCCAACACGGGCGCAGGTGAGGGAAGGGGGAGGAGGATTGGAGGAAGGGGTGTCAGGATGGTACCTCCGGCGATCGGCGGCGACCGGTGGAAGAGGGTTTTGCGCTGGCTCCCCAAACGTCGTCGCTCCTTGTGGTCTCGTCAGATGTGTGGTTGCGTACTTCGTATGTGTCACTGCGTGGCTGGCTGAAGGTGTCAAGGGCGTGAACTACTGTCCTTTTCTCTGCTCTTTCGCTTTCCTTTTATTTATTTTAGAAAATAAAATAGCCACTGCACAACTGCGTCAGGATTAGTGCGAGGCCACATTTGGTAAATCCAATTTCACATTCTGGGTGATTTGTTTTCCAGAATTCGTCCGGATACACTAATCGCTGTGAGGCCGCATTTCAGTTGCTCCCTGAGAAAATCCAAATTCACAATCAAGCACGTGATTGATTTTCTTTCGTAGCCATGGAATTCAATTCTAGAACATTTTATGAGTATTATGGCATATCCTAGTCGAGTAAGGAGGAACTCCACTGTGAGATTGTGTTATTTAGTTATGCAGCTAAAATACGGCAGATTGGATTTGAACCGTACCACCTCCTACATCACCCCGCTTCTTTGTCCTTGATATCGTTGCTGATATGGCGCTATCCACCTCTACCTTGCAGCCGTCACCAGCGCCGACAAGGCCCGACATAGAGCCCGTACACCCCCACCATGCTACATTCTTCGTCCTCCTCTTTCTTCTTCTCCGTCGCTAGTCGCTCGCCCCAACCTTCACCTCTGCCCTGCTATCTTCTATGGCAAATACACTAGATCTGCCATCATCATCTACGTAAACTCATCGTTGGTGCTCTCCCCAGTCGCCTCCACCGCCTAGCCAGGAGGTCCTTAGCCATTGGCACGCCGCCTTCGCTCCAACGACGCTCTAATTTTCTCTTGTCAAGAATAGGAAAGAACACAAAATATATAGCTTGTAGATAAAATAATTTTTTATTACTCAAATGTTTTTTTAGAAAATTTATTCATTACATCACAGGTTATATACTTTGAAATGAATTAACTCGACCTGCGGGGGTAAGACCTTACACAGCGGCACCGTTGCCCATGTGAGACGACCAGCGACCTAGGCCGGGCCTTAGACCTGTGCTTTGATTCGGTGACAGACGAGGGGATTTTTTTAACCCCAGCTCTCACGGGGAGTCGAACCCAGGACCTAGAGAGTGCCGCTGGAACCACCTAACCAAGTCAGCTAGAGGCCCTTTGGCACTTTGAAATGAATTAACATTCTCTAAAGTTATATATGTTTATATATTTTCTTTGAAGAGGTTTTTGGCAGTGTGATTGCAAATTGCAATATCACGCCATGAAGTTCCTTGCGCACAAGCACTAATCAGTACGCTCTTTTAGTGTCTTTTTCAGACTCTGTTTTGCTAATATCTTTTCCTTTCCTCATATGTGCTGATTTTTCCTGGTTCTCCACGTACTTGTGGTAATTAAAAACATAACACAATAGAAAATAGATATTTTCAAAGCATAAACATCAGATGCACGCTTTTGACTTAAAAAGGAGGGCTTTTGGTGAAAAGCAAATCCGATGACAGGAGGCTTTCACTAAAATTTGGGTTAAGAATATGTGAGCATGTCAAGAATTTTGAGGGAGGTTTGGTTGCTGCCAGCTTAGAATAAGACCTACTAGGTGCCAATCTAGCCCTTGTGATGACAGAGAGACCGAGGGGAAGGGAGGGGCTAGGCAGAGAAAGTGAGCATCAACAAGTGCATGCATTGTGTAGAGACTCCAGAAATTAAGATGAGTTGTTGTTAAGAGTGGCTAAAAGATTTGTTTAGATAAATGACGAGAATGGTATCTCAAAAAGATAGATGTTCAAAAAACTAGATTTTGGACTTTGGCAAAAATTAGCAAAAATAAACCCTTTCTCCAAAAGTTCCTAAAAAAACTCTAAAATGCCACATCATCTAGAGGTGGGCCTAGGCCCATGTTTTGATTTTCTTTTTCACAGAAAAAGCGCGGTCTCGTCTTACCATTTTTTTTCTTGCTGCCTCTCGCCTATACAAGTATACAGTGAGATCAAAACCGACCTCACACCTGACCACCGAGCACCAAACGCTATAAGCTTCACCGAAGAAAGTGCTTGAGTTATGCAGACAATAGGTACGGTATGCTTATAATAATGGTACTAAAACAGAGCTTTTTTTCGAAGAAAACTAAAATAAAGCTCTTGATAAGAAAAAAAAAGTTTCGTTTCTTATACATCATTGTATTTTAGCTTCCCTTTTTTTTCTGTGCTTACCACATTGCTTTTTTGCGACATGCTGGATATGTTTCCTCTTAATTTCTCTTAGCACTTTCGACCGTCACCCGTCACATGCAACATATATAACTATAGTCGGGGTCACACCAAATAAAGTGAATGTAATATGTTTTTCCTTAGTTCGGTCGACAAGACTTAAGTTATAAACCATACATCTTCAGCTTTTTTCGCCACAATTAGGAACATATAGATGCTTTCATATATCACACCAAAAGTCACCAAGGAATAATAAAATCTCAACAAACACCAACAGCAGTATCCCAAAGCATCACACTGTTGCAACCTTGCAGTTGCATTTCAAGCAAAATAAAAAAAAAACTAACCACCAAAAGCAGATAGTAACATCAATGAAGTGAACTTTACAAGCCAGGTGTGTTATTGATTGATTCGATAGTTAGAGGCTACTGTCTTCCCAATACGTACATTAATGATTCCTGGTTTCTTCTCTTGCTTGTGCTCGCTAACGCTCTTGATTTGAAAGGACTAGTCAGTATAAAAGGAACATGTACTTCCCATTTCAAAGATATTAGCAACTTATCATGGCAACTACTCTCACTGAATTCTGTCAAGTGTGGGAATAAGCATGTCTGACATTGATGTGGGTCGTAGCAGGTAAATAATTCATCATCGTTCCATCTACAAATCAATGCAATGTTTCCAGCCTCTAATTTATGACAACAAGCACCTAGCTTAAACCCAAGTACAATTAGAGTATGCTTATAACGAACAACTCTGTATCTTTTGATGAACACCTCTCTGTTCATGAGAATATAAGGTAATCTACGAGGCTCTGACGAGAACTACTACGGAAGAAGAATCGACTAGGTAATAATCAACCCTCTGATGACCTGAGTTCTTGTAGAGCAGCCGTCACCTGCTCACGAACAAGCTCAATCCTCTTCAGATAAACCTCAAGCTCCAGAATCTGCTGTTGCCTCCATTTCTCATCACCGGGCGTTCCTGGGTTCGGGCCTGCAGCCCCGAAACCAAGACCAAGAATGTCGAAGCCACCCATGCCGCCGAATCCCATGCCCAACCCCAATCCGGGTCCAGCCTGCCCAGCAACACCGACAGAGCTGACGAATTCCCGCAGTAACGGTGAGATGATGGTCCGCACAACCTCTTCAGTGGCGGCGCCATTGGCAGTAGCTGGCATGGGCGAAGGTGTCGCCGCCACTGGTGAGATAATTGGCACTTGCACCGGAGGCGGCGGTGCAAATGCCGGCGCTAAATTCTCGACAGAGACAACAAGTGGCTCCTGAACCGCTTCGTACATCAGCGCGGATGTGGCAGGCAATGCCGGCGCCTCCGACTCTTGCGCCGTCCTCCTCCGCACGCGCCTGCCTCCCTTGCCCCTTGGCGTAGTTGCGGACGCGCTCGCGCCGCCGCCGCCGCCGTCCTCCGTCGCATTTGGCAATGCCGCCGCTGCGGCGGCCGGGTTGATGTCGTCCTCGTCGGAGGCGTCGCCGGCGCCTTCGCCGCGCCTGAAGGCGGGGCGCCAGATGTGGCGCGCGACGTCGTAGATGGCGCCCTCGTGCGCGTTCCGGAACGCCAACGCGGCGCCGCGCAGACGCGGTACTTCTTCTTGAGGCGGCGGAGCTTCTCGATGAGCTGGCTCTTGGTGAACTCGAAGGAGAGCTGCCGTCGGATCTCCTCGTAGAAGGGGCCCGTGTCGTACTGGTGCGACGCGAAGGTGGTGCCCCGGCGCGCCGTGAAGTCGCGGAAGCCGCGCAGGATGAGGAGCTCCTCCTCGTCCGTCCACAGCCGCTGGAACAGCCGCCGCGAGTCCTCCCCGGCGCCCGCGCCCTGCGTCTGAGTCGGCGGCGGCGGAGGAGGAGGTGGAGCCGCGCCGGTGGGCTCGGGGGCGGAGGCTGCGGCGGGAGGGGGAGGCGGGGCCGACGTCGCGTCGGTGAGGGGCGGAGGGTCCCGGTGGTTGGCGAGTTCGGAGTTGGACGCGTCGGTGTCCGTGCCCTCGTCGTCGTCGCCGACGGAGGAGGAGGCCGCGGTGGCGAGGGGGTGGTCGTCGGCCATGGCCGCTGGGTTTGGGTCGGGATTGGATGGGGGAGCGGGGTTTGGTTGGAATCGGTTGCTGGATAGGACTGGGTCCGGCTGCGTGGCGTCGCGTGGGACGAGGCGTCGCCCGCCGCCGCCGGGCAGCGGTTTTGGCTCGCACTCATTTCCGCTGACTGGTGGGTCCGAGATGTTAGCGGGGCCACTCGTCATGGAAAGAGATTGGTGACACAGGTGCGGGCCCCGCGCCCGTCGAATAGATTGCGTGGACGCATGGTGGGCCTTTAAGGGACGGTCCCATGTGTAAGTCTGTAAACACTTTATCTCGCATTCATCTAGACTGGTTTGAATGGACTGATGAATGCGATTGAGGGTGCGTTTAGATTAGGAAAATTTTTTTAAAAAACGCTGTAGATAAAAAAATATTATAGATGAATAGTATTGAGTTGATGAATCTAAACGCACCCTGATTCACATCTTGACGACTAGTGAGAGATCCAAATACAAGTTGTTGTATGGTGGATGCAATTTACTCTTTTTATTATGATGGATATGACATGTATCCATCATCCAAGCAGAGTTAAAATGAGGAAGAGGGATGCAAACATACATAGAGGGGGTGAGAAGTGTTTCTCTTATGTTGAAAATTGAAATAGTACTCCTACATCAAGTAGAGTATATATATAATGATATATGTACAATTGTTTAATATGAAATTGAATCACTGAAACTGTCAGTATTAGGGAATACTATTATTTTTATTCATTTGATTGCATCATATAGATAAAATTATTTGTTGTTCATAGACGCTAGTTATTGTAAAAAATAAGAGTGTCCTGCAAACACGATGCATTTCAGGTGTCGTTTTGACAAATTAACTTGTGACCACTATTTCTCTTTTTAACTGTTGACTTGCCAATCCTTGAAACATATTTCAGACATTAGCTCATGATTCCCATTTTTATGCTGGGGGAGAAAACATTAAAGTTCAAAGAGCGTCCATTTGGGACAAGTGGAAAGGACATGGAAGACAAAAGAAATTATTTTGAGTATGGCTAGGCTATGGTTGCTGGGCTGTGGGAACTTTCTTTTTCCCACCGTCCGTTCAAAATCTCGAATTCACCATGCCGTTTTTTCCTTCTTTCCGACGCTTTTCATCCTTGATCCTTCTACTTTTGCTTCCTTGGACCATGTATCTGTATTTTTTTTTGTAGGGCGACCCTTTTTCTTCTGATTTTCAAAATGCATCTATACAAATGGGTCTCAAATTAAAGTTAAACCATTTCACAACCCAAGGATTTTGTCGTTCCAAAATCCAAACCTCGCCACACCCGGCCCACCAACTTGCCACGTCACGATAGTACGTCATCCATATCCGTCACCTCACCCGGCCCACCAACTGTGCGCCCTCCGACTACGCCGACGCGAAACCACCTTCTCCGAAAAAGGCGCGGCCCGGTGGCGGCGGCGGTCGGCGATGTTGTTGCGGCGGATGCGATGGATGTCGGAGGGGGATGGGCGGTGGGAGCTGGATGCGGAGACGCCGGCGACGATGGAGGGGACGGCGCGCCCCGTCCCGGGGGACCCCTTGCCGCTGGGGCTCTCCCGGGGCCCCCGCGTCACCCGCCCCAAGCAGCTCGACTTCTTCCACCGGTTCATGGCGTCCCCGTTCGTCCCCACCTTCTCTGCCTCCGGTGACGGGCTCCCCTCCACCACGCCCACCTCCTCCACCTCACGGACAACTGGTAACGAACCCACTCACTCATTACGTATCTGTGCTGCTCCGAGGGTGCTATGGCTGAGCGATTGTGATGTTTCGATCTTGTTGCGTCAGGCGGTGGACGACAATGTAGACTTGGTTTGCATGGTTTGATTGAAAATAATCCTGCATTTGATACATTTTTGAATTTAGATCGATTAGTGTTTGGATCCTTATGCTAGAATTGGCTCCTTTGAACCATTAGTGTTGATTCCAAAGATTATGCACCTCCTTTTTCAATACATATTACTTCTAGTAATGATGTCTCAGTGGATGAAATGGGTCAACTGAGTTAAATTGACTATCATTTCCTTCTCTTGTTTACTGTACCATTGTTGGCTGAGGGAAGGGATCAATCTATTTTTTTTTCTTTCTCCCGAGTTATTATAATGGGCAAATTAGCCTTCATAATGTACATATCAAGTAGAGATTGTACTTAATGTTTAACAGGCTTCTGGCTAAACTCGGCAATTTAGCCTGCATAATGTACATATCAAGTAGAGATTGTTTTTAATGTTTAACATGCTTCTGACTAAACTCATGTTAAATAACGGCCTGATGTGATCTATTCAGGTCTTTTACCATATTGGAGCAAATTCATGTTGAAAAGCTTGTGTCTGTTGTGAAAGAGAAGTTAGCAAATCGACAGGAAGAGGCCCCTTGGACTAAGGATTTGAAAAAGCATTTGCATGATGTTATGTCTCTAGGTATAGGCACAGAACTTTTGATCACACCAGACACCACTTTGCTGCTGGAATTATATGATATCAAGAAGGGGGATCGAGGAAAAGCGATATTTCACCACAAGGCAAAAAATCTGGATGCTCTTAAGCTATTTGGTATACATTTAGTTATTTGTGGGTATTCTTGTTGCTTGTAATACACTTCCTACAAAAAATGTTTCAGTATGTTGATTAGAGAATCTAGTTATTGATAGTGGTTTGTGGAAATTTTGTCCTGTTTTTCCTTTTTTTTTTCTTTTGGGATATTTACTTTGCTTAACTAGTTTCTATTGTCACTGTTCTAAACATTTGGATTAAATGGATGCCTCTTCACCAATTGCAGCTTCCTCGTCAAAATGTTACATTCCAAGCATCATGGCCTGGATTGTTTGTTGATAAAAAGGGAGTGTATTGGGATGTGCCATTGTCACTATCAGCTGATCTTGCGTCAGTTGGCTCCAGTTCTGGATTGAGTTATCATCTATTATTGCAGCAGAATAGTGGGGAACCAAAATGTTTTGGTGGTGATGAAACAAGTGATGTTCCTATTGCTCTGCTACCTGGCTTATGTGCTAAAGCAGCTGTCCATCAAGAAAAGCATTGATGCTTGGAGGAAAAAAGAAGATAAGCTAAAAAACGTTCAGCCATATGACGTATTTCTCTCAGATTCACATGTTTCTTTTACTGGCATTGTTGGTAAGTATCCACTTTTCATTGGTGTTGACCACAGCATTTTTCCAGCCAAAGCATCCCCTGAGCTGTTGCAATTTATTGTGTCAGCTCCTTTTAACAAAAAATTCTTTGCATCCACTTGCCTAGAGGTTCTGTTATTGGCTTATTGCGCCTCAAATTGCTTTGGAGACCTTTTCATTCATACACCATGTTGTGATATTTCAATTTTCGGTATCCAGAATATAACATAATGAATTAATGATAATTAGTTCATCTGTTTCATGTTGCTGATCTCACTGTTTAAGAAATAGGCCACCTATCCCTCGCCTAGGTGGTTGCACCTTGGTGCTAGACACGTCCTTCAACTTCTAGTGACCAATTGCCGCCAAGACTATCTAGAGGACACCTTATTAAAAAAATTTGTTGTGATGTATCTCAAGACTTTGCAAGCAATAACATCCTGAAACTTCATGGATACTGGCATACAGTAACATGAATGACAAGGTTTCCCTATATGCTTTACTGCCTAGTTTTCTACTGATGAGTGATGAGACAGAAGACAATTAGTGCATCTCTGTGTTGCTGTGTGAGATGATTATCTTTTGAGTTATGTAGCAATCTATTATATGTTATAGCTCTTCATCAATGCACCAAATATTTCACTTTCTTTTCTTGTTTCTTTTTTGTTCAGGTGCAGTAGCCAGTGGATATTTGGGGGATTGTTCAAGGAGAGTGTCTATCCGAGATGAAGCACGAAGGAGTAATGCTTTTAGGATGTTTGATGAGAGGAATAAATTTGCTGCCTTTGCAGACCTCTTTGCTTCTGTTACTTTTACTGCTCAGTATGGGAATTTTCAGAGGCTTTTTCTGGATTTGACAAAGGCAAGTGCCCGATTTGGTATTGCCTCGGGATCATTGTTCTTATGTGGTGCTTCTCAACTTGCACAAGATTTCTTCTTCTCTAAGCGACCTGATATACAGACATTCTGTGATGTTTGCCCAGATGTGACTGTTTCACTTCAACAGCAGGTACATTATTTC
Organism: Digitaria exilis; assembly: GCA_015342445.1. Taxonomy (NCBI): domain Eukaryota; kingdom Viridiplantae; phylum Streptophyta; class Magnoliopsida; order Poales; family Poaceae; genus Digitaria; species Digitaria exilis. The sequence goes on from JACEFO010000662.1 coordinate 640,569, forward strand.
TTTGTGCTTGTTTCAGTGTGTACTCTGATACCTGTTAACTACATTACAATTCTTACTGCCACTGGGGCGTTGGCATCTTTCCTATTGTTTCAATTACTCTTATGTGTCCATCAATTGTGTTGTGCACAAAGATCAATGAATGTATTGTAGGAGATCTTAATCTATCTTGCAAAGGCTAGGCTTTACTTAGAGATGGAAACACTTAACTCTTTCTATTCTCTGTCGTAATTTAAACTGTGGCTTACTAGTTACAATTTGATGCAATTCCTAGTGTTCATGACTTCAAGTACCAATTGTTCTGTTGTTGAGGAACAGATTTCAAATGTGTCAGGAGCTAAACATGCTATGCTATACATAGCATACCCAATAATATTTACCTACTGCATCAACAGAACATGAGACCCATTGTTGTTGTACTTTTTTGGCGTTTTCCTTCTCCGGCCTTTATTAAATTCGGAGCACATAAAAAAGATGGTCATAGCATGTGAAAGCTATTTTAGTTCATATTGAATAAAGCTCTTCCTCGTTCTTGTTGCAGATAGTTGGGCCTTTCAGTTTTCGTGTTGAATCCTCTGTTTCCATTGACCCCAGAAGCCAGGACAATTTTGTTCGGGTGGACGATTCGATCTTTGCAATCGATTGGGCTCTGAAAGTCCTTGGTTCCGCAAAGGCCACAGCATGGTATTCCCCCAAGCATCAGGAGGCCATGGTCGAGCTCCGTTTCTTCGAAGCCTGAGGACTTCAGTTCGCCATGAATGCCATATAAAATAATTACAGGATTTCATGATCATACTGAATCACTGATCACTCATGCCACTGGGATCAGATCATATAAACAGTTGATGCTGCGATCGTGGAGCCATTCGGTCAGTTTTGTGCATCAAGCTATGTAGCTTGTGCTGTTCACAGCGTTAACAAAGGGACCTAATACCTTTTCGAGACTGAGTAGTGCAGCTTGTTCGGTGAACTTGTGTGAGGATATGTTTCTCTATTTTTTTTTCAGGGAAATGTGTTTCTGATTGTGTCTCGATGTACAAAAATAATACCTTTTTGAGATAATCATTTATTCATCATTTGAACGATTCTATGTGGTTCTCCCTGGGCATTGTAGCATCAAGTATCTTCGATCCGTTTTGGTTTCCATGATGAGTTCATGTCACACCTTTTCGTTTCCATGAGTTCGTGATCCTTCATAGGAGATGGCTTCCAGTCCAAGCCCTGTAATCCTAAAGCAGATTCATATATATATATATATTTTAAAAAAGTGTGACCTCCAAAACTTTGAAATTAGCGCAGCCCAAGTTCAAAATGTGTTTTTAGCTTAAATTCAAAGTGTTTAAGTATGGCACCGTTTTGCTTCTCTAGCAAATAGGAAAAGATGAAGAGACAGATAAAGAAAAAGGAAAAGCGGAAACCTCAATGGAGTCGAAGCCCACTTGTAAGTGAGCCCGCGCGCGTGTTCGCTCCGCCCCATCGGGCCATTTCCCTCGCGGGCTTCCAGCTCACTGGCAGCCGCCTCGAGGGGCCTGCTCGTGCCGTCGCGCGCCTCCGCGGATTCTCCCTCTCCACGCCGGCGGTGGCCCGCGCATCCCACTGCAGTCCCCTTGCCGCGCTCTTCTCCGCGGAGCCCTTCGTCTCCCACTCCGACGAGGACTACGCTGAGGGCGACGGCGGCGGCGGGGACCGGATCACCGAGGTGCGGATCGGGGTGATGGATCCCACCTCGCGGCGAACCAGCGTGATCGGCGTCAAGTGCGGGATGTCGGCGATGGACCTGGATCGCCTGCAGTCGCTATAGCGACTGCAACTTTAGATGTTGCAAGACCGTGAGCGTTGGATGTCAATCGAAGGGCCACAACAAAAAACCTGAGCATTCGTTGGAGGTGAAAAAAAAAAAGCACGACTTGGCGCTGCTATCTGCGGCAAAGGTGCTGCACTTGGCGCCAACGGCCCGTGCGAGCCGTCCCGCATGCTATTTGCTTGAACTAGAGGCCTCCAAAATTACGAAACCTTTTTTTAGTAGATGCTATAAATCAAGTGTAATCCATTTTGTCAAAACCTGGAATAATTGTAACAATTTTGAAAAAGAAAGTTCCTTTACGAGGTACTCCCTCCGTCCCAAAAAGAAGGTAGTTATGTGATGCGTGGACGTGTTATTTTGTCAGCTTTGACTTAATTTGTAGAAAAAACTTACAACATTTATATCTTCAAATAAATTTGTTAAAAAAACTAGATTCCAAGATCTTTCTAATGATACTAGTAATGTATTATAAATATCGATATTATTTTATATATAATTGGTCAAAGTTGTAAAATGTTGTTTTCTCGGAAAGCGAGAACTACTCTTTTTTTTTTTGGGATGGAGGGAGTATTCAAAAATTTAATTAAAGATGCAAATGCATTCCAACAAAGGTCAAAATTTTAAAATAACACATAATTATGCTCATGATGAAATGCAGGGCCGGGCGGGAGGGCGTGCGGCCTGTGCGCCTGCACAGAACCCCCAAATTTTGTGAGGCCCAATTTATCGGTTATGTACATATCTAAATCTAAGGGCTATAATTTAACTCTTGTCACGTCAAACATTTAGATGCTATTACAGAGGCTAAACATGAGCTAATTAAAAAACTAATTGTAGAACTCCTAGTCTAATTCACTAAGACTAATTAATTAATCGTTAGCAAATGGTTGTTGTAGCATCATATTATCAAAAAATAGGATAATTAGGCACAATAATGGACAATATCATTTTTGGAGGCCTCAACGTCAAATTGATTTTACAAGAAAATAGCATGTGGGACGGCTCGCATGGGCCGTTGGCGCCAAGTGCAGCAGCGTTCCCGCCAGATAGCAGCGCCAAGTCGTGCCTTTTTTTTTTTCCACCTCCAACAAGTGCTCCAGGTTCTTTGTTGTGGCCCTTCGATTGGCATCCAACGCTCACTGTCTTGCAACATCTAAAGTTGCAGTCGCTATAGCGACTGCAGGCGATCCAGGTCCGTCGGCGATGTGGGACAAGGGGTTTTTTTACCGAACCGGACGGCCGAACCGCCGCCCGGCGGTAGCGGTAAACCGGTCCGGTTGGACCGGTTACCGCTAGAAACCGGACAAATTCGAATTTTGAATTCAAATTCGGTTGGAGCGGTTAGCCGGTCGGTTTGACCGGTTTTTTTCTTTTTCTTTTTTGATTTAACTTGTATTTGCCAAAAAATATGTCAAATGAGCAAATATTTGAAAACTTTTTACACCAATAGATTACACACACCTTGAAGTATTTTTAGGATTTTTTACGACATTTTTCCATTTCTAAATTTAAATTTAAAAATTTTGAATTTCCACAGGTTCAAACCGCCCCGAACCGCTACCGGTCCGGGGCGGTTTGGTCGGAAACCGGTCAAACCGGACCGGTTCCCGGCGGTAAGGTGAACCCTGTGTGGGACAAGTGGGGCGCCAAGGTGCCCATCACCGTCCTCTGGGTCGACGACACCATCGTCACGCAGGTCAAGACTGGACGAGGAGGAGGGAATCTTCGCCCCCTACAGGTGCTGTACAATTTCCACTATTGTCTCTGCGAAACGTGCTCTGTGATAGATAGGGACGACTGTTGGTTTAACTATCTCGTTACAATCGATAGCAATCAGATCATCTAAACACAGATGGTAATGCTCATTGAAGTGAAAATGGTGTTAAATATTGTTGGGGATCAGTAATACCTGGTTGTTGATTCATCAGATCTCGATATTTCCTGCTGCTAAGGGGTTAAGGGGTAAGTTGGTTTATTCCTAAACCCATGTAGCAGTAATCTGGCCACGGCTCTTTCAGCACTGCCTACAGAAAGAAGTATAAGGTTTCGGTAACCATAATGCTTTGCATTGCAGAGTTATGAACATATATTATTTATTGATTTGTTTGCTCCATTTACATACTTTGCTGTTTGCAAAAAGAATATTGCTAACCTTCAAATTTCTTCTTGTGTTTGTTAGCTTGGGGCAGGTCAAAAGAAGGAAAAAAGCCCGAAGTTGGCGACTTCAGATCCCAGGGAGTGCCTCTGAAGAGGAAGTTAAGGGAATTTCCTGTTACAGAGGATGCGCTTCTTCCTGTTGGGACAACCATCACATTTCGCCATTTTATGCCTGGAAAATCTGTTGATGTCACTGGAATCACGAAGGGCAAAGGTTTTGCAGTACCTATTGTTTCATATCCCTATCTATTTCCTGTGACTTCACTTCTCAAGACAGTTCAGTAATTCACCACGTTGGTGCAAACTAGCTAAGCATTCACCAGGGTCTTAGCGCTTGTTTCTGTCATCAATAACTCACTATTTGATTAGTTGAAAGGAAAACAAAGGGAATTTTGAAATATGCATGCGATTCTAGTTTATGCCTTGAATTTAAATTGTTCCATTTCAAAAATATATTTGATTAAAAATGTTCTCTTGCAATTAATGTGTGACTTCTTTCTAATAGAAAATTTACTATGTATTTCTCACAATTGGGGGAATATACAAACAGGGTGCTGTAGTGTTGAAATATGACCAGTGGCAACTAGAAATCTCAATAGTGTTTTATGAGGGAACATAGGCACAATAAGGAAAATGTCCACCTTTTGAAATAGTATATTTGGATCCCCATGTTCTCTGGGAGTGGAAGGCCATAATGCCCAAAGTAGTGTGCATAGCAGTAACTATATAGTTATCCTTACTCCTTACTGTTATTTTTTGAGTTCTGTGTGTTTTCACATCTTGAGTAGCTTTTCCATGAACACTTAGCACACAAAAGCGAAGAATTTGGTTGGGGGTGTGAGGGGAGCACACCGTATTAGTGATCCTGTTTTCTGTGGCGTCTTGTTAGTTCCAATATCCACAAAGGAAAAAAGAGCATTGAGGTTTGTAAAACTAGAGGACAGTATATGGTGAAGGGCTAATCCTTATAATAGCTCTTGAGGACTTCTTTGCATGATGGCGCAAGTTTTCTGATTGTCAATAATCCTGTCAATTCCGTATTAAGAGATTGCGATTACGGAAGTACTATGACTCACATTATTTCCTATTTTATTAAAAATTGCAATCCTTCGAGAACAAAGCAATAATGTCTATGTGATCAATGTTCAACAAATATTTGACCTTCTGTGGTTCTTGTAGGGTGGAATGAAAAGGCATGTTTTTAAAGGAATGCCTGCGTCTCATGGTGCATCTTTGTCACTTTGCAGTATCGGGTCTACTGGTTAAAGAGGTGCTCCTGGAAGGGTATGTTGCATAACAGTATAACATTTATATACTGTACATCTTCCTTCTAAAAGTGGCATTGTTTTCCAGTATGATAGACAGCAGTGAAGTTTTGCTATAAAACACCTCTTAACTACATGAATAGTGGATTTTAAGTATTGCTCGCAGATTTTTTTGTGTTACTAAGGCCTTAAGTAAGCTGATAATAAGGCCTTAAGTATATTGTTGGCCAGTGTTGGTGTGAGCAAGTGCTCTTACCCCTTTGTTTTTTCTTTATCTAATGATATCTGCGTGGTTGAGGAAAACAAAACAACACCTGGGTGTACTATGAACAAGTCTGTTAAATACTTAAATTGTGTGATCAGAGTATGGTTGCATTTAAAAATGTTTATCGAGATCTAGGTATTCTTTGGAGAATGGAAATGCATGTGTACATCTACGATGCCCATGAGCTAATGCTTCCTCATATAGTAAAATATATTCTGCCAAAGTGCATTTCGGTTTCTTGGGTTACAGTACTTGAAATTGGTTAAGTCTTTATTAGAACTTAGGAACTCTTATGGGTTAAAAAGTGGTAACATGTTATATCATTATATGACTGCATGGTGGGCAGCTGTTTTATTCATTTAGGCCCATGTATGGTACATTTTGCAAACATATGTGCTTGGTGCTTTCCACAGGTAACACGAATAGACCTCTTCTGCTCGTAACTTCATAAGTTTCCTTGGGTAGTAGGAATCAGGTCATCTAAGTATTTTTGGTCATTTGAAACCATGTTGTAATATCTGTCATGCAGGATGACATTGGATTCAAATTTTCATGGCCAGCTTGTAGACTCAAGCTTCTGATAGAAATGTACATGCTAACATATGCAGATAGGGAATACTGTGGCAGCTCGCTTTGCATATATAATAACATAACAACTGGAAACTTTCAGGTTTTCAAAAATAGGAAGATGCCTGGACGCATGGGTCATGGGTGGTGTGCAGCGCACAGTGAAAAATGTATGTGTTTACCAAATAGACCCAGACAGGAACTTGCTACATCTGAAGGGCCAGGTGACTTATAATTTCTGACATCATAGCATATTTTGCTCAAGCATAGAAGTTCTAATATGTATTGTATGTATTTCTTGTATGAAGCATATTGCAGGTTCCTGGCCCTCAAGGTAGCTTTGTTTTAGTTAAGGATTCTATATTCAAGAAACCTGCGGCTTTGCTACCATTCCCTACTTATTTCACGCAAGGTGAGGTTGGAGACTTGGAGCCCCTCATCGCTGATCTTGGTGACATCGACCCATTCATGGAACCAGATTAAAAACAATGGACAAGCTTGGAGGAGTCCCTTTTCATTTTGCACACTTCTTAAGCTCATCTATTCTGCAAAGTTCTTGAATTTTGTATGGGTATTATGTGATCAGTTCCTGAATCACAAGCTTCATATGGTTATTGGCCAGCCTGATCAATGTTGTTCCATGTACATTACCTGGCAAGTATACCAGGAGGGCCCTAACTCAATTAGGGTTTTTAGCTGATTGTTTTGATTGACTGAATGGGTCATCTTTTGTTGTGTAAGCGAAGCATCAGATAGATATATAAAATCGGAATATTTCACTCCTGAGATGTGGTGCTCTGACTCTGCTCAAACTGCTTATGTGGTGCTCCGACTCTGCTCGCAGGATATGACATTTAAAAAAAAAATTGCAAACCCTGAAGCTACACAACTACCGTCTGCTCAGGTTAGTTGAACCATGTAAGCTGACAACCGGAACCGATGATATGGAAAACATGCAGGTACAAGAAATAGCGTAAGCCGACCATGAGGAACGACGAGACGATCTCCTTGGAGCTAGCTTTAAACATGGAAGGCTTTGCAATCTCCCTCGCGATGTGTTGACCAATCAACACCGCCCCGAAGGCATCGGCAGCCCACACGCCGCCAGCGGTTGCAGCGACGGCGACGAACGTGACATCTCGCGCGGCCTTGGCCGTCATGATCGCTGCCACGAGGCGTCCCAGCACGAGCCCCATCGGCGCCAGCAACACGCACCACGACGCCATGGGATTGCGCTTGAGCACGCCCTCAACTGTGGGGTGGCAGTTCATCTGATACTCCGGGACATACAGCAGGCACATGGGGAGCGCGAAGAGGACGAAGCAGGAAGCCGCGGACCCCGACGACAGACCGCCGGCCGAGAGGGCGCCCACCACCGCCCCGCCGGCCGCCGCACAGGCGGCCGACACGGCGACCACGAAGCGACAGGCCTCTCGCCTCGCGGCCAACGGGTCGCCGACGACGACCAAGGGATATCCTATCTCGGGCGTCCGCTTCATCGCGTCCACGAAGTTGGCAAACTGCATCCTCCTGCTGAACGCCACCGCGGTGAAGCCGCCGTTGGTAAGGCACCAGCCTAGCGCCGCGACGGCCGCGGCGTCGACGGCCCAGATGGCGGCCGCGGCGGCGGCGCCCCCGCTGGCACGGGTTGCCGCGCCGGGCACCGCGAGGACGGCGGCGAGGAGCGCAACGGGGATGGCCACGGCGCACGATACAATCGACCTGGGCGTCTGGTGAAGGCGGCGCGGCGGACGGAGGAACTCGAGCGCGAAGACGGAGAACGGGAGAAGGAAGAGGAGCGCGCCGTAGCCGATCACGAACGCGAGAGCTGTCTCGGTGGGCGCAGCGGCCGTGTAGACTACTAGCGCCGCACCGAAGACTGCAAAGACCGCGGACGAGGCCACGGCGATGTCCGCCGCCGTACGGAACTTGAGCACCATTGCTACATCGCTTCTTCTATAGCCAAAATCTCAAAGACGTAGGTTTGAATTGGGCAGACAGACCCTTACGTTTATACAGGCCATGGAGGCCGATGGTGCGGAGACCTCGTCTCCCAGTCGAATTAGTGCAGGTACATTGATTTACATTGATTGATGCAGTCTACTACAGGCGGTCTCATACATTATCATGTCATCTTAGAACGACGTAATAGATAACCCATACAATGAATTGTATTATGTGTTGTCTCGTAATATATACATAATCATCTGGTTCTCTCCTTCCTCTCTCTGTGCCACCTCATCACAAATCCTACGTGGACTTGCATGAGATGGCCTATGAGACCACTGACGTGTAGCAATGTACTTGTCCTTCTTCTCTTAATGAAATACGTGCCAAGGCACGGTAAAAAAAAAACAATGTCCTTACCCTTATATAAAAGAATTACCGCCGGTACTGATAATAATCCTGCCAGAACGTTACAGCTAGAAATACTGAAATAGAGGTACGCAAGAGTATAAGCTCACATATACAAGAGGTTGCAAAGATAACTATCATCATCAGGTTCAGGGATGTTGCTAGCCTGCCATTGCAGTTTGCACATCAGTATGCCATAGCCTCATGTGGTTTTGAGGGATCACGGTATTAAATCAACATGTCGACGACCTTTTGTTTACTCCCGCTGTCCTAATATTATAGTTGCTTTGGGTGTCTATGCCACCATTTTAACTAGATTTGTAGAAAAGAAGTGCAACATTTAATCTCCAAATGTTTTTTTATAAAAAAACTATATCTTAATATCTATCTAATGATATCTATATTGTACCATAAACTTTAATATTTATACATATATAATTAGTCGAAGTGTTTTCTTGGAAAGTGAGAAAGAAATTTATTTTGGAACGAAGGGAGTAAAGCGTTAATTTGCCATGCATACCCATCAATAGTTGATCAGATTCTACTTCAATCTATAACATCATGTGCCAGTACTAAACATAACCTGGTGGTGGTGTGGACCTCTCAACGATCTTTTCAACTAAATCTTTATAATTTGTCAACTCAACCACCAAAACATAAACATAAGCCTTTATACTTTTTTAGCAAACACATTAATTTTCAACAAATATGTTAAATTTGGATTCATCATCAACATATGACGACGTGTGAGAGCCGCTAGTAGGGATTCGTGGGAACCCCTGTTTAGAGATTCAGATAGCGGTGAGAACGAGTGTAGAGCGCCGACCGTATAGTAAACGAGAGAGATGGAGATTTAGACAGGTCCGGGCCTCCCGGAGGATTTTACATCATGTGAGTTCGTGGTGGTTACTGAGTGTAAAGAAAGCAGGGGAGCTAATGTAGCCTCCCCAGGGGCTTTCGAGGCAGATGCTTAACCTAGCAGAGTGAATGCGACACGTTCCTATGGGCACCCCTTCCGCAAGTAGCCTCCTCCTAGGGCGAACCCAGGCCTAGAGCCACTAGGGCGTCGTGGCCCTATTCATGGCCCAAAAATCCTTCATACCCTTCTTTAATTTTTGGCTCACCAAACTCAACCAACCCATTCCAAACTAGGCAGCATCTAACCGGCCACTAGTCTGCGTGAATTGTGACTCCTCCGACTCCAACCTCCGCCTCTCCCATGGCCGACGCTCGATGTGTCGACACAACCTCCACCAGTCCGCCTCCCCCGTGGCCGGCCTCCTCCTCCGCTTCCCTGTGGCCGACCAGCCACCGTGCGCGTAGCCTAACTCAGCCCAGTGGTGGCTGCTTGGCTAGTGCTTCTTGCTTAGGTTCTTCCTTGTCCCCTTCTCCTCCCATTGGCGCGGAAGCTACCATGTGGATCCAGGTTGTCCACATGGTGTCCAAGGGTGAGATCATGGGACCCTGGGACGCTCCTGGGGTGTAGAACCCCAAGATTCCTGCTTACCTATCCTTGCCTTGTGGGCTGCCATCGTCTTCAATGCCTCCTAGTGTAGTGGCGTGGCTTCCCGCCGTCAGTGGATGGGACGTAACCAGGCTGAGCCATCCACCACACAAAAGCGCAATAGACCCACCTCCTTTTCTATGCTGACGAGCCACCACCGCCGCAACTCCTGTACGGAGGCACCACACAGGGAGCCCCTCCTCCACGAGCTCATTGATGCCGTCCGGGTGGAGCACCGCCAAGACGGGGAAGAGCTCGAGAGGACCTTATTCCCTGACGCCGCCGCCTCGACGGTGACGCCAGAAACCTAAACCTAGAATACCTAGGAATTTACACCGTCGAACAAAGAGCAGCCATTGCCAACCATATCCGAGGGCCAAAAGACTGTCGGAGACGAAGGAGAACGACGCGCTCTCCGGACGGGAGCACAAATCACTAGGGATGGCAATGGCACGAAATATCCGCAAACCCACGGATAGTAAACCCGACGGGTGCGGGTTTGGGTCTACTTTTGTATCCGCGGGTGCGGGCGCGGGCACGAGTCTAAACCCAACGGATATCTGTTAACGGACATGAAAAATTAATATCCGTATCCGTAAACCCACAAGACCCGTTAACTGACATGTGAGACCTAAAACCTAGGGCAACTAAGGTGTTGTACTGACTAGTGACTACTCACGATCTAGTTCTCTCAAATGGTTGAGTGTTCATGTTGTGTCCATTTTTCCTATTTGTTATGCAGTTGCAATGTCTAGCGGCTCTCAATCTCAAGTGCCAGCTTTCGAAGCATCCGGTGCTGTAGATTTGGCATATGAATTGTTCGTAGATTTGGTTTATTGTATATTTTTCGGGTATACGGGTAAACCCGCGGATAACGGATATCCACGGATAGCGGACGCGGGCATGTTTTCATATCCATAGCGGATAGCGGGCGCGGGTGCGGGCACGGATTTTATGTCGCGGGTGCAGATATTTGAAACTACTATCCGCGCAGATATTATCCGTTGCCATCCCTACAAATCACCCCTTTGTCTCCTCTCTCAACTGTTAAAAAAATATTTTTTACGTCATATTCATCCCTCTCAGGGAACATGTTTGTCGTAAAATTCATTTTTCACATTTTCCTATTCATCTCCCTCACATAACACGCTTCTAAAAAAATATTATTTTTTTCCCTAAAAATCTAAACATAGAGTCCTCTAGAACAAACTCTGAAGAAAAGACCCAGCAGCACGAACCTCCGACCCGGAGCGTTCTAGGCTGTGTTCAGATTCAGAAAAAAAGTACTTCTCCAACAAGTTTTTCTTATTCATCTCACTCACAAAACACGCTTTCCAGTACACTATTCATCGAAAAAATACTTTTTACTTCTAATCAGCCTACACTGTAGAACACAACCAAATCCGCTTCTCATCATGGGCCGCATTTGGCCTGCCTGGGTTACGGGGCCCTGTGCCGTCTTTTCCCACAGTGTTCCTATATTAAAAAAGCCGACGAGCCGAATTCACGTGACAAATCGAATTGAAGAGAATCCATCCAAAGAAGCAAAGGGGGTGAAATCGTAGCGGCCGCCTCCACGGGGAAAAAACAGCGGGGCGCCTCCACGGGGAAGAAACAAGAAACAGCGGAGCGCCTCCACGGGGAAGAAACAGCGGAGCGCCATGGGAGGCGCCACCTCTCTCTTCCAGCGAGCGGCGGCGGTCCGAGCTCCGCCTGCCGCACTGATTCCACCTCAAGCGGCCGCGGGCGCGGGCGCCTCTCCCTCGACATCAATCTTGGGCGCCGCTCATCTGGTTGGGGCGGCGGTCCAAGCCCCGCCTGCCGCTTTGGATCCCCCTCCAGCAGCCGCGAGCGCGGGCGCCTCTCCCCCGCGAGCAATCTTGACTGGCGCGGCGCATCGGGTGCTGGAGCCCCCCCGGGGGTATCCGTGGGGGAGGGAGGGCGGCTTTCTCCAAGAATCGAGCATCGTCAGGGACGTCCCGCGGGCCTACCGAGAGAACTCATGGACGAGGTGCGTTCTGCCATGGGAGCGGCATAACGGCGCAGTCGTCGGGAGGAAACTACGGATTTCAAGGAAAGCTGAATTGCTCCCGCGACTGGAGGTGGTCTCAAACATTGGCCATGCGCGAGAGGCCACTCCGGCAGAGTCCGGCGCCAAATGTATGATCTGCTTGGATGATATTGTGCAGGGCGAGACCATTCGCGAGCTCACTTGTCATCACCTCTTTCATGCTGAGTGTGTAGAGTACCATTTCATTGGAGGAGACAAGGATAACGATGCGTGGATTCATGGGCTCACATGCCCAACCTGCCGTGCCCAAGTCATTTAGTTATCACGGCTCTTTGTTACGGAGTAGGACTTAGGAGAGTAATTTTTTTTCTTGGAGTTTATAGTTCGCTGACTTCAGGAAGTTGTCGAAACTATTTATGGGTACTGTCAGCTTTGTATTGTATTGTATTGCCTGGAAGGTGATCATGTGGAACTATGGAAGTTTCGGGTGCCTCTGATGTGCATCAACATTAATAGCTATCGGCCATATATTCTTAGTATGTGATTAAGTAAACGCATTTTCGTAATGGCTAATTGAATATTCTGCAACATCATCAAAATTACTATATTATAGTATCTACCTTTGTAATTGGTCCTGGGTGCTTCGATTTCGGTGGGAATCTGCATGGCCCTATTGAGGAGATTGCTTGGAAAGAAGGGGGTAAGCGGAAACATTGCTTCATGACTTGGGAATTGCAGTAAGATTCTATCCCGTTTTAGCATGAACTATTCCTTGTTGATGTTTACTTTCATCGTTTGTTTCTATTCATGTTATTTTATAGCAACCCCTGATGTTGTGTTCAATGTAAATTAGTGTTCAAGTTAGTTTGATTCCAACATGACCATCATCTTAATTATCACAGTTATGTGATTGAAGTTAGGGAAATGCCAAGATTTTCCATTGAAGCAATCAGTATTTCCTCTACGCCGCTGTTGCAGTAATAACTTTAGACCACAAGAATTCCATGAACCAATGATGTCTGATCACCCATGGATTTAAGCTTTTGTCCACTAGGACTCAGTTGTCCTTATGTGTCAGAATTTTGAGCGAAGAAGTCGGTAAATGACTACTCCCTTTCATGCCATTGCCTGCTGACTGCTGAGTAACCTCTTTTCTTGTTGGCATTACATAGCTACGTTGGGCGAATAACGTACAAATTACATGCCTTTGTAGCAACATAAGCTCCAACATCCAGTGATATGTAACTTTAGTGGATATTTATGTAGCTAAAACATTCCATGGAAATGAGGAATAGAAAACAAGCATAACATGTTCAAAGACAAGCTATAATCGAACTTTCACATACAGTTTTGTGCATTGTAAAAAACAGAGTAATTTTGTGGTTATGTTGTGTCTGCTAGCAGCCTAACATTTTGCTCTCCAACTCCCATTCTGTGGTTGTCCCTTTTCCAGTTATACCTTAGTTAAGTATCATCATGATGTAAAACCTGTCAGCTTTCAAACTACAAGACTAATGTCAATTTCTAAAAATGTAGGACCCATTTTCAGTGAAACACTCCTCGTGGAATTTTCTGCACCAGGATACTAAGTCTTCGATCTATCAGTGTGATTGGCTATTATATGGATTATACATTAATTCATTACAATGTGATGGCACTTCATTATCCATTTTTCTTGATTTTCCTAGTTCTGTAGATTTATTTTAATAAAATTGTAATTTTTTCACTAATCACTAGTGACACGATATTTATGCAGGCCTGGGAAGGGTGTGCATATAATTATGGGATGGGATTGACAACCTTAAGAGCATGGGTTTCCCAGTTGATGACCTTAAATTTGATCCTGATATGTTTCAGAAGCACATACACCACCCATAGTCATACAAGTAGTTCATCTGTAATACTTCGAAGCACATACACCACCCGTAGTCATATAATTATTCTATCACAGGTCATAGGTCTTGTTCTGGATAAAGAAAAAGGGAACTTGGTCAAAGCTGATCGTTTTGGCTACATTAAGAGGGCCATGAATGGTACCCAGATGCTTTCCACTCCTGTGAGGTAGAGGTAACACATTTTGTCAAAACTTCTGCACTTCAGAGATGAGAATTCAATTGATGTCTTTGAAAAAGTGAAATATATGGAAGAGAATTGGTGGACCCGCGGAACAAAAGTCGATGGGAGTTCCTTAATATCTCTTTCTCTATTTCAGAAGCTGTCATGTTCATGCAGGTTTCTTACCTTTTTGGTCTTTCCTTTCATATGATAGTCGTTTTAATGTGCATGCCACTTAATATCTAAATTATTTAAATTCATGTCCATCTCTATTTTGCGTATCAGGTTTGGGAGTAATGGTTTCTCTATTGATTTATATTTCTAAGTGATTGGGGTAATGGTTTGTCCATATTAATGAAAAACTTAGTAAAGAGTTGCAGAAATAGTGAAAGCTCAGATGAAATACTATGCTAAGCTAGCTGAAATTCTGCTAGTGGTTTGATGTTCTCCTCTTTTATCCTTGAATTCTATGTCTATTCCTTTAAAGGACTTCAATTTCATTCGGACATGACCTCATAGATTTGGACATTAACTTAGAAAGCAGAGATGATGTCCATGGAGGATGTAACAACCAGATTGTGATAGTTCTGTTTGGTCGTAGTGAGGTTTGTAGTAGCATCAAATTGGACTACTTGGTGGTACACTGGCATTTGGCTTCTCCTAAGCAGAATAAACCATGACCGAAAAGTTCATCTAATAAACGTGCTATTGCTAAGAAGTTTGATTATTTATAATTCCATATGCATTAACAAAATGAACCCGTTTTTTATTCATTCAGGGAATAGTTGCAGTGCTTTTGAAATGATTATGTAGACCTTCTAATTCTTAAGTGTGATCTCTCAAAATAAAAATTTCTCAGGTTTGAACTCTACCAGCTTAATATTTATATTGGCCTTTTCTTCAGATGGTCGATAAGTTAAATCAGGGGTTGGTGCTAGTTGAACTTGGACCATTGGATTACAAAGGACTGTAAAATGTAATGATCACTGCTGCCTCCTTTTCTTTTTGAAGGGAATACATCTGGGTAGAAACCTATTTGTTAGTGATATGTATTAAAAAAGGAAATGAATATAATTTAAGTGCCTCGATCTATACAGCAAGGAAAAAAAAATGTAGCAGCCACTAAGCATATATTTGCTGACTTGTTGTGGAACTTTTGTTATTGACCATTTTTCCCACATAAAGTTTGGAGTTTTTTTTTTCAGGCTGTTTCCAAAGCACTTTTTTCGAGCACATGTAGAAGGTCAACGGAAGGTATTGTTTGGTTTATTATGTATGACTTGCATAGTGTCCGTGCGTTGCTATGGTAATATACAACCATGTTCGATCATAGTACATGACACATGACAGTAGATAGTATCTCTACCATAGTTCATGGCATGGATACAGAGAGCTCTACTTCACATGTTCTTGCATTTCAAGCAACGATCCTGCCGAAGGACATCATAAATGTGGTAGCAGATGTGGGACCGTTGCTTAACTCAAGTAATGCTTAGCAAACCCTTCTTAGTGCCAAGCATAGATCACATGTGAGACGTGTCACTATTGCCAATTTGCCCAGTTATGCCACACCCCGCACGGCCGCACCAGCGACACTGGTGGTCCGTGCCTCCGTGGTTGTGTCATTTGTGACAATGGTCATTATTTGGTATGTGGGGTCCCTGCTCGTTTATCCTCTCCCTCACCGCTCGTTTTCCATATCGTTGGACCAGCTGCAAGCGCAGAATCGAAGCAAGCCGGCCGCTCCTGCAGTCCTGCTCGGCTCCCCGCCCGCCGGCCCGACGGCGAGGGACACGACACGCCGGCGACAGCGACCTACCCTGATGAAACGAACCGGACTTTTAACGACAAAGTCCGACTCCCTGTACCATTGCGATAGTCCCAGGAATAGTGCTACCGCGTACAGAACTCATCTCAGCAGTATATCACAGACATCCATTCGAATTACTTCACATGTCATAAATATAGTAACCAGTACATGTCTCTGGAATAAGTACATAAGCCTCATGGGCAGAAAGCAACATAAAGTAAATATAGCGCAGCGGAAACTATCAAGCGTCCTCCAAGTGGTCTCCTCTCCACAGGCAATCTCCTGAGCGTAGCTGCAGCCTAGTCGTACCACCCATCATGGTTGAACTCGTGCTCGGACTCGTACCCTGCGAACTCACAGACTGTTCCCAAGGAGTGGAACAGGTTCACGTCACCATCTGTATGCAAGCTTTAGGTGGCCTAACTCTAAGGGAAAAGAAAATAGCAATGGAAAGGGTATATGTTTCCTAAGCAGCAGCATATAGTATCATCATTCACATATCCCTCTTTTACCGCAACTCGGGCCGTCCTGGCTCACCAGGTCCCGTCTCAACACAACACCTCCGTCTCTCGGGCGATGCGCGGGCTCCCATCCCCGGCATCTCAAGAGGTACGGACGGATCACAAGGGAGGCGGAGCACAACCTCTCTCTCCCCGCCCGCACCAACGACCTCACACACTCTCCTATAGGGGAAGAGAAAGCATATCCCAAAACAATGGACGACCGAGACATAAATACTGCGCTTTCCGAGACCGAGGTCACGGCTATACGTATAGATCATAAGACTCTGCAGAGCTTGTACGCCTGTACCCAACTCGGGCTGTAAACCGGGGATCAACCGGTTGAGACACAACCCACAACTAGTAACTCCTAACCGGAAACGGCATCCTCCTGCATCCCTCGGGTCTGAACGCCTCGGCACGCTAACCTTGGCCCCAAGAGCTGTGAAGACGTTCCCCGTGGGCCAGACGGGGAATAGCTCGCCGATCGGGGGTGTAAGGACGCATCCAGTCCCCCTGACACAAATACCACACTGTGGTCGCCAACAGTCCGGATACCGCTCCGAGAAAGGCTAGCTGGTACTCCTCCCACAAAAGCAAGCTGGTGCGTACGATACAGTGATCACGAGGTCGGTCAACAAGGTTTAAGGTGCCGGTACGGGTGTCATCGTCCCAAAAGCGTATCCACCACAGTGGTCCGCAACCGTTACCATCGCAGGTAACCGCCATACTCCTAGCTCCCAATCACAATCTCAAGTCACAAACGTGCCCGCCACAGGCACAACACAGGGCTTACTCAGAAGCTCGCCCCTGGCTCCCCGAAAGCCTAAGTCGGGTTTTTATAGATACCCGCACCGACAAGGACCTACTAAGGTCAAAATCACCATACTCCTTCCCAGTTTTCCCACACACCCCACACAGAGAATATCTACCAATCCCACACATAGCATGCACAGCAATAGCAATATCTCAAGTATATAGTAAGTGGTAGGTCATCAAGGGGTAAAGGCAATAAAGGGCTATGCATGGCTAATCATCATATAATCATCACGTGCAAGCACTAGCAGACTAACAGCATATGTCTAATGGGCATTCAAAAGATGGGATGGGCGTGAACCTGGAGAGTGCGGGTAGTTGTCGAATTCCTCGGCCGGATCCTCAATCAGCTGCTCACGGTCGTCGTCTCCTGAACACGGAAGGTACTATAAATCCTACGGTAAATGGCAAGAAATCCAAAGAACAGCAATATAGAAGATCCAAATAACTCCAAATACCCTCCCAAACTATTATTCATATTTTTAGAAAATTATAGAAACTGGTTTCATAATTTTCTGACTTAAATTGAATTAGTTATGAATTTTCTAAGTTTAAATCATTTTCTGAAAAAGATAAACGAATTCCCGAAAAGATTAAATCCGGAAAAACCAGAACGCGACACGTGGCAGCACCAGAGCGCGCCACGCGGCCCTGCTGACGTCAGCATGACGTAAGCCTGACGTCAGCCGAGGGGTCCGGGATTGATGACGTCAGCGTGGGCCCGGCTGACGTTATCACGACCGAGTCAACCTGACAGGTGGGCCCTCTGGGCAGTGGGCCCCGCCTGTCAGCGACTCGGCACGGCGCGACAGCGCGCGTGGGCGCAGTCCACCGTGAGCCGTGAGTGCGGCTCACGTGGACCGCGTCCACCGGATCGGGTGCGGCTGCGCGCCGATCCGGTGCGGCTGCGGCCGTGTGGCCAAAATCGTGCGCGGCCGGATTCGAAATCAAAGGGGAAAAGTTCATGCGCGCGACGTGCTCGACGGAATGCCGCAACGGCGTTCGCGACGCGCGCGACACGACAGCTCTGCGCGCTACGCGCGTTCGCCCTCCGTCGTGCGTGCGCGCACCCGTGCGTTGCTCGTGTGTGTGCGGTGCAGCCAGACGTGCTCGTGTATGCGCGTGCGTCCACGCGAACGTGCCAGTGCGGCTCGTCGCGGCGGCGGCGCGCGCAGAGGCCGCGGCGAGCTCGCCGGCCGTGCGAGGCAACGCCTCGTGGCCGGGGTCGCGCGTGTGCGTGCTCGTGCGCATGTTCTACGCGAGCAAGAGCAAGTGTTCGTGTGTGCGGGTGAGTACGTGCGCGCGCGTGCCATGGCTGCGCCATGGCCGCGGCATGGCCTCGCCGCCCACGGGCGTCCGGTCTCCCGTCCCCGCGGCGGCTGGCGTGTGTGCGTGTGCGCAAGGTGTCCGCGAAGGCTCCTGCATAAGAGAGCGGCACGAAGGCCGGGCAAAAGGGTGGATGGTCCTAGCGGCGGCGCTACGGCTTGCGGCGGAACGCCGGTGATCGACGACGACGGGAATCAAGGCGGGATTCGGAGGAAATAGCTCACCAACGGGCTTGAGAAGAGAGAGACGAAACAGGGAGACCGTTGAGGCAGCGATGAGGTGACGCTGTGCCGGCTTGAGGCGGTGGTTGTCGTCGACGTCGGTGTTCGCGGCGGCATTCACGGTGGCGCACGGCTCGGTGTCGTCGAGGTACGGCTTGGCTCGTCCTCCGTGCTCCCTTGGCGGCTGCGGTACTCCTTCTCGCGGCGGTGCTCCTCCACCTCCCTTCTTCTTCCTCCTTCTCCCCTCCTCTTCCCCTCTCCCCCTTCTCCTCCTCTGCTTCTCGCTCGCGGAGGTGGTAAAAGGGGATTGACCCCGTGGGAGCGATTGGGCTCAAAATGGGGACTCGGGCTACTTCTTGTAGGCGAGGCAAGGGGGTTGAGGTGGCTTGGGCGAGAGGGAAGGCGGTTACGGGTCACACGAATCGCGTGACCCCGCCGTGACGTTGGCGAGCGCGAGCGCGCGTTCCGCGGCGGGGATGAGTGGCCGCCAAGGCTTCTAGAGGCTTCCTAGGGGCTTGGCTTGGGCGAGGGGTAGATGCTTAGCGGGCGTGGCGATCCCGGGTGCGAGCGCGCGCGGGCGCGGCGCGGGGCGAGTGAATCGCGCGACCGCGGCGACGGAGGCGTGAGGAGGAAGACGAACTGTGCGGTGTGTGACTGACAGGTGGGTCCCACATGTCAACGCGGCGCGGTGAAGAGAAGCGCGTTTCTGGGCTGGGCCGGCGCGCGAGCGAGCGAGCGGGGCGAGTGGGCTGAGCGCGCGCGCGAGGAAAGAAGAGAGAAGGCGGCCCGGCGCGGAGGGAAAGAGAAGAGAGAGAGGGAGAGAAAGAATTGGGCCGGGTTTCGGCCTAATAGCAGTTTCAGCCCATAGATTTGAATTTGAATCTATAATTCAAATTCAAAAGCATATTTATATTTCAAATAAAATCCAAACAAATCCAAATGAAATCCAAATAAAATCCAAATGCCACTCTAAATATATTATCCTTAAATAAAATAATACTTTTCTAGGATTTAGATGAGAAGAGAACTTGACCTTAGGCAAATTTAAATTGTTGCACATTCCATTCAAAATTTTTTAAATCTACATTTTTACACATGCAAATTTTAGGAATGTTACAGAAACTTCTTTAGCGCGATAATAAAGATATATATAAGTATGATATGGATATGACTATTGTTTCTGAAACTTCTTTAGCTCGTTGATATGTAGACAGAAATAATGGCTGAACCTGAGCGGTTTGTAGAGCCTGATCCAGAACTGCCTTTAGCTCTTCTTGATCAAAAAGAGGTTAGCAAAGTGCAACATCATGAGCAGATGAGCTTATGATCAACTAGAAGTAATAGAAATAGAACCATTGTACTGAAATCTATCAGACTGGAAAAAAAAAGTTGCTTCTTATTACTAATTCAGATTACGATTATACAAACAAAATGATGAATCGCGCATTCAATCGGTTTCTTCCTAATGATGTGGGATGGAGAGAGATTTTTGAGATGGTAAGTTGTGTCTCTCCTATATGCCAGATATGCAGGAGTGACTGTTTCAGTGTTGCTTACTGAATATACAGGCAAATTAATGAAGACCATTTGATTTTTTTTTCTTGCTGTACTAGTAGGTTATAGTCTGCAAGGAAGTTAACAGATGATGGATTGATGCGCTCCTGTTTTATAGCGACTTCAGGTTGAATTCTTCACTCTGTTACTATTGTGAACCAATAGAATATCTAGTAGTTCTTTTTGTCACTGTGAATAAGCATGTATTTGCAAATATGTACCATGCTCTAGCCGGGTACGTAATCCATTCTCGTACCAAAATCCAAACCTTGCTGCTCGCTAGTCACTACACTTAGACCGTAGTGCGAGGCGCCTGCGTGGCATGTCACATCATAACTTCTTTGCCATGTCATCCTTTTTTTTTCTGACTTGTCACCTACGTCATCCCTATCCGTCACCTCACTCCGACTTCGCCGACGCCGACGCCGACGCGAAACCATCCTCTCCGAAAAAGGCTCGGCCCGGCGGCGGGCGGCGGCGGCGATGTTGTTGCGGCGGATGCGATGGATGTCGGAGGGGGGACGGGCAGTGGGATCTGGACGCGGAGACGCCGGTGACGATGGAGGGCACGCCCCCCCACCCCCTTCACACCCCCCACCCCTCCAAGCAGCTCAGCTTCTTCCACCGGTTCATGGCTTCCACCTTCTCCGCTGCCGGCGACGGGCTCTCCATCCACTGCGCACACCTCTCCACCTCACGGACAACTGGTAACGAACCCACTCACACATTACATATCTGTGCTGCTCCGAGGGTGCTACGGCTGGGTGATTGTAATGTTTTACTTGCAATCTGTAGCAGCGTCAGGCAGTGAGCGACAATGTAGACTTGGTTTGCACAGTGTGATTGAGATTATCCTGCATTTGACACATTTATGAATTAGATCGGTTAGTGTTGGGATCCTTATGTTAGAATCACCTGCTTTGGATCACTAGTGTTGATTCCAAAGATTATGAACATCCCTTATCAATATATGTTACTTGTAGTAATGGTGTCTCAGTGGACGAAATGAGAGTACATTTATATAGTAGTTGATTTTAAGTGACTTTAAATTTACTATCATTTCCTTCTCTCGTTTATTGTACCGTTGTCGGCCAAGGAAGGGACCATTCTATTGCTTTCTCCTGAGTTAATATAACGGGCAAATTAGCCTGCATAATATACATATCAAGTAGAGACTTGATGTTTAACAAGCGTCTGACTAAACTCATGTAAACTAACGGCCTGATGTGATCATTTAGGTCTTTTACCATCTTGGAGCGAATTCATGTCGAGAAGCTTGTGTCTGTCGTGAAAAAGGAGTTAGCGAATCGACTGGAAGAGGCCTCTTGGACCAAGGATTTGAAAGAACACTTGCATGATGTTATGTCTCTACGTGTAGGCATGGAACTATTGATTACACCAGACACCACTTTGCTGCTGGAGTTATATGATATCAAGAAGGGGGATCGAGGAAAAACGATATTTCATCTCAATGCAAAAAATCTGGATGCTCTTAAGCTATTCAGTATACAGTTAGTTATTTGTGGGTATTCTTGTTGCTTGCAATACACCCTCAATGTAGGATAATAGAATTGGTCGAATAATGTGGATTCATTGAGGCCTCAGCCAGTATATATGAGAGTACAAAGAATTGGTGGGCAAGCCACCCCGGATACATATGGCAGTCTACGATACGAATATCTACAACTACCAAATATACTCTAACACTAAAAAAACAACAAAAACATGTTTCAGTATGCTGATTAGAGAATCTAGTTGTTGATAGTGGTTAGTGGAAAATTTGTCCTTTTTTTTCGTTTTTTTTCTTCTGGGGATATTTGCTTTGCTTAACTAGTTTCTGTTGTTACTATTTGAAACATTTGGATTAAATAGATGCCTCTTTACCAATTGCAGCTTCCTCGTCAAAATGTTACATTCCAAGCATCTTGGCCTGGATTGTTTGTTGATAAAAAGGGAGTGTATTGGGATGTGACATTGTCAATATCGGCTGATCTTGCTTCAGTTGGCTCCAGTTCTGCATTGAGTTATCATCTATTATTGCAGCATAATAGTGGGGAACTAAAATGTTTTGGTAGGGATGAAACAAGTGATGTCCCTATTGCTCTGCTACCTGGCTTTTGTGCTAAAGCATCTGTGTCCATCAAGAAAAACATTGATGCTTGGAGGAAAAAAGAAGATAAGCTAAAAAACGTTCAGCCATATGACGTATCTCTGTCAGATTCACATGTTTCGTTTCCAGGTATTGTTGGTAAGTATCCACTTTTCATAGATGTTGACCACAGCATTCTGCCAGGCAAAGCATCCCCTTAGCTTTATTGTATCAGCTCCTTTTAATGGAAATTCTTTGCATCCCCTCAAACTGAAACCTTTTCATTCATACACCATGTTGTGATATTTCAATTTTCGGATATCCAGAATATAACCTAATGATAATTTAATTAACACATCCATCAACTTCTGGTGACCAATTGCCGCCAAGATTGCCTAGGGGACACCTATCACAACCTTTTGCTGCCCTCCTAGTGCCTAGTGGCGTTTTAAAATTTCTGTGATGTATCTCAAGACTTTGCAGGTCAATAATATCTGAAACTTCATGGATACTAGCATACAGTAACATGAATGACAAGGTTTCCCTATATGCTTTACTGCCTAGGTTTCAACTGATGAGTGACGAGACAGAAAACAATTAGTGTATCTCGGTGTGGCTATGTGAAATGATTATCTTTTGAGTTATGTAGCAATTTATTAGATTTATTGCTCATCAGCAATGCATCAAATATTTCACTTTTTTTTTCAGGTGCAGTTGCCAGTGGATATTTGTTGGATTGTTCAAGCAGAGTGTCTAGATGAATCACGGAGTAATGCTTTTAGGATGTTTGATGATAGGAACAAAGACCTCTTTGTTTCTGTTACTTTTAGTGCTTAATATGGGATTGTTCAGAGGCCTTTTCTGGATTTGACAGAGGCAAGTGCCCGATTTGGTATTGCCTCGGGCTCATTGTTCTTATGTGGTGCTTCTCATGCACACGATTTCTTCTTCTCTAGGCGAGCTGTTATACAGACATGTGATGTTTGCGGTTTGCCCAGATGTGACTGTTTTACTTCAGCTGCAGGTAAATTATTTCTTTATGCTTGTTTCAGTGTGTACTCTGATACCTGTTAACTAGAATACCATTCTTACTGCCACTTGGGGCATTGGAATCTTTCCTTTTATTTCAATTACTTCTTATGTGTCAATCTATTGTGCACAAAGATTATGAAAAAAAAAAACTAAGGTACTGGGGATTAACCACAATCATTCAGGATTTCAGGAAAGCTTTCTTATATATTAGTAAGACCAGTGAATGTATTCTAGGAAATCATTTTTTTTTCGAACCATGTATTGCAGGAGATCTTAGTCTTATCTTGCAAAGGCTAGGCTTTGCTTAGAGATAGAAACACTAACTCTCTCTCTTCTCTGTCATAATTTAAACTATGGCTTATTATTACAATTTGATGCAATTCCTAGTGTTGATGACTTCAACTACCAATTATTCTGTTGTTGAGGAACAGATTTCAACTGTGTCAGGGGCTAAACATGCTATGCTATACATTGCATCAATAGAACATGGGGCCCATTGTTGTTTAGTACATTTTTGGTATTTTCCTTCTCCTGCCTTCATTAAATTCGTAGCACATAAACAAGATGGTCATAGCATGTGAAAGCTATTTTAGTTCATGTTGAGTAAAGCTCTTGTTCTTGTTGCAGATAGTTGGGCCTTCCAGTTTTCGTGTCCTCGGTTGCCATTGATCCCAGAAGCCAGGACAGTTTTGTTCGGGTGGATGATTTGATCTTTGCAATCGATTGGGCTCTGAAAGTCCTTGGTTCCGCAAAGGCCATTGCATGGTGTTCCCCCAAGTACTAGGAGGCCATGGTGGAGCTCCGATTCTTCGAAGCCTGAGGACTTAAGCTCGCCATGACCATATAAAATAATTCCAGAATTTCATGATCACACTAAATCACTGATCACTCATGTCACTAGGATCAGATCATATAAACAGTTGATGCCGTGATCATGTAGCCATTCGATCCTTTTGTAAAATATACTTAAGTTGGGCTCGACATTTGCCAGCTAGGTCATCAGTTTTGTGCTTCAAGCTATGTAATTTGTGCTGTTCTCACCGTTAACAAGGGAATTATACTTTTTCGAGTCTAGAGTTGTGCACGGTTTTTCTTTTTTTTTCGGGGAAATATGTGAAAAAATATGTTTCAGATTGTCTCGTTGTACAAAAGTAATATGTTTTCAGACAACCATCTATTCATCGTTGACTGATTCATGTGGGACGCGATTCTCCTTGGCCATTGTAGCATCAACTATCTTCGATCCCTTGGGCTGGACTAGCACGGGCATGGGCAAGATGCCCTAAGACCTACGCCGCCGGGCCAGGCTAGGGCCAAGCTCTGTTCTGCAATGGGCCTGGCCCATCTGGCCGAAAATACCTCCACACGCGCGCATAAACTTCCTTCAGTGCATCTGTTGTAGCGGAACTACCTAATTAAAGTGATTTGAAGTGTGCTTAATCATATTCAAATCCTCATAGCAGTGATAATAATTATTAGGAAAAATCCAAATTACTCCCCTCAACTATAAACAAAGTCCACATAACCCCTAAACTATTTTTTGGTTTATTTTACCCCCTAAACTATGTTATTTGGCTTATTTTACCCCTAATGCAATTTGTCTTTTTTTATTTTTTCCTAATTAAAATTCCACTTGTGTATGGAGAAATAAAAAAGACAAATTGTATTAGGGGGTAGAATACACCAAGTGACATAGTTTAGGGGGTAAAATGAACCAAAATATAGTTTAGGGGATTATGTAGACTTTGCTTGTAGTTGAGGGGAGTAATATGGACTTTTTTCTGATTACTACCAATGCACTTAAACAAATCCAACAAGTCGTTGGGTGTACCAGGATCGGCTCGAACCATCCACGTGACAACTCTTATGCCATTCGTACATTTAAGATTGTTTTTGTAAAAATAACTTACAGCAGAACATCACATTTAATAAATAATTTATAGAGATAAAGGTTCTTATAAACCATCAGATACATATGAGAGAGCTTTATGTCTGTTCACATGTCTATAATTTACTGAATTTTATTTGACAAGGGAACATCTAATATCGTTGAATTCTACCATAATTTTTTTTTATCTGTGCAGCTTTTTTTTGAATTATCCTGCCTGTTGATTAATTTGGATAATCAAAAGAATTAAAGTAAAATTGGCTGGTCCCACCATAGTACTGGCCCCATCATTTTAAGTATATGGGTACTTTACTCTTGCTACTTCTAGGTACCTTTGG
The DNA here is from genome assembly GCA_015342445.1 of Digitaria exilis. NCBI lineage: Eukaryota > Viridiplantae > Streptophyta > Magnoliopsida > Poales > Poaceae > Digitaria > Digitaria exilis. The sequence continues at coordinate 666,123 of JACEFO010000662.1, forward strand.
ATACAACTTGATGGACGGCTCTCATTTGTTTCAGCCACCTTAAAATTCCTCTTATGAGAAACATCAATCCATGTAGGCGAAGGACCATCTTCTCTAATTGTCAATCAACATTCATATAATAAGCAACCATACTAAGATGATCTTCTCTAATTGCAATCAACATTTACATAATGAGCGATACCATTTTTGAATGTACAACCATTATGTTATGTTTCTTGTCATAATTACTATTAAATCTTAAATTGAAAAAAATGTTCGACACAACTATTTAATATTACAAAATTGAGTGGTGTCCACGTTGCAAAACTAACAAAAATAAAAGGGAAAATCCTTCTATGCCATTGGTCTTTGACCTAAAAAAACAGGCGTGAGCCGGTCAGGGTCGATTGCACATAGCGGTCAATGGCAAGAAATTCTGATATTTGACATTAAATTCACATGCCTTTTATTTTCTCTCCAGACAAACTGAATAGAGTCTTTTGACCCTCCTTGTCTTTAGCCTAGGCCCCACACGTCGGATTCTTTCCCTACCTCCGGCTGCACGGAGAGGTCGCTGCCTGCGGCAGAGAGGTGAAGGAGAAGGGGACGATGAAGCAGGCCTAGTCTGGAAATGAGAAGAGAGAGAAAAAGAAAAAAAACGTAAAAATTGGACAAAAATTTTCTATATGAAAAAATTCGTATATATAAGATTAAATTTTTAAAGACTTGAAAATTGGACGTTATATACTTTAAAAAGACCTGCTTATTGAATGTGAAGTATCAAAATTTCTCGGCAACGGCCACCGTCTGGGATTCCTATATATATATATTAGGAAAAAAGGGCGAGGAACGACTTCAGTCCCAAATCGAATAGAATCCAAAGAGGCAAAGACACCTGAACTGCCTAGAGGCGAGGGAGAAATTGGTTATTTTTCCAGCGCCAAGAACGGGTTTCGCTACAATGCCATTAAGTTTTAGGGCTTCGGTCGTTTGCCCTTCTCAAGCGTCGCACTCCCGCTAAAATGCCCTGCGGACCAAATCTCCTGTTTAGGCAATCTTTGTTCCCAGTTTTACCCTTCTACCTTTCCTCTTTTATTTTCACAGCCACGGCAGCACGATGACGCAACCCTATCCATTCGCACGCGGTCCGGTACGTCCGTGGCTGCCGCTGCCGCCGCCGGAGATAAGAGCAGCAACAAGACAAACAACAAACCGTGAGGTCAACAATTGGGAGAATCCTTACCCATATGTTGTTCGAGCACTTAACAACCCACTGCCCATACGTATTCTTCTGCTTGCTCTGGATTCGGACCAATGAACCAACATGACATTTGGGGCACTCACCGCTGCAGCTTGAGCCAGCTTAGGTTGCCTTCATCACAGAAGCTACGGCGACGAGTGGACGGGGCTAGGGCTGTGGCAGCCTTCTGGGCACGGCGGCGGAGGCTTGCGCGGACTGATAGGGGTCGTCAGCAGCGGCGGTTGGCGCGTACAGGGTCGACGGCAACGGTTGGCGCGTCTGGATCGGCGGCGGCGGCGGCGGACGGACGGGCCGGCTCGATGCGAGCGAGGAGCGAGCGAGCGGATTTGGTCCGTGAGTCCTGCCGTGACCGTGAAAATAAAAGAGAAAAGGGAGAAGGGTAAAACTGGGAACAAAGATGGCCTAAACAGGAGATTTGGTCCACGGGACATTTTGGCGGGAGTGCTACGCTTGAGAAGGGCAAACGAGTGAAGCCCAAAAACTTTTGGCATTATAGCCAAACCCGTTCTTGGCGCTGGCAAAATAACCAATTTCTCGAGGCGAGGCGAGAGACCGCAAGAAGCAAAGGGGAGGTGTGAAATCTTGAAGCGGGCGCCTCAAGGAAGGGGGAGGGGAAGAAGCAACGGGGCGCCATGGGAAGCACCCCTTCTCTCCACCAGCGACGGGCAGCGGTCCCAGCTCCGCCTGCCGCGACCGCGAGCGCGGGCGCCCGGCCCGCGCAAGCAATCCTGAGGGGCGCCGCGCACAAGGTCCTGGAGGCCTCCGTGGGCTATCCGAGGGGGGAGGGGAGGGCTTCCTTAAGAGCTATGGGATGGACGTTCCCCGGGCTTGCCGAGAGAACTCGTGGACAAAGTGCATCCTGCCGTGGCAGCAGCATAACGGCGCAGTCCTCGTGAGGAGATTGCAGCTTGCGAGGAGAGTCGAATTGCTCCGGCGCACTGAGGTTGTTGCCAACGTCGGGCATGTGCGAGAGGCCAGTTCATTGGAGTCCTCAGATTTGTGTGCCATCTGTTGGAAGGCGTTCCGGGGTCGGTGGCTTCGCGAACTCCCCTGTCGCCACCGATTCCATGCTGATTGCCAGCGATTCTACGTCGAGGGCCTAGATTACCGCCGCATCCTTGGAGGGGAGGCCGAGGCATGGATTCTTGGGCTCGCCTGCCCCATCTGCTCTCCTGAAGTCATGGCGTGCTCGAGAAATTCCTTTTCTTGAAGTTTGTAGTGTGGTGTGTTTCAGAAATTGTTAGATGGCTTTCTTGCATTTTTTTAACGAGATGGTTTCGTTCATTCTTGAGAACGTATTCAAACTATAGAACTAAGATTCGATTGATGGGCACTGAGATGTTTCTGTGCATCGAAACATTTTATGGTTACTGTCAATTACTGTCAGAGCGGTAATTTCTTGGTGTTTTGCTCTGCTATACATGAAGCTGGATTTTTGCTCTGCTATACATGAAGCTGGATTTTTGCTCTGCTATACATGAAGCTGGATTTAACTAAGTTATTGTTTGCTCGATCATGTTGTGTGATACACTGATACTAATTTTGGCGATGATGGATATCAGCAAGATACACCAATCTTCGTCTGGGAGGCTCAAATTCTTGATGCTGGGTAAATCAATCCTGTGCTATGGTGTAAAGTTTTAAAAAAAGCACCAAGTTCTTGATCCTGATGCATTATGCTGTGCCCAAATATCTAGCCTTTGGTGTCTTGGAATTCAGTAACAGCAGCAGAAACACACATTTACTTCTGGAGTCCATCATATTATGGTAAATAGCCAAGATCATCTACTGTTGATGCCTGAGTGCATGACTTTCAGAAATGCAATGAGGCATGACTTCCAGGGGGACTAATGACTATATCTTCAGTTGGCTTCGCTTTGTATCTTGAGCAGTGATGAGGTTGTTTAACTACCTGACTTGGGAAGTGAAAATGCTGTCATGGCCATCTTTAGCTTACAGGAAGAGCAAGTTTACTGAACTAGTATTTAACAAGCAGGGTAGTGAAAACGTGGTTGAAATGTTCCTGTTTCTACTCTTCCAGAAGTGATGTCACTATGTCAGATTATGGACCAGCTATAGAACTAAGGCCCTCCACAATGGTGCAGTGATGCTCAAAAAATTTCGGGCCCCACATCTATTTTTGAGCATCACATCTCAAATGTTGCAGTGGTGAGAAAAGTAGGCATCACTTAGGGGTCCTACCAGAAATTGAAAACAAATCATCCATGCACACCTTGGACCAATGATAAACGTCAACAAAGTTGAGCACTGGCAGCCATTCCATCAACAATAGTATTCAATTGAGTTAGCACCGGGGCAAGAACTTGCTCCGCTCTAGATTTTTGAAGCACTGGCATCACTTGTTAATTTTGGCCACAACGTGGGGAGTGATGCTCCAAATGGAGAGAGAGGATTTGGGCATCACAGCAAGCTCACGTTGTGGAGGGCCTAATATACCCATGGCATGTCTCAGTGAATTAGATTGCGTCGGAAAGATAATGTCTCACTGTAGGATTGATGGAGTGCTGGTGACATGGTGTTCAAAATGACAGAGATGATTTACAGGACACAGGCAGCAGTAGAGAAGATGAAGGGTTCGGTGCAGTCGAATAGTAGCCTGTCAACTATGAGAATGGACATGTACACAAGAGACGGTTCATGTACACAGTAGCGGAAATCCATCGTTCATGGCCACAGCTTGGTTGGAGAGGAGTTATAGCCGCTGTTGATCACCTGTTCGGTGAAATGCCGCTGCCCACCACCACCGTATAGAATTTGGTGGTTGTTTGCTTGTTTCTGACCTGGAAGTGTTGTTTCTTGCAGAACTTTGATGATGTGTTGGTCCCTGCAGACCATTTAAGCCGGAGTTACAAGGACACATACCATGTTGACAGCCAAACTGTCTTTAGGTGTCATACCGTGTTCATCAAGCAGGGCTTCCACATTCTTGTAACTGGGGATGTTTATCGTAGGGATTCAATTCACTATCGCAGTCTTCCATCAGTTAATTTTGTTTTGTCAGATTCACCTATGTACTCAAGAACATTGTTTCTGATTATCTTTGCACATGCAGATGGAAGGCTTCCGTGTCTTTTCTCCAGACGACTGGTGTCAGGCACTAAGGCAATGCAGCTTCAGTATTCAGATTCGTCAGACATTTGTTTCTTCAGTTTCTTCAGAGAAGCAGCAAAGGAGTACTTATTTAGGCTCTGGTCGGGTTTTCCTTCTAGTTATCGAATAGGTTAGATAGCTGTTTATCGCCTCCATGGCATACCTGTATCTCTGAATTCGTCTTGATCTTAGCAGCTGCTTTTCCCAGTGATTCGCTTCCTCTCTGTTCGTTTTTCAGATTCGTTTTCCTTTCGTTCTTATCAGTTCCTGACAATTGGTAACTAGAGCTACGATTCCTTGGCTGTATTTCGTCAAATCCAGAGCCCGTTCTTCAATCACTGTTTGATTGGCGTGGTGGATCGGTGGTTGCGGCTCACCTGCGTCAAATCCCATCCTCCCACCCGTGATTGAAGAAAAGGAAACACCCTTTTTTTCCCCTTCAATTTCGCAGCTGCTTGCCTGCTTTGGTTTTGGCTAGGGTTGCAAGGCAGTTGTCCGTCCCTGTATAAATTCCAGAAGCCAAACCAAATCAAATCAAGTCTGTGGTGGTATTGGTGGTGAGATGCTGTTTAGCTCGGGTTGCAGGACAAGTACCTGTATACAATTCCAAGGCTAAATCCTCATCTCAGGTGATGGTAGATTGGTGCTATAATCTATTGGGGAGAACTTGACTCAAACCGAATTCACTAGCACAGCAGAGAGGATGGCGCCGAAGGATGGAACATTGGATGAGGAAGATTTTGCTACAGCAACATAAGTTGATGCCATTAGAAGAACACTGGACTCTTTCATGAAGGACCAGCAGCAGAATTTCGAGGATCTCTTATTCTGTCTGTACAGTGACAAGAAGGAGCAGCCACCAATTGTGGAAGACAAAGGCTCCACCATCAGAGATAAGAAAATGGAAAATACGCCTCTTAAACAACCACCAGTGTTGCCCCCTACCAGCAGTCATGTCAACAAGTTCACAAATTTTGGCCCAAATCAAAATACTATTCATCAGTTTTTAATCTGACACCAAATCCTGTCCATGCCAAGTGATAGATGGAGATTCAGACTCTTTCAGTTCGAAATCAATTTAATACTGTTGGGTCAGGGAATGCTAATTTGGATGATTGTCCTTGGACTGCACAAGAATTAGACCAATTTTATGAATTTGCTGCTGAGGGATATTATAAGGGTAATGAAAACCAACACATTCAGCAAGTTCAGTGGAACCCTAGTCCATCACCACAGTAATTCAGACCCAATCATGATCAATAAAATTCTCAAGTTTTTCATCAACACAAGGCAGTTGCTAGGGGACCAAAGATTTAACTTTCCTGAGTTTGAGGGCATTGATCCTGATGGGCTGGATCAGGAAGTCTGAGAAATATTTTGAGATGGTGGGAGTGCCATATATTATGAGGAAAGAGGTTAAAGTTGCAGTGATGTACATTAAAGGAAGGGCTGAGTACGGGTGGAGAGGCACTGGATGTAATCCTACAACCCTTCCTTGGCATCAATTTTGCAGAATGCTTGGTGGTAGATTCAATGAAATTTCATCTTATGTAGTGGTTGGCCAATTTCACACATCAAGGCAAAATGGTTCAGCAAGGGAGAATGTTGACAAGTTTGAGGAATTGATGGGTTTAGTCAAGAGAAACAACCCAGCTCTGCTGAAGAATATTTTACATGCAGTATTGTAGCTGGTCTACCAGCTTCTCTTACTCAAGCTTATTGGTATGCGCAAAGATTGGAGCAAGCACATCCTCCTCAGAAGAAATTACCAAATTTTACTTCTGTACAAAGACCAAATAGAACTTGGATAAAGGATAACAAGGACAAGGAGGTCAAAGAAGAGAAAAAGAACACTTTGCTGAACTTAGAGATGCAGGCAAGTGTTTTAATGTGCAGAACCTTGGGTACCTGGCCATGCTAATGTTTGTAAGGCAAAACAGGTTTATTCTGTGATAGTGGTACAGAATGAGGAAGGGAAAGAAGTGGCTGTAATAGAGGATGGTGACCAATCTGAAGAGAGGGAAAATTCTTTGATGCTCAGTCAGCAAGCACCTGTGGTTCAGATTTCAATGCATGCCTTGTGTACGTGGGACTGCACCAACTTCTAATGCATTTACATTAAACCTCCAAATGGGCCCGTGTGAGGAGATGGCTCCGCCCGACGTTTGCCCTCCCACCCCCTTCGCCCTCCCTACCCCAGGCGCCGCCTCCTCCACCAGCCCCCCGCCGGAATCCACAGCGGACCCGGCGGCCACCCCCCTCGCCGGCAAGGCGAGCAACCCCTCCCGTGCGGCGCCTGGCGCAACTTCCCCCTTATCCCCGCACGCAAAACCGTTCCTGCCGGAGGGGCGCTCGAAGTCCCTGCGGGGGAGCGACACGAGTCTGCCGTCTTCCCGCTCTGGCGGATCGCTGCCCGACGGCGTGCGCTCCTTCCGCGACGCCGTAGTCGCTGGGAAGCCTGCTGGGGTGACCTCTGCGACCCCGCCGGCGGTGCCTAAGCCTCCCCCTCGTATCGCCCTTCGCTCGGTCGTTCATGTGCCTTCCCTGCGCAAGTGTGGGCCGGACGCTGATGGCTGGGTGACCGTGTCGTACCGGCGTGAGCCCCCCTCCCACCGTTCGCGGCGACCGGTCCCTGCCGACCTCCATGGGAAGTGCTTCAACTGCTTTTCCGCCGACCATCGCGCTTCTCTGTGTTGTTCCAAGCCCAGGTGTTTCCGTTGCCGGGAGCTTGGTAACCGGTCCGCTGTCTGTCCCCTTCGTGGTGGTGGAGGGCCCAAGCGTGTATCGGTCTGGCGACACATTTCTCCGGCGATGACACCTGTGCAGTCGTCTGTGGCCGGCAATTCGTTGGAGGTTGGGGTGCCGGTGGTCGGTGTGGCGATCGCGGACTCCGATGATGGCCGCACATGCGCGGGTGGTGGGGAGCTGTAAAACCCGGACCGTCGTGGCCGTCGTCGTCGCAGACCCCGTCGTCGACGCAGGCAAGCCGAGGACACTCCACAAGACCTGCATGGTTGGGATTCTGTGGGCAACGGCAGGGATGCCTCTCTGGTGCCCCAGGCACTGGATGATGGCGCTCCTCCGGCCCAAGGCCCGCCGTGCGTGATCGATCGGTCTGACCAGCTCGCAAGGGCGGAGGCGGACCTCCGCACGGCTGTTCTGATCACGGTGTTTGGCCATGACGCTGGCCGGTCCATCCTTGACATCGAGACAATCAAGACGGCCGTGGCTAACTCGTTAGATCGGGACACGATGGTGATCAAGCGATCGCACTTGGAGAGTGTTTTCATCCTGCTCGCGGGCAATGAGGAAACGGTGGGACGCGTGGTCCACGTAGGGCCGTCGCCAGCTCTTGGGAACCTACGGCTCCACTGCAGAAGATGGACACGACAAGCGTTTGCTGAGAGGGGCACCTTGTCTTCCCTGGTGAACGTGGAGTTCAAGGGTGTCCCTGCCCATGCGTGGGAGATGGCCAGTGCGGAAAGCCTGCTGAGTCCCTATGGTTGGCCCCAGCTTCTTCACACATCGATGAGAAACCGAGACGATTACTTTGTTTTCCGGGTAACGGCTTGGTGCTTCAACCCGAACAACGTTCCTCAAGGTCGTAATCTTCACGTTGTCGAGCCTCCCATCGGCGACATTCTCTCCCCGCTAGGAAAGCCGACCCTGGTGTATCCCGTGTCTATTGCCGTCACAGAGCTTGACGGTGGAGTCGGAGGGGACTCCGGGAGTGACTCCAGTCCTTCCGATGATGAGGGCGAGGTTCGCCGGCGGTGTCGTCTACATCAGTACCCGCGCCCGGGCGCCGGTCTCGGGAACACGGCCGCTAACGCGTCCTCTTTGGTTCCTGCGACTGCCTCGGGAAGGCTGGGTCCAACCGTATCCCGTGCATGCCGTAATGCATGCTCAGTTGAGGCGGACGGATCCTCTCCCCGGTGCAGGTCCTCGAGCCGCCCCTCATTGAAGACGCGACCGCAGACGTTATGGCGGCCATACCCGAGGAGACGACGCCTGTTCCCAAGAAGGCCTCTGCTCGGGCGTGGACGGTCTCGCCAACCGGACTGCTGGAGGAAGACCAAAGCGTTCTACTGGACCAGATCACGACTCACTGCGAAAGCCCAATTCAGCTTCAGGCCTCCACCCCCGTGCGGCCTGCTGAGGTCTCCATGGATTCGCCGACCCTGATGCGATTTGCTATCCTGGCTAACCTCCCGGTCTCACCGGTTGGTAGCACGACATCTGCATCGCCTACTGCAAGTGATCCTGCATCACAACCCATTGACAAGGTGGAGACATCAGCATCCCCTACTGCACGTGATCCTGCATCACATCCCAATGACAAGGAAGAAGAAAAATCAAGGCCTACGAAAAAAGGTGTCGATGGAACCCAATGTCATGGCTGAAGAAGACCCTCTGCCTGCTGAACTTGATCTGGCTTCAGTCGATCTCACCTCACTGGTCCCTGAACCCTCCTCAATTGAATGGAGGCCGGCAGAGGATGTACTACCAGATGAACCCCCTCCCGTGCCAGCAACTGTGGACAACAACAGGGTGTGTCATCTGGTTTATGCAAGAAGACAGCAGATGGCCCCCCTTCCCCGATAGATAACTTCATAAGCTTGGTATCCAAACCACTTCAAGCAGCACTACCCACCCCGGTAATTCAGAAGCGTACAAGACAACCCAGGGTGGTGTCTGAGCCGCCGAGACGAAGCAAGCGGGTAGCCAAACTACCGCCGAAAACTGTCAATGGCGCTGCTGCGTCGGTGTGCCGCCAATTGGGGCTCGATGAAGTTCGCTCGGAGGCAGCAATGGACAAGTATCAGAAGTTTTGGGGCAACCCTCTGATCAGAAGCCATGTGCAGGCTATGGCATCCATGATCGGCAAAGAGTTGCAAGAAGACACGATGTGCGTTGCTGCAGGTGCCATCTCTGTTGTCTAGTAGCCTGGTTGTTTTTGGTAAAGTTGATCCAATGGATGCAACAAACTTTCTTATTTGGAACGCATGGGGTCTCAATGACCGTGCCCGTCGAGATTCTGTTAGAAAGGTTGTAGATGCTAGTAAACCAACATTGGTGTGCATTCAAGAAACAAAATTAGCTGTGATCACCGAAAGAGATGTCATATCTTGTTTGGGTCGCGAGTTTCAGCAGTTTATTTACTTGGGAGCTCAGGGTACACGAGGGGGTATTTTGGTTGCTTGGAAACATGGAGTTTTTAACAAAAATAAGCCATAGAATTCATCTTCACTCAGTGTCTGTACAATTCAAATTGGAGGACGGGCCTGAGTGGTGGTTCATAGGTGTTTATGGGCCTCATATTGATGCTGAGAAACCCGCTTTCCTAGAAGAACTCCGGGAGGTCAGGAACCTCTGTCATGGACCGTGGGTGATGGGAGGGGACATCGACATGATCTACTCAGCTGAAGACAAGAACAATGAGAATCTAAATAGGGCGTTGATGGGCAGATTCCGACGATTTATAAATGATCACGAGCTAAAAGAAATACCACTGATTGGTAGGAGATACACATGGTCGAATGAAAGGGATGCACCCACCTTGGTGAAGCTTGATCGTGTCTTGTGTACTGCGGACTAGGAAAACTTGTTCCTAGATTGCATCCTGCAGAGTCAGGCTTCTCATGTTTCTGATCACTGCCCTTTGTTATTGGGACTGACAGCAGGCTGCCACGGAAAGAAAGTTTCCACTTTGAGAGTTTTTGGACTAAATTACAATGGTTTCCATGAGGTTGTGGCTGAGTCTTGGGGTCAGCATGTCCCAGCAAGCTGCGCTTTGGAGCAGGTTTCATTCAAACTCAAAAGGCTAACTAGAGCCCTCCAGTCCTGGGGTGAGAAGCAGGTTGGGCACATTAAGTCTCAGTTGGGAGTGACTCGCGAGATTCTGCACAGGCTTGAGATAGCGCAAGACAGCCGCATATTAACTCCAGATGAAAATTGGCTCAGGCGTGAGTTGAAGCGACACAGCCTGGTCTTATCTTCGTTAGATCGGACGATGTCCAGGCTTCGGTCACGTATCAGATCACTCAAAGAGGGAGATGCTAACACGACATTCTTCCATAGTCAAGCACGGTTTCGAAAAAGAAAGAACTTCATAGCTAAGATTATTCAAGATGATGGTACAGCAACCTCACAAACGGACAAACAGGAGGCTTTCTTCAGTTATTTTGAGGGACTACTTGGAACAGCTTGGCAGCGGTCAGCCACTCTAAACCTGGATTTTTTCCATCGAGAAGGACTTGATCTCTCTGCACTCGATCAGCCTATTACTGAGGAATAAGTCTGGCAGACCATTAAGTCCCTGCCGACTGATAAAGCCCCGGGACCGGATGGTTATACGGGTCGCTTCTATAAATCCTGTTGGCACCTAATAAAAGCTGATCTCATGGCGGCAATTATCACCTTGCAGCAAGGAAATGGGAGGAAACTATGGTTGCTGAACTCAGCCTATCTCACATTAATTCCAAAGAAGGATGAGGCAGCATCACCCTCGGATTATCGCCTCAGATTATCGCCCAATCAGCTTGGTTCACAGCTTTGCCAAACTGGTAACCAACGTAATGGCGAATCGGTTGGCTCCTTTGCTAAAAGACTTGGTGGCCAGCAATCAGAGTGCTTTTGTCCAAGGAAGGTGCCTCCATGATAATTATGTGTTGGTCCACCATTCAATCAAGCTTTTGCATAAGAAAAAGGTACCAAGTGTTTTCCTGAAACTGGATATTGCTAAGGCGTTTGATTCAGTATCATGGACATTCCTTTTAGAGGTCTTGAGACATTTGGGTTTCGGCGAGAATTGGTGTAACCTCCTCTCCAGCCTGCTGTCCACGGCTTCTATAAAGATTCTTGTCAATGGAGAGCCGGGAGAGTCAATCCGACACCAACGGGGGCTACGACAGGGAGAACCCCTATCCCCTATGCTGTTCATCCTAGTGATGGATGTGCTCAACAGCCTTTTTAACAAAGCCACGGGGGTAGGGTTGATGCAGCCACTAGCACAGGGTAAGATAAGGCAGAGAATTTCTTTATATGCAGATGATGTTGCCTTATTCATTCAACCAACCGATGACGAGATGTCTCTAACTACACGCCTGCTAGAAGTCTTTGGGGAAGCCTCTGGTCTTAAGACAAATTTCCAAAAAAGTTGTGCTATCCCAATCCAGTGTGCCCAGTCAGAGATTACAGATGTGGCATCAACTATGTCTTGCACTATGGCTGAATTTCCATGTAAGTACCTTGGGCTGCCAATCTTAAATAAAAAACTAAGAAAGTCGGATCTTCTACCCTGGATTGAAAAGGTGGGAGACAAGCTCCCAAATTGGAAGGCAAATCTCATGAATATGGCTGGGAGGGCGGTCTGGGTAAGATTTGTAATGGCAGCCATACCTATCCATGTGCTTATTGCAATCAACGTTCCAAAATGGTTTGTTAAAGCAATTGACAAACTGTTGAGAGGTTTCTATGGAAAGGTCGCCAACAGGTGAATGGAGGATGTTGCCTGGTATCATGGGACAAGGTGCAGAGGCCCCTTAATCTTGGAGGGTTGGAAATTCCCAATCTCCAACTCATGGGGTGGGCACTACAGACCCGATGGTTATGGTTCAGGAAAATTGATAAGAATCGATCATGGAGCTCCCTGGAAATCCCGGTACATCAAAATGTTGTTGCTATATTTCAGATTGCAGTGGAAACTAAGATTGGGAATGAAAATTCTACCCTCTTTTGAAAGGATAGATGGATAATGGGATGCTCAGTGGCTGATCTTGCGCCTCTGGTAGCAGCTGCAGTCCCAACCAGGACTCGCAACCGTAGATTGGTTGCAGACGCCCTACCAAATCAGACTTGGACTAGGGATATTCAAAATGGTCTCTCCATGGTTGGCATCTCTGAGCTTTTTCAGTTGGCTAACACATTGGTAGAATTAGAGCTCTCAGATGATGAGGATGGCCATGTCTGGTGACTTGATAGCTCTGGTTTGTACACAGCCAAATCAGTATATAAAGCTTTTTTCAATGGAGCTATCACCTTCGAAACCTCGGCGGCGTATCTGGAAATCTTGGGCCCCGGCTAAATGCAAAATATTCCTTTGGTTGGCAGTTTAGAATAGATGTTGGACAGCAGATAGACTGGCCAGAAGAAACCTGCCACATCCTAGCTGCTGCCCTCTTTGTGATCAAGAGGAGGAGAACATACAACACATCATCACAACTTGTGTTTTTGCCAGGGAGTTTTAGTTCAGGATCCTTTCCCCTTTCGGGTTTCAGAGAAGTATTCCATCACCTGATGAGATATCCTTTGCGGATTGGTGGAGAAAAGGAGCAAAGAGGGTACAAAAGACAATGAGAAAAGGGTTTAATTCATTGGTGATCTTGGGGGCCTGGCTTCTTTGGAAACATCGCAATTTGTGTGTATTCAAGGGAGCCAACCCGTGTATGGATGACCTCTTAAGGGCATATAGAGATGAGAAGCACCTCTGTCCTTGGCCGGCGCTCGGAGGCTAGCCTCCTTGAGCGTCCTGGCTGACGGGATTGGGAATTAGTTTGCTGTGTGTGTAGGGTCAGGTCCCCTCTCTTGGGTTTCCTTTTAGACCACATTAGAATCGTGTAAGCAGCCCCTCACAGCTCGATCCGGAGTGAGGTGGTCAAGTTTGTACGGGATTGTTTTTTTCCTCTCTACTAATATAAAGATACGCAGCTCTCCTGCGTATTCGAGGAAAAAAAGTTTAGAACTGTTGCTTTGGTGGACACAGGAAGTGATGTTTCCTTCATCAGTACCAAATTTGCAGTAAAAAGCAAGAGCCATATATCTTCAGTGGTTCCTGTTCAAGTTGCTGCAGCAAATGGCCAACATATGTTCGATGAGTCTGCTTGTTTTCCTCGCAAGTATACAATTCAAGGGGAAGAATTCAGTTCTGATATTAGAAGTAAAAGGATATGATATAACTGGATATTCATTCATAGTCCTATAGGCCTTGATTTGAGGACAAGGCAGTTTTCCATCATCAAATATTGAACTAAAAGTATAACATTTCTGTTGAAGATCTCCGTGCAAAGCATTTAATTCTCAGCCCCAAGAGGACGTGTAAATTGATTAAGAAGGTAATAGTAGCTGCATTGGTGTTAAACAGCAATTAAGTTGAAGAAAGTCAGCCCAGGAAGTTATAGTACCACTTGAAATTCAGAAATTTCTGGCCCAATATGAAGATGTTTTTAAAGAGCCTACTTCCCTACCACCAAAGATACAAGTAGACCATGCTATTACTCTTTTTGAACAAGACAGAATCAGAGGCCTTATAGAATTCCTTTCCATCAGAAAAATGCTATGGAGGAATTAATCAATCAAATGTTACAATCCGAAATGGTAAGACCAAGCATTAGCTCATGCTCGTCCCCAGTAAGGTCAAAAAATGGCTCTTGGAGAATGTGTGTTGATTACAAACAACTTAATTCAAACAATAAAAACAAATACCCCATACCTATCATTGAGGACTTGTTGGACGAGTTGTTTGGGGCTCATATATTTTCAAAAATTGATCTGAGATCAGGTTACCATCAAATAAATATGAAACAAGATGATATCCAGAAAACAGGTTTCACCACTCATTTGGGGCATTTTGAACATGTAGTTCTTCCTTTTTGGCCTTACTAATGCTCCTGATACCTTTCAATCATTGATGAATTATGTGTTGGCTGACTTTCTGAGGAAATTTTCTCTAGTCTTCTTTGATGATATTCTGATCTATAGCTCTACTATGTCTGACCATACAAACCACTTGCAATCAGTCTTGGAAGTACTCAGGCAAAATCAACTGTTTGGTAAATTATCCAAATGTACTTTTTTCTCAACAAAAAATTGAGTGCTGGGGTCACATAATCAGTAAAGGAGTGGCTACTGATCCAAACAAAATAGAGATTATTCAGAAATGGCCTACTTCAACAAATGTGACACGGTTGAGGGCTTTTCTGGGTGTTACTGGATATTATAGATGATTTATCAAGGGTTATGGTCTTATCTGTCGACCACTTTTCAATGTTCTTAAGGAAAATGCTTTTCTTTGGTCTGACATGCTTTTCTTTTCAATTTCTTAATAAAAATCTGCCTTTCAGCAGCAGGAAGAAAGCTTTTAACAATCTGAAGCAGATCATGTCCTCTCATGTACTTGCCTTGCCTGATTTCAGTCAACTTTTGTGCTGGAAACTGATGCTAGTGTAACGGAATTGGGGTAGTTATTATGTAGAATGGCAGTTTCTATCAAAACCCTGAGGCGCAAATTTGCTGCGGCATCTACCTATGAAAAAGAAGCTACAACCATTTCGGAACCTTTAAAGAAATGGAAGCATTACTTTGCAAGTACCTCGCTCATAATCAGAAATGACCAACAAAGCCTTAATTATATTCATGGGCAGAGATTGGTTGAACATAAATTGTTGATCAAGCTGTTGGGTTACAATTACACAGTAGAATATAAGAAAGGGAGAGAAAATAGAGTTGCAGATACACTCTCAAGAGTTTGCCATCAAAGCAGTAGAATGGCTATATCTGTTGCAGTACCTATTTGGATGCATCAAGTAGGGGACACTTATACAGAAAATCCAAAATGTTTGGAATTATTATCTCAATTAAGCATTGAAGATCATAATAGGGAAAAGTACTCTCTCCATAATGGCACTATCAGATACAAAGGGAGATTGTACATTGGAATCACAACTGCTCTGGGAGAAAATTGCTTGACAGTTTTTACAAATCTGCTCTGGGTGGTCACTCAGGGGTGAGAGCAACTTATCACAGATTGAAGCTTATCGTTTATTGGCGTGGAATGGAACAACAAGTAAAGGAATATGTCAGAAACTGTGCAATTTGTCAAAAGAATAAAACTGAACATATTCTCTACCTAGGGTTACTAGAACCACTACCAGTACCTGAAATGGTTGGTCACATTTATCCCTGGACTTTGTGGAGGGTCTTCCAAATCTCACGGAAAAGATGTTATTTTTGTAGTGGTGGACAGGCTGACAAAATACTCCCACTTCATCTCTATTAGCCATCCCTACACAACTCAAGATGTAGTGAATGTTTTTTTTCGAGGGCGGTGAATGTTTTTTTTTATTTTGGAAAGATTCCTGGCTGTCCTGATCTGTGAATGCAAGAACAGCTTAGGAACAGACAAGTAGCCAATCAAGTTATCAGAGATTCTTTACTCAAGGCACAAGCAAGAATGAAGCAGCAAGTAGACAAGCACCGATCTGAGAGCACATTTGAAGTTGGTGACATGGTGTATCTAAAACTTCAACCATACAGGCACACATCACTCGGTACCCATCGGTAACTTAAGCTTCACTCTAAATATTATGGCCCTTTCAGAGTTGGAAAGGATTATGAAGGCTTCTTATAAACTGCTTTTGCCATATGGTTGTCAGCTTCATGACGTGTTCCAAGTGAGTCAATTGAAGAAACATATTGGGCAATCTGCTGTGCCTAGCCCTGAGCTCCCACTGTTGGATGCCAAAGGAACAATCAGGGTAGCTCCTCCAGCTGAGGTACTACAAAGAAGACTCGCCTCGCACCAATGAACCAGTGGCCCAGTGGCTCAACCGATGGATAAATCTTCCAAAGTCACAGGCAACATGGGAGGACACAACTTTTATTCGGAAAGCTTTTCCTTCTCTCCATCCTTGAGGACAAGGATGTTAAGGGAGGGGCCTTGTCAGGCACCAAGCCAATGCAGCTTCAGTATTTAGTTTCGTATCGTTAGACATCTGCTTCCTCAGTTTCTTCAGAGAAGCAGCAAAAGATACCTGTTCAGGCCTTCATCTCAAGCGTTCACTCTGCATCTGACGGCTGCCACCAAAATGAGCTCCACTTAGCGTTTAATAGTGCTCGAACTGTAAATAGTATTTAGCTCTAATGCACTTGTTTTGACCGAGCCACTGTATTTAGGCTTTGGTAGGTTTTCCTGCTGGTTATCGAACAGATGAACCCTAAGTTCTATCTCTAGGTTAGGTAGCTGTTGTTTATCGCCTCCATGGCATATCTTTTTTCTCTGAATCTTGAGAATATCAGCTGCCTTTCCCAGCAATTCGGTTCCTCTCTGTTCGTTTTCATATTCGTTTTCCTTTCGTTCTGTCAATTCCTGACAACTGGTCAGGTTCTGGCATGGGTGGGACAGCATATGCAGCTGCAGACCTGAACAAAACACTGGAAAGCTTGGTGAGACGTCTTTTTGGTAAAACACTCATTGCATTTGTTGGTTTGCTCTGTTCCAATTGAGGTAAAAAAATATTGTAGCCGAAGAAAAACACTATAGCGCGTGCTGGAAACGTGTTTTGTGAGGGGGGTAAATAGTAAAAAGTTGATGAATAGTGAAAAGTTGAAATGAATAGTGTTTTGTTGGAGAATCTGAAAAGAGCCAGATCAAATAGATATACATGCCACCTAAATAATATATAAACATGTCTGCAGGTGCTGTCGAGATGCGATAGGTTGACACTTACTTCCCATTCACCAAACCATCCTTTGAGCTTGAAATATGTTTTCAGGTATTACAATGGGTGTATTCAAGCATTTTGAGGGTGGAGTTTAAGCAATACATTTCACACAACTATATTGATATAATGAACTGATGAGTCTCTATGTTTTCTCATCTTGTAAGGATGATTGGTTGGAAGTTTTGGGATGTGGAGTCATGGAGCAGGAAATTTTGAAAAGAAATGGTAGGATAGACCATGTAACCCAGCCAACTGGGCATGGATTGTTGTCTGTTAGAGGGAAGGTTAATAATATAGCTCGCTGCTGGTAATATGGTTCTTTACAACCCACCATTTAGCTCACTTACATACAGGGCCGACCTTGTAGTGTTGTTAGGCGGGATAGCATGAAAGGATCAAGATGTCTAAGAGGGAAGGGGTGAATTAGACTTCTAAAATTTTACAGCAATAAACAAACCTATGCAACAAGCTAATTCACCCCATTCATCCTCAGATGGACGGTGCTCGCCTCGCACTCTTGCTGACACACTGGAGCTGCAGCGACCTGCTTCTACTTCGCGTGTTCGGCGCCCAACCGCGTGCTCCGGAATCCCCCTCATTTGTGTGTCGTGGCTGCGCTGCGAGCTCCGGTGGCCCCACGCCTCCTTCGCGTGCCCCGCGGCCGCACTACGAGCTGTGGTGCCCGCCCCTCCTTGCGCGCCCTGGCGGCTGCGCTGCGAGATCCAGTGGGCAGCGACAGGGCCTCAACAGCTCCTCCTATTCGCCGGCGACCGGACTTGCGCTTAATTTAAACAAATTTTAAGCCTGCACTACGGGTTGGTTTTCGTAAAGCTTATGGGTGGTTTTATAAAATGATCTGAGGTGCAAATCTAGACCATCCGCGTAGTCAATCCGACGGTCGAGTTTGGTGGACGACATGGCCATGCTCCCGGCCCGGGATTCCGGCCAGGTTTTGTCCTTGGAGATTCAGGGAAGAGATTGAAAACATTGTGGGTTGACATGTCCAAAAGCCCAACGTGGCTTAGCTGGGCTAGAATGAGTTAGGTAGTATAATTAGGCACATGAACGGGTGTGCTGCAGCATCATGGCAGCGTGTAACTATTAAAAGGAGGGATGCTTGAGGGAGAGAGGTGATTTGGAACTCATTGGCATAGATGGCGGCGGCGAGCTTTGGCTCGAGAACTCCGGTGAGTTCCTCATCCTTTCCATCTACTAGCTAGTCAGTGGATTCGATAGAGCTCATAGTTGAAAGGAAGAGTTGTTCTGTGAGTCGCATCTTGGGTGTGACAAGCGCCCTCCGGCACTTATGACAGGGCTGCCGCTCCGCCGCCGTGACGACGGACACCCTCGCGTCCGGCATGGCCTTCGCGGACGCCGGCCCAAGGCTCCTCTCCAAAAACAGCAAGTTCATGCTCGGCTTCTTAACGGTTCTCGACGGGGACGCTGATTATTCTTCGTCTCCCAGCGCCGCACCACCGCCCGCCGACAAAGTGGTACCTCGGCATATGGTTCACCGCGATCCCCACCCTCACCACGGTGTGGGTGGCCAACGGCGCGAACCCCATCATGAACGCCACCGCCTCGCCGGAGATCGCCGTGTCCGGCGACGGCGACCTCGTTGTCGTCGACCAAACCACCACACCAGGTCGGTAATAACTTGGTCCTCTAGATCCACCGCGCAAGACACAGCCACGGACGCACCGTCCTCGCCGTGCTCCTCGACACCGGCAACCTCGTCCTCCTCGACGCGTCCCAAATCCCAACTCCTCGTCGGCGCCACGCACGCTGTGGCAACGCTTCGACCACCCGACCAACACGCTGCTCCCCAGCGCGAAGCTCGGCCGCGACAAGGCCACCGGGTAAATGAAAGTTTTGTGGTGAATTGGGTTTCAACATCCAAGAAATAATCCCAGGTAAAATACGTCATACCAAAATCAAAATACATCATATGAAAATATCGTCCACAATGGAGGAAGCCACAAAATTATGGACAACCAAATAGAAAAAAAACAAACAGCGACCTACAGCACACTCCACTCCGTTAGAAAATTAAATTCAAAATCGCCTATATACGAAAGCTCAAACTGAACAATCCAAATTATTTATATACACAATTACATATAACCTTTGTCCGTAGCAACGCCCACACACGATGCATACTAGTAGTGTATATAATACACGTATATATCCCACATCAAAAAAAGCTACCGGCGAAGGCGTAGACAGTGTCATACTCTTTGTACCACCGCATGTAATACGAGTCGCGTATCTTCTTCATCCGTGGTGCCGCCTCGAGCTCGAGCATGAAAAGCTCGACCTCGTCGTCCATCCGCTTCCTATGGAGGAACACCTTGACCCCGTCCTCGTCGACGCCGACGATACGCGCACACGGCGTCGGGTCGAGAAGCACAACCGCCAACGCCAGCGACCGTACCTCCCCGAACCGCTCTTCTGCGCTCCGGCGTCTCCTCGGACCCGGGAACAACTCCTCCAAGAGGAGCTTCCTACGGAGCGTCCACGTGCACGACACGGTGTCGCCTCCGCCGCCGCCGCTGCCGTCGTCCTCCTCCAGCGCCCACAGGCGTAGAGCGTTGCCCGTCACCGTGGCGAGGCCGAGCTCGCCGTCGCGCGTCCTCATGAGCTTCACGTTGTGGTCGTGAACTCTAGGAGCGTTCCTCGGCTTGAGGACGACGAGGACATGGTCGCCGCCGGCGGAGAGCTTGAGAGAGAGGACGCCTCCGCCGTCGATCAGCCAGCACACGGAGTCTCCGACGACGACGCCGGGCGTCTTTGTCCACTGTATCGAACCGGAGAACGGGGCGATTTGCGCGGTGACTTCGTTGCCCCACGCGCCCGTGGCGGCGGAGTACACCGCGGCGCTCGCGTTTCCCCCCACGACGAACGCGACCGCGACGCGGAAGCCGCCGCTGGCGCCCGTGTCGTCGTCGTGTTCGTCGGGTAGAAGCACCGCGCCGAAGCCGTGCAGGTGAAGGAAGTGTTCGGCGAAGGGCGGGCGGGGCACGGAGCGCGTGGCGTCGGTGACGGGATCCCAGACGAGGAAGCCGAGGAAGCTGCGGGGAGCATAAAAGTTGTCGTCGAAGAGCAGGACGCGGCCGCGGCGGGAGTCGCGGACGAGCCAGGGGAGCTCCGGGCGGCGGAAGCGCGAGGCGGGGACGCGGTCGGGAGGGTCGCCGGAGGGGACGAAGCAGACGTTTATGGGTGGGTTGTTGATGAAGACGCCGAGGAGAGTCGTCGCCGGGGTGCTGCGGAGGCGGCGGAGGAAGGTGGGGTCGGTGACGAGGGCATGCCAGCGCTTGCAGACGAGGGAGGCGCGCAGGAGGCACGACGGCCGTGGTGGGAGGCGGAGCAGGATCTGGAGGAGGACGTCGTCTGGCACGAACGGCGCCATGCGATGTACTACTACGTACTGCGTGTCAGTGACTCGGGTCGTCGTGTACGGAGAGGATATTTAAAATCCGCTGTGAATTGATGTACAACAACCCGATTGTCGGTTCTTACAACAACAGTCCAACACGATGCCCCTGCAGGAGCACAAATATGTGTTGCCCACAGGCTTGCATAAAATCAAATGTTGAACAGAGGATACCAAATCCTACTCCTCTTACAACTCGAATCACAAGACCATCAGATCCAATTGAGATGAGAACGATAAACAGAACGAATTGGAATAGAAAAGGATGCCAAATATTTTAGACTATCGGCCACAAAATTAGAACACAGGAATCAAAGATGTGGCGACGGTTG
Source organism: Digitaria exilis (assembly GCA_015342445.1). NCBI lineage: Eukaryota > Viridiplantae > Streptophyta > Magnoliopsida > Poales > Poaceae > Digitaria > Digitaria exilis. Next base: position 686,739 of record JACEFO010000662.1, read on the forward strand.
CGACAAAATCAAATCTCTCCTATTATTATCACCCATCCTGACATAGAATAAAGACAACCGAATATCTCCATGAAAAATAATAAATTAGGATGAACATAAGTAGACAAATAATAAAAATAAAAATTCAACCATAGTTTCTTTTGTCGCGCACATAAATATCTTAGTGAATAAGTAACCTCAAGCACATTATCAAATGTTAAGCTATAGTTACAAGGGATTTTTTGGGGGATAATAGTTATAAGGGATTATTAAGGAATTATAAACCTAAGCAAGTGTTATGAGCTAGATATTAGTCATCCTATGACTAATCATGATTAGTCGATGACTAATCGGATAACTCGCCATCTAGTAGAGCTAATCATGTCGGTGGGTCTAATCAATATCCATGAACTGATAAAGATGATTAGTCATGACTAATCGTGACTAGTCGGACGCTTTGAGGTCGTGTAGTAGTAGCGCTCCTCACCGGAGTTCCTCCTCCCGGAGACAAGCTCTAGAAGCACCATGCCATACTTGTACACGTCGACCTTGGTCGTGGCGGTTGCGGCGCTGATCCACTCTGGCGTTGTACACATGTACACGTTGTCAGCTCACGGCTGAAGCCCAGACCGACGAACTTGGCCACCTCGAAGTCGGCGAGCTTCGGGAGCAGTGACGCGTCGAGGTCTCGAGGAGGATGTTTTTAGGATTCACGGGTAGTGGATGATGATGTGACAATCCTAGGACCAACACGGACAACCGGAGGTTGTTGCCGGCATCGCGCGCGGTGGAGGAGACAGGCGGCGCCGTCTTAGAAGAGCATCGAAGTGAGTAAGAAGAGAAATAGTAGGAAGAAGAGGTTTGATTGGTCAGTCTCAATGGGAGGTTTCATGGGAGTTTCATGGGTATTAAGTATATTGCCACATCAGCAGTTTTGCTGACATAGCAGGGTAATTAAGAGGTGGAGTTTCATGGGATGTGAGGGGAGTTTCATCACCAAGAAACCCCTGTGGCACAATTACCTAGTTTCTAGTCTACGTAACTGTGTCCATGAAACACCCACTAAGACTGGCCTTACTCATTGATTGATTCGTTTCTCACCCTTTGTGGTATTTATTACAAGCATCTGCCCGATTTGGGCCACTTGCACATTGGGCTCAGCCCAACTTAGCAAAGGCACATAGACCCAAACCATAAGTACTCCAACTCACTACACCAATTACAAGGCCCAAGGCCTGGTTATTCAAGTTCTGCTGCAGCATCGTTGCATTTTTTTTTCCTTTTTCTGTTTTTTCCACACAACTTCAGGTATACATGGCCAAATGGGCCACCCAGCCCAGCCCGGCACTAGCCCAATTTGGCCCGGCCCGATGTGGCCCGGCTCGACAAGGCACAACGGCCCATCGTGCCGGGCCGCTTGGGCCATCGGGCCAAACTTGCCGGTCCACGCACGGCACTAAGGCCTTTTTATAGTGTTAGGCCGGGCCGATGGCCCGATCAGCCCATCGTGCCTTTTCAACCTAGAGGCCCATGAAAAAAGAAGAGGGGAGATCTACATCGCCAAAGAGACGAGGGAGGAAATTTGCGTCTTTGAAGAGAAGAGGGGGAGATTTGTGATGGGCCACTAGCAATTTTATCGGGCCTCTGTCGGCCAGCCAAATTCGTGTCGTGTTGGGCCAACACGCTGGGCCAAGGAGGCAGCCCAGTCCCGCCCCTACCACGGGTCGTGCCGGACCGGGCCCGAAGACCTTCGTGCCATGCTGGGCTTGGACCGGGCCAAAATCCCATGTTGTGGGCCGGCCCATGGGCCTCGGGCCATATGGCCATCTATAGCTTCGGGACGTATACGACTTATCTCTTCGAGCTATATTTTTCACATAACTTCTCCACTCGGTCTCGGGTATGTTTTCGCATAACTTTTATATATAACTTCTCCTCTTGTATATATCTTTCGTATAACTTTTATATATAACTTGTCCTCTTAGGTATATCTTTCGCATAACTTTCATATAATTTCTCCTCTCGGGTATATTTTTCGCATAACTTTTACATATAACTTCTCCTCTCAAGTATATTTTTCGCATAACTTTTACATATAACTTCACCTCTTGGGTATATTTTTCGCATAACTTTTACATATAACTTCACCTCTTGGGTATATTTTTCGCATAACTCTCTTGGGTATATTTTTCACATAACTTTTTTATATAACTTTGTCCGATTTGATTTGACATAAATCAATTTGGGTATCAAACTTATGTATGCAAGTTTTTTTTAATACATGCACACTTGCCCCTATAAACATAGGCATGCGACAAATTTTCCAAATTGACCAAGTCACTACAGGCGCCTCGCTATCGAGGGGCACGTCGCCTACCACTGAAAGAATAGCGCCGGTTAAATCCTAGAATAAATCCGGAAAAATACGAGCACAAGTGCCAAGTCGAGGACTCGAACCCTGGTGGGCTGGTTCCACCACAAGGAACCTTGCCAACTAAGCTAGAGCTCTGATTTGGATAAATAAAGAAAAAACAGAAAAGAAAAAAATAATGGAAAGAATAAAAAATAACACATATAACTTTGTTTTGATTGACTGAATGGATCATCTTTTGTTTAATAAGTTGTGTAAGCGCAGCATCAGATAGATATATAAAATCGGAATATTTCACTCCTGAGATGTGAAGCTCTGACTCTGCTCGAAGGATATGACACTTATAAAAGAAAAATAAAATTTTAAAGACCCTCAAGCTACACAACTACCGTCTGGCCCGGTGAGTTGAACCATGTAAGCTGACAACCGGAACCGATGATATGGAAAACATGCAGGTACAAGAAATAGCGTAAGCCGACCATGAGGAACGCCGAGGCGATCTCCTTCGAGCTAGCTTTAAACATGGAAGGCTTTGCAATCTCCCTCGCGACCTGTTGGCTAATCAACACCGCCGCGAAGGCATCCGCGGCGACGGCGACGGCGACGAACGTGCCATCTCGCGCGGCCGCGGCCGTCATGATCACCGCCACGAGGCGACCCAGCACGAGCCCCGTCGGCGCCAGCAACACGTACCACGATGCCATGGGATTGCGCTTGAGCACGCAAGCAACACGAGCAGCTTGCACACTGGGCGTAGGGCATTCATCTGAACCAGCATAATCTTTGTGTCCCCTTGCGAACGATCTAAGCCCAAACGCGCAATCCACTCAAATTACTAGCCGGTGATCCTAAACACCGACAAACGCCCTTCCGTTTTACTCCTCCAATTAACATTACCAACATCAATCCACAACGGAATCCAATATAAATGTCCTCTCCGTACGTGTTCTATTCCACCTCTACGTTTTTTTAGACCTCCACCAACTGCACGTTATGTATTCTTGAACACAAACAGGACGACACGAGTCACCGACACACGTAGCACGTACGTACATCGATCGCATCGCATGGCGCCGTTCGTGCCAGCTGACGACGTCCTCCTCCAGATACTCCTCCGCCTCCCACCACGGCCGTCATGCCTCCTGCGCGCCTCCCTCGTCTGCAAGCACTGGCTTGCCCTCGTCACCGACCCCACCTTCCTCCGCGCAAATCGCCCGGGTCTCCGGTTCGATACGGTGGACAAAGACGCCCGGCGTCGTCGTGTGCTGGCTGATCGACGGCGGAGGCGTCCTCTCGGCTCTCGCTCAAGCTCTCCGCCGGCGGCGACCATGTCCTCGTCGTCTTCAAGCCGAGGAGCGCTCCTAGAGTTCACGACTACAACGTGAAGCTCATGAGGACGCGCGACGGCGAGCTCGGCCTCGCCACGGTGACGGGCAACGCTCTATGCCTGTGGGTGCTGGAGGAGGACGACGGCAGCGGCGGCGGCGGCGGCGGCGACACCGTGTCGTGCACGTGGACGCTCCGTAGGAAGCTCCTCTTGGAGGAGTTGTTCCCGGGGCCGAGGAGACGCCGGAGCGCAGAAGAGCGGTTCGGGGAGGTACGGTCGCTGGCGTTGGCGGTTGTGCTTCTCGACCCGACGCCGTGTGCGCGTATCGTCGGCGTCGACGAGGACGGGGTCAAGGTGTTCCTCCATAGGAAGCGGATGGACGACGAGGTCGAGCTTTTCATGCTCGAGCTCGAGGCGGCACCACGGATGAAGAAGATACGCGACTCGTATTACATGCGGTGGTACAAAGAGTATGACACTGTCTACGCCTTCGCCGGTAGCTTTTTTTGATGTGGACAATATATAGTGAGATATATACGGAGTGGAGTCTGCTGTAGGTCGCTGTCTGTTTTTTTGTTTGGTTGTCAGTATTTTGTGGCTTCTTCCACTATGGACGATTATTTTCGTATGATATATTTTTTCGTAGCGATTTTGTGGAGGCAGCCCAACTAATCATTAAGCCCGGTATTGTGAGTCCACGATAACTCATTCACGCACCCCATCCAGCACTACCGGATCCAGGCTCTTCGCCGTGAGCCTAGCACTCTCGGCAAAGAGGCTCATCCTCTCGGCAAAGGCTTTGCCGAGAGCCGGCTCTCGGCAAAGCTGACTCGGCAAAGATTTTCTCGGCGAAGCTACCTTTGCCGAGAGCTTTCCTCCGGGATCACGGCAAAGCGTTTGCCGTGTGTACAGGAGGTATTTGCCGAGAGCATGTAGACTCTTGGCAAAGAGCCTGGCCCTAACGCCGGCGAGACGGCGTTGCGCCGTCTCTGTGAGGCCCGCAGCTGGGTTTGCCGAGAGCCATGAGCCAGGCTCTCGGCAAAGCACTCAAGGTTTACCGAGAGTCACGTGCCTGGCTCTCGGCAAAGAATTCAAGGTTTGCCGAGAGCTTGGCACGTGGCTGTCGGCAAAGAGCCCATGGGGCCCACACCGGGGGGCAGGCGCGGGGCCTCTGCACAGGGGTTTTGCCGAGAGCCTTGGCCAGGGCTCTCGGCAAAAAATGGCATCTTTGCCGAGAGCCTTGGCCGGGGCTCTCGGCAAACAATGGCATCTTTGCCGAGAACCTGGCTCCATGCTCTCGGCAAACCCCTGGGCTGAGACCTTTTTTATTTCTTATTTGCTCATATATGGTGCCCAACAACTGAAATATATCACACATACATCTCAAATACATCACAGGCAATTAATATAACCAATATACAAACATTTCATGCACATAACATACTGTTTCAACCACAAGTTTAACCAGAAGTTTAACAACAAGTTATAGCACAAGTCCATGCACATAACATTCAAGTTCGACCATAAGTTTAACCACAACGTCCGTCAACTACCTAATGGTGGTGCCGCCATTCCCACGGGTTGTGTGCTTGGGAGGGGCTGGAGAGGTCGCGATCCTGTGAGCCCTGTCCGTCCTGCTGAGTTCCCCAAGGCGACCAGTCCGACACACGAGGCGCAGGCGACACACCAGGCGACATGTTGACCATTCCAGCGGGATCATTTGATCCCGCCGAGAGACCCTGCAGAAAGGAGAAATGTTTTCACGTGAGACAAGATTTAACCAATGAACTTACAAACCAAAAGTTTTTATACTCACAGGGGTCGGTTGCCGAGGCGGTGGCTGAAACTGAAGCTGTGGAGGAGGGACGGACACTTGAGTGCCCACGCTCTGCATCCAGGCGTACATCTGGGTCAAGTTGGCCTGTAGGCTCTCCCGTTCGGTCCTCTCTTGGGCGAGCTGGGACTGCATTACATTCAAAATATATATGTTAGAATGCGAACCAATCGTACATCAAAAGCAATGGAAAACAAAGTAAAAAAATAACCTGTAGAGACGATATCTGCAGCTGCTCCTGTGTCATGCGTGGGCGGATTGTGTCGCTTCCGCTCGGCGCCCTTTGCCGAATCTCGGGGAGTCTTGGCGTCGTGGTCGAGTCCATGACGCTGTCACCCATCCAGTACCGCCCATGCTTCTTCCCTCCGCCCACCTCCATGACGACTCGCCCATCAAAGTTCTGGGTGCTTGGAGCGTAGTCTGGCCCATGGACCTCCCTTGACCTAGACGTGTACGAACTGACCCTTGGAGGGATGGTGGGGTTGGTGAACGCCGAGTCAGGAGTGTCCTCGCTGTAGTCGATGTCGTCCGTTGCCTTGCCCATATGAGCTAAGCACCACGCCTTGAACTGAGGGCAGTCCCGGTTGCCATGTGCTGCCGACTGCAGAAAAGGAGAACAAAGCGGTTAGAATGTTTTCATAATGTCTTGCATCAGAATAAACAATTAAAGCCGCTTACCCATGCCTTCGCGTATCCCGTGAGGTCTCGGCTGCCCTGGTGGTGCGATGGTCCTGCCATCTTCAAACGCCTGTCCCGGTGAATATTGTGCTTCTCCTGCCACTCGGGAGAGCACCACTTGTCCACCATCTTCTCCCAGGCCTCTGTGTGATTATTACACCAACTAGGAGGCACCTGCAATTCAATGCAATTAAGGTAGAAGATCCAATGAAGCATGTTTATTCTCAGAAAATAAAAGTTTTGATGTTAGTTAGTTACCTTGAGGAAATCCTCCCTCTCCAACGTCATTGTTACGGCTTGCCTCTTGGTGACCTTTCGATGTTCGTAGTGGGCGTGGTAGTGCACGATGGCCTGGAGGCGCGCCTCGTAGTGAATGTCGTGCAGGAGCTTCTGGCAGGCTCGGTGGGCGTTACGCTCCGCCCTCACCTCAGTTCCCTCCTCGCACCTGTAGAAATCCTGCATATACACACATCAATTATTATGCCAGTATTGAAAATACGATGAATTCAGTAATGTAGTGCCAGAAAGACTTACGCACAAATCGGCCTTCACCCGCTCCGCCTTGTTGTTGTACGCTCGGCCCAGGGTGTCCGGCTGGTCCGGCGCGGAGTAGTAGTGCTCAAAGTGAAAAGCCGGCTCGTACTTTCCGGCATGCTGGACCATGCCGAGGAAGTGCTCCTTGCACAAGAGGCCGAGTATGCCATTGACAAGGCGTGAGTGGTTTCCACCGCCCACCAGATCCCAACCCCTGAAAATAATTACAATACAATATTAGTTTCTATTGAGATTGCAACTAATCATAGGGAAATTAAGGGTCACGTCAAAAGCACTAACCTTTGTCCAGCGGGTCTAATCACTGGGCGTAGGTGTGGAGGTGGCCAGGGAGGGAGGGTCGACGGGCCTCGCAACCAAACCTTCGGCACGTCCTCTACACCTTCGTCGTCCTCCTCCTCCGGCTCGTACTCCCCCTCCACCTCCTCACCCTCCACCTCCCTAGCATCCTCCTCCTCCTCCTCCTCCTCCTCGTCCTCGTCCTCCTCGTCCTCCTCGTCCTCCTCCTCTGCCTCCACCGACTCGTCCTCCGAGTCCGGCTGCCTATAAGGCCGAAAGTCCGTGTCTTCTTCCTCCACGTACCCGTCCTCGTCGAAGAGCTGAATCTGTGGCATCGGCTCTCGAGGAGGCTCTCGACGCGGCTCTCGACGCCTGAAACTCCACCAGCTCCTCCTGCCCGACCCCGACCCCGAACCCGACCCCTCCCCCTCCTCACTCGTCCTCTGGTACACGGACGACACCTTCCTCACTTTGCCGCCCGCCATATTTGTTCAGTCACCTGAAAATAAAAAAGAATGAACAAATTAGAACAAATAAGCAAGATATACTTAGAAACAGGCTAAAAAACATAACTACACATAACATAGCAAGATGTAACTTTAAAATATAAATCTAAAACATAACTAGAAAGTAACGTACATATTTTTCTAGAAATAATCATCATCATCAAGATTTTGTTCCTCATAATACTCATCATCACTATCCCGTGCATCAATTTCATCATGCCCGTGCTCCAAAGGGGCAATGTCACCACTGTCATCATTTAATTGCCATCGCTCAAGTAATCGTAAGTCCATCACATTTTCAACCTCATCTCCATCGTCTTCCTCACCTAGATTTTCATTGTCTACTTCCATTCCGATCGCTTCCGCTAAGTCTATGACAAAACTCCCTTCAAGCCCATCTTCTTGGAAAAATTCTCCCTCGTATGTGCTCGGGTCAATATTGTAATCATCATTGTTTGGGACTGGTAGTTTGCCATGTGGTGATACCTTGTACACAACATCCCATCCCTGAAGACGCTCGTCCGTCTGACAAGGATACTGGAGAAAATAAACTTGTGTGGCCTGTTGAGCAACAATATAGACATCATCTCCTGCATAGACGGAAGACTGTCAGACCTCGACTAGGCCAAGATTCAGTGTTCGTCTCACTTGTTCGGGATCAAACCATTGGCACTTGAATACGACAGGATTGAAAGGAGTGCTACCACGAAACCCCAATTCGTAAATTTCCTCGATTCTGCCATAATAGTCGACGCCGTTAGAGCCCGACGTAAACACTCCGCTATTAGTTGTTCTTCGATTGGGCCGACTACGCTCGTGTCTTGTTGTGTGAAATCGATATCCATTAACATCATAACCGGAAAATGACCTAACCCTGTAGTCAAAGCCATTGGCAACTTGTCTCAACTCGGCACTCATAGAACCATCGGATTGTCCCTGTGTAGGATCAAGTAGGAAAGGTACATCGTTGTCATATCCGTTACGCATGAGGCATGTACAACAAAGGAATATGACGGTACCTTGTTTTTGAACCAAGAAATGAAATTAGGCATTCCAGGTCCCGCACCTTCCCTGAGAAGCTTATCGTATTCCTGTGGGGTTGCTTCCCTTGATCGACGCCAATATTGATGATGAAATTCTCTGTAGCAACAACAGACAAGGGTGTTGGATATAGAATAGTTGAACTGTGGAAAACAAGGTTGAGAACTTACGACATGTACACCTCTACTTCGAAGAGGTTGGTCAAGATATATAGCATGATCTTGCGCCACTCTGAAATGTCCAGAGTCTTGTTGGTCGCGCCACTAGCACTACCTAGTTGCCCTCGGAGTATGCTCAGATTCGATTCATTGCAGCCAACATTGTAACGAGGAGGGGGATTATGCACGCTAGGAAGGTTGTCAGAATAGTCCTTTGTTGTGAAATTTGACACCTCCTCCAGAATGAAAGCCTCTGCAATGGAAGCTTCAATTTTGCATTTGTTTTTACATTTGCTGCATAGAGTCTTTTGACATCTCTCGATTGCGTAGCACCAACGTGCTTGCGCAGGCCCACCCATTCGTGCCTCGTACGGGAGGTGCAAAATCATATGCTGCATCGGATTCATGAAACCAGGTGGAAAAATCTTCTCCATCTTACAGATCAAGATAGGCGCTAGCCTTTCCATCTCGGTTATCACTGTTCGAGATATCTCCTTGGCACAAAGCTGGCGGAAGAAAAAGCTCAACTCTGCCAGCACAACCCATACACGGTCGGGGACATAGCCTCGGACCATGACCGGTAGAAGGCGCTCAAGCCATATGTGGTAGTCATGACTCTTGAGCCCATTGACTCGCATGGTGGCAAAGTTAACTCCTCTCCTCCAATTGGCCGCATATCCATCAGGGAACATTAATGTCTGTCACCATTGGAGTACTTTCCTCCTTTGGGCCCTCGTCAGAACATAATCAGCCTTGGGCTTCTTCCAGTTCTTGCCGGTTGTGGGAGGCACCATGTTCATCTTTGGTCTATCACACAACGTTGCTTGATCCACTCGGGCCTTAACATTGTCTTTGGTCTTATCAGCAATGTCCATGAGTGTTGAAAAAAGAGCCTCGGCATTATTCTTCTCGGTGTGCATCAGATCAATGTTATGAGGAAGAAGAATGTCTGGCATATAGGCGAGCCTCCACAGTCCAGACTTATGAGTCCAGTTATGATCCTGACCATATCCTACAAAACCACCTTGTTCGTTGACCTGGAGAGCGGCTACCTGAGCACAAACCTCAGCACCGGTCATAATGTGCGGTGCAGGGTCTGTAACTGCAACACCTTTCGTGAAATTCCGGATGTCTCGCCTAAATGGATGGTTCAAAGGGAGGAATTGCCGGTGTTTGTCGAACGCGGAATACTTTCCACCCTTACTCAGCCAAATGAACTTCACACCTGCCTTGCAAATTGGGAATGGAATCACCCCGTGAACACACCAGCCGCAGAATACCCCATATGCTAAGAAGTCATGCAAGGAGTAGTGATACCAAACATGCATTATGAAATTTCTCTTTGTGGCTCGGTCGTACGTCAATACCCCTCGCTCCCAAGCATGCTCCAATTCATCAATAAGAGGCTCCATATAGACATTCATATTAGCCCCCGGGTGATCAGGAATTATCAAAGACAGGAAAATGTTCTGCCGAGAAAAGATGACGCCGGGGGGGAGATTGAGAGGGATAACAAACACGGGCCAGCAAGTGTATGAGGCAGCCCCCATCCCATAAGGCTGGAACCCATCTGTGGCCAGAGAAACGCGAACGTTACGGGCCTCTGCGGCTTTGCCACGATGAATATGATCAAAGTGTTGCCATGATTCACCATCGGACGGATGTACCATCTTGTCAGGATTGTATCGACGTCCATTTTTATGCCATGTCATCTGTTTCGCAGATTCCTCGGTCATGTATAGCCGTTGGATCCGTGGGATGCACGGCAAGTACCGTAGGATTTTCACGGGGAGCTTGCTCTGCTTCTTCTGTCCATCACCAGCATCTTCCTCCACGTACCTAGACGAGTTACACTTTGGACAGTACCTCGCATTCTCGTGTTCTTTCTTAAACAACACGCATCCATTTGGACAGGCATGGATCTGCTCATAGGGCATCTTGAGTTCGTTGAGGAGTTTTGTTGCCTCGTACATGCTCTTTGGAAGAATGTGACCCTTAGGAAGCAGACTATCGACAACACTCAAGATATTATTGAAGGCCTCCCGCCCAAGGTTATACTGGGACTTTAGCGCCATTAGACGTGCAATGCCATCCAGCTGAGAAACCTTGGTATGCCCGTGTAAGGGTTGTTGAGCCGCGGACAACATGTCGTAGTACGCTTTTGCGGTTACCTCCGGCTCCTCCTCACTAGGTCCTTCATTGAAGTGGGCTTGGTCATAGTCATTTAACATGTCCCCTACCCCGGCTTCATCATCAAACTCCATGACACGTTGCCTCACCACCTCCTCCCTTCTCCGATCGGTTTCGCCATGGTAGACCCACCGAGTATAGCCGGCAACAAACCCATTCTTGCAGAGATGAGTACTCATATCTTTCTTTGTTTGTCGTTTCTTGTTTTGACAACGACTGCATGGACACCAAGTCGTATTGGCTCCTTTAGCCTTAGCAAATGCTAGTCTAATGAATCTCTGAGTCTTGTCCATCCATTCATTTGTAAACTGACGCGGACTCGGGCGGCCCGTGTACATCCACTCACAGTCAGCCATCCTTTCACATTTCAATGAGGGATATAAATATCTTAAGTATCTACACGCTCCTTATACTTTCTAATAGGCAAAGATAGGTCCTAATCCCACCCGAGGATGCGGCGATGACGTTAGTTTCCATGCTCTAATCCTATCCAAGACAAATTTTCGGCAGCATCTCCCCGTTGTTCTCCAGATACACGTCCTTGAAAGGAGAGTGTGCATCCGAAGAACAACAGGGAGATGCTGCCGAAACTCTGTCTCGGATAGAAGTAGAACATGGAAACTAACGATATTGTCGCATCCTCGGGCTGTCCAATAAACGTGGACAATTCGAAACAGATACAGTTTTACATATGATATGCAGAGATCTGCATATCTCAAACTGTATCTCTTTCGAACGGGAGACGCCTAACTAGGTTACGTGACCTAAAACATGAAACGAAAAGACAAGTGTTCTATGTCTCACCTTGCTATCCGGCTAGCGTCGATGACGGTGAGCGTCAGCTAGCGTCGAGGAAGACGAGCGTCGACTCCTCTCCTGGAAAAATAACATAACAATTTCAATGAAAAATTTCGGCAGCAATTCCCCTGCACGGTGAGGTTTCTAAAGCCCACCATCATATCGATTTAGTCACAAAGAATCACATTCATATATAGAATCACATTCACTTTATAGAATCACATATTCATACAATCATATACATCCACAAATATAGAACAATCATCATATCAATTTGTATTTTAAAATTAACTCATTCCTACACATGAATCCAAATTTTCTACAAGTTTATACAATTTTTAATTCAAAACAAATATACCAAAAAAAATTACCTACGCCGAGGGATGGGGCCGCGAGGGCGCGGCCGGGCGTGGGGGGCGGCGCAGGGGGCGGCGAGGGCGCGGCCGGGCGTGGGGGCGGCGCAGGGGGCGGCGCGAGGGGTGGCGCAGGGGGCGGCGCGCGCGCGGGGGTGGCGCAGGGGGCAGCGCGGGGGGAGGCGCGGGGGGCGGCGGTGCGGGGGCAGGGGCGGGCGGCGCTGCAGCGGGACGGGGCGGCAGGGCGGGCGGCGCGGGGGTGGGCTGCGGCGGCGCGGGGGCGGCGCGGGCGGCGGCGCGGGGGGCGGCGGTACGGGGGCAGGGGCGGGCGGAGATAAGAATGAGAGTGAGAGGAGAGGTGAGATGAGAGAACGGTTAAGTGTAAAGAAGACCCTGTTTGCCGAGAGCCTAGATCTGGCTCTCGGCAAAGCCCAGATTTGCCGAGAGCCAGATCTAGGCGCTCGGCAAACAGGGCGTTTGCCGAGAGCTAGATCTGTGCTCTCGGCAAACAGGCTCAAACTGGCCATAAAGAAAGGCACGTTTGCCGAGAGCCAGATCTCGCTCTCGGCAAAAGCTCTCTTTGCCGAGAGCCAGACCTAGGATCTCGGCAAAGAGAGCCTTTGCCGAGAGCCACATCTAGGCTCTCGGCAAAGATTCAATTTTCAGTTCGAAAAATTTCAAATTTCAGTACGAAAAATTTCAAACTAGTTTGCCGTGAGCTCCTCCGAAAACTCTCGGCAAACACCTCTTTGCCGAGAGTCACAAGGCCGAGCTCACGGCAAACACCCTGTTCGCCGTGAGCTCTCCTTGAGGCTCTCGGCAAAGAGTTGATCCCCCATTAGTTTTTATTTTATTGTGCTCTCCATTTCTTTTTTTTAAAGTGTTGATGATACTGATCTTATTTCATATGATGAGTAAAATCATGAAGTCCTATTTGTTTACATATTATTTCATTAATTCATGTGTATTTTAGTAAATTTTCATTATTTCATGTATATATGAAGTAGAAATATATATTAAATTATTCTGAAAAAATACCAAATTTTGACATAGACCATATTATAGTGTCTATAACATGTGCACAAAGTTTTGCATGCAAACTCAAATTTAAAGTTCCCTTGAGTTTAAATTCTAGAGATCACATGTGATGTTTACGAAACTTCAACGGAGATGTTCGGATTTGTGCATGGTTTGACACAAAATTGCCCGAAACCTCGTCTAACTTTTCCCACACTCTTAGTACACCAAATCATTGGATGTCTACAAAAATCATGATTTTTGGACTCCATTTGCTATTTTTAATAATTGCAAAACTATTAATTCACGTGGTTTTTTCCATGTTTTCATTGAAATATACTCTTATTTTGTTGGTAAGGCTTCACATCACACTTACTTACATGAATCTCATTTGTTAATTCATTTTTTACCATTTTTCAAATCGTTTCTCTATTCAACTTAGAATTATTCCATAAACCCAACAAATTGATACAAAGAAATTAAAAATAGCAAACAAATTGGTAAAATAGTCAAATGCTCACATGTTGTACTTTGTAGGATGTGTGAACTAAGAAAATTTGTTTGGGCGTTGAAATGTGAAATATGTGGGACACGTTTGCCGAGAGCCGCCAGTAAGCTCTCGGCAAAGATTCCCTTCGCCGTGAGGCTTTGGGAAGCTCTCGGCAAACCATGCCTTTCCGAGAGTCTATGGAAAGCTCTCGGCAAAGAGGCTGCCACGTGGCCATGCCGGCCTGACTGATGCCGTGCCACGTGTCCAATTTTGCCGAGAGGACGTCCGCTGCTCTCGGCAAACAACCCTTTGCCGTGAGCTCCTTGTAGGCTCACGGCAAAGACGTTGACGGCCGTTAGCCGCCCCACACGCCGTCTCTGGCGGCAAGAGCACGAGCGTGGCACGTGATCACGTATGTCGAGAGGTCCCTGTTTGCCGAGAGTCTCTTTGCTCAAGCTCTCGGCGAAGTTTGCGTTCGTCGAGAGTTCAAACTTTGCCGAGAGCCGAACCTTGTAGGCTCACGGCAAACATTGTTGTTGCCGACGGTTGTTCCTTTGCCGAGAGTCTAGAGGCTTGGCTCACGGCGAACGTCTGGTTTGCCGAGAGCCCGACATTTGGCTCACGGCAAAGATTTAAGCTCTCGGCATATTAGGATTTTCCGGTAGTGCAGCGCATGTCTCTCTGGTGAAGTCACGGGCACACGCATCCACACCCTACTTTATCTCAAAAAACATTCATCCACCCACCACCCTACTGACATCATCTCAAACTGTTCTTCCACTACCCCGCATCTGCAATCGGCGGCCGGCGGCGCATGGGGCACATGAGCAGGTCCCTGGCACGACGCGACCCAGCACGAGCCCTCGTCGGGGCCAGCTGCAACACGTATCACGTACGACGCCATGGGATTGCACTCGACTGCTCGAGCACGCCATCAACGGTCAGGACGGCCTTGCGCCTTGCGGCCAGCTTGTCGCCAACGACGATAAAGAGATATCCCACATCGGGCGGGCTTCAGCTTCATCCCATCCATGAAGTTGGCCAGATCTGCTGAACGCCGCCGCGCGTCGTCCGTGGGACGCGAGGCACCAGGCTCCCGGTCGGCGTCGATGGCCCCCACGGCGGCCGCGCACGGGGATCGCGACGGCTCCGGGAACCGCGAGGACGGCAGCGAGGAGCGCAACGGCCGGCCGTGGCGGCCACGAACGGTGCACGCCACTATATCTATCGAGCAGGCGCGCTGGGGATCTGGACTCTGGAGAAGGCGCCGCGGCGGCCGGAACTCGAGGCGCCAAGACGGAGAACGTCGTACGTAGCCGATCACCGATGACGAACGCGAGTCCCGTCGCCGCGGGCTCATCGGCCGAGCAAGGCAGCGCCGCACCGGCTGAGTAGCGTATAGACCTCGGACGAACCGCAGGCCTTGTTTGGGAGCCGTGCGTGTGGATTGTAGTGGAACGGGTGATTGTAGTGGAAATATGGAACAGACACCATAGTAGCCGACCAGTTTGAATCCAAAATCATGCACAAACTGGAGGTGCATTTGGGACCGAATTTTGCTAATGACAAGCATGCTCTATCGCTAATTCCCTATACCTCTCGAGCTGTACACGCAAAACAGTTCTGCCAACCAACCAACCCCCCCCCCCCCCGGAACTAAAAATGCTAGCCACTTGCTCACAAAGGCCCTGGACGTCGCAGCCCAGAGTAAGAGTAATTAACCCACAGTGGATGGCCCGTGAGACCAAATCTGAGCCCACCCCTCAAGATATGTAGTTATTGTAACTTCCAATATTAATTTGAGATTCGTGCACTTGTCCTTTGGATCTTCCATCGTCTTCCTCCTCTCCTATCTTGCTTGTTCTTGATCTAGTGTCATCTCGTCGTTCCACGTGCGCTGCTCCTTAATCCTCTGATGTTATCTTCTTACGTCACCACAACTAGCTTCTTCATCATACTAGGAGTCCATTTTAGGGTTAGGAGTCATCGAGGAAATCCAGTCCCCGATAGATCTATAGCAAGGATCGAGGTGAACCAGCCCGAGGTCGTGGTGATGTTGAGTAGCGAGGCAAGACAACGATGGGCCATCATTATTAGGGCAGTGAATGAGTTCTAATTGGCAGGATCAAGGCTAGGGCGTGAAGGGCGCAGTGGTCGGGCAACAAAGTCATGTTACGGTGGTGGAGGTTGCCAGCAAGGAGTCGTCGGAGACAAAATAGGACGACTGAGCTAAGGAATTTCACCAAAGATAAAGAAGAAGGAAGCACATGAGAATACTAGAGAAATCGAGGATTTGACAGTAGAATGATATAGCAGAGACAAAGATGGATACTATGTCATGATTTTAAGTTGGATCACTATAAGACCACAGTAGAGGGCTCGGAAAAAAAACTAAGCAATTGATAAGCATGATTGCTTCGTGAATTGTAGAGCCGAGTGCTCTTTGATGAGATGAGACCTAAGGACAAACATTGCAACCATATTTCTTAGTAAAGGTAGCATTTCTTTCCATTTCAATCAATCAAGAAAGCACATAGCCAATTGAAAGATGAGAGGATGTCTATATTCACTTAATTTCTAAAAGTAGAAACAAATAAAGGAAAATAACCCGTTGATGTATGCATAAATCAAGAAGTAGCCGCCGCTTATCCCTCTGTAAGTTACTAATAGCCAAAGTGCCCATGGTTTTCAAGGTCCGTGTATAGGTGGTTTGAGCTATATTCCATATAGATATACACGTTAATTTGACAAATTTTTTGTGTATTGATAAACATGAGCTAAACATGACCTGATAGACAGATAAATCCAAGTATCTAAAAAACAACACATCTAAAAAACAACACACGGCTCATACAGATATTAAACCACATAGGAACAACACAATACACACATTTTCTTTACATATAAACTGAATGAGGCAAGAACACGACACACTACAATGATCTTTAACCACCTCATGCTGATCCGCCACTGGCTTTTTCCCATATGGATGCCCACAGACCCCACCAAGAGCAACGCGAAACTCGCACCCTGAACACCCATTGATGCTCGGGTATCTTTGACAAGTGGATCATCGCCAGCCATGTAGGTGCAGGATATCTGTACATTCATGCATATCGATGTCGACGCGGCATGCATGCGTGACACATATGTCCACTAGAATCACAAACTGAGGCGGGTAAACCGGAGGAGGACCGCAGTAAGCACACAGGCAAAGTGCTTCTAGATGCCAACGTATCTATCACTAGCACCCGTAGTCCCGGCGTGAAAGCGGCCATGTGATGCGTAAGGACAAGCGCAGTACAGTTGGAAAGAGCAAGTTTCCAATGGCCAGTAGAAACATACAAAACCAAAAGGGGGAAGTTGGTGAGAGCCTTCTACCACAAGTTGCTTCATCAGACACGCCTCTCGCCTATTTAAGCCACAATAGTCTCCTTCTAATTTCATCACAATAAGTTGGCCTACATCCACCTTGGATCTTGATTTGAGAGATCAAGACTGACCAGCATATCAAGAAGTTTTACACATGTATGGTTCTTTTTCTTTTGCTTATTAGGGTTGTTTGCTTAGCTTGATGGTGATTTTGATCCTTTTGAAGCATGACAACCATGGGTGGTCATCAAGGGCAACACAAGAATGTTGTTGGTGACCTCAAGCTACTTCCAGGATTCCGCTTCCACCCCAATGATGACGAGATAATCGTCTCCTACCTCATCCCCAAGGTTCACCAAAAGAATTTCACCTGCACTGTTATTGGAGAGATCAATTTTAACAAGACTGAGCCATGGGAACTACCTGGTATGCACTATCTACACTCATACATCTTATTTATAAGGTCAATAGATGTGTGCTTGTGATTTAGCACTTTAATTCCCTTGTGTAGATAAGGCGAAGATAGGGGAGAAGGAGTGGTACTTCTTTTGCCAGAAGGACCGTAAGTACCCAACAGGAATAAGGACGAACCGAGCCACAGAGCATGGATATTGGAAGGCCACCGGTAGAGACAGGGAGATCTATACAGTCACAAAGGAAGCAACATTGGAACTCGTTGGCATGAAGAAGACACTCGTCTTCTACAAGGGTAGGGCACCCCAAGGCCAAAAGACTGATTGGATCATGCATGAGTTCAGGCTTGAAACCACCGGCAAGGTCTCTTGCCCTACATCTTCCTCAGCATCTACCACCACCACAAAATCTTCTACTCCAGAGGTGATAGTAGCACTATCATACATGCATCCATACTACATATTTAAACTTACCTTAACCTAATTTTATGTATATCATATTCACACAGAATGAGTGGGTGGTGTGCCGTGTGTTCCACAAGCCAAATGGGATAAAGAGGGACGCAGAACCACCTAATAGCCCATACATGGCTAGCAATGAGATAGAACAGAGCAACATGCCCATGCCCATGTCGATGCCATTTCCAATGTTGTCAAACTTCACAATGAACCCAGCTATGTCCTACTACTCCAACACTGGTAGAAGCTTCTCTTCTATGCCACCTGTGATGCCTTCTATGGTAGGCATGAGCAGCATAGATCTTCAGATGAACAACACCATGTTTGAGAACCCAATGGTCATGGCACCATCGATGTCCTACCACCAGACAGGAATGGAGGGAGCAAGCACATGTGACTTTGTTGCTTCTTCAAGGAGCGGAACTCCATCACCAGTGTCACAAAAGGATACTGGGATGAACTCTGACCAGAACAACACCACCAAGATATCATCAATGGCGCCTGCAACCCCAGAGTTCCTATCGACCATAGATATTGATGGCATCTGGAAGTACTGAAGGAGTGAAGAGGGAAGCGAAAACAATGCAACATAAAAATATAGTATATCTAATAGTAAATGTCATTTAAATAAATAAACCTTCATATGTGTATTTCTTAACTATCTAAGATATTTATGGGTATGCTTGTAGTAGTATATGCACCATATATGGTTGTTTTTGTGTGTGTGTGTGTATGTGTTAGTTCTTAATAATTTGTGGGGACATGTGCATGTATGTGTTCGAATATTTTCGGAACTAGCTAAGCTTTATGTTGATGCTTGTAATGTAATGAGAATATGTTTGTGATATGTCGTGAGTTAATTATGCTATTTAGTTATGAATTCTATAGTCAGATTTACTTGGAGTTGTATGCAATTTTTATTCTGTAAATTCTTCAGGTTACTCACTGTGAGATTACAAATTAAAGTTAGACACAGTTACATTCAAATATTTTAACTAAAGTTTATATTGTTGGTTTTGCAAATATAAATTATATGTTTAATAAAATAATCAAGACAAATTAGTATTTTAAATACCAAGCCAAAACAAAAATATATGTTTTGCTATTGAACGTGGGAAGTGCAGGGTCATTTTGTTGGTCTAATTTATATCAAGATGATAAATAATTTATATTTTTTGTTTGCCTTTAATAATAACAAATTAACTTTCTATTTGCAGGCCTTGTCTAGGAACTTACAATTATTATTATCGTTTCCTTTCATTATATGGAATGGGCCTTATTTTCATTCAAAAAAAATGTTCTAAAAAACTCTACCAAGTTCTTTGAAAACCTTTCTGAAGAACTCAGTTCAGAAATCTTATGGGAAGTTCTTCTATACCCTATTACTAGGTCTCTTCATATCTAACAAAAACATATCTTTCGAACCTAACACCTTGAGTTTAAGTGTTTAACCCTTAACCCTAACCTGAATTGGAGCTTGCTGGATTTTAAATCTTCATTGAGAAAGATAAGGTGGTTGGTGGATCCAAAGTTGAATTTGCTTCTTTCCCACTTTTATATGGGATTTCATTTATATTTTGGTTTTAAATTTTTAAAGTATGTCAAACATAGAGAATTCGGTACATAAGGTGGACCTATGTTATCAATGTTTACTTATTGAAATTGCTACAATGTTGGGTCTTCATTGGACTATAGAAATATCATGTATGGGTTCACTCACAAATTAGGGGGAAAAAAAGAAGAAAACTGTTTGCTTCTCCCTATCATGTCGCATGTCCCTCCCACATTGCTGCCAATATCGACACATGTCATGTTTTAAAAAATCAAACATTGTTGGATTTACATCCCTCAATCATAAAACAATTGAGCCACAGTCACTCAAATCTGGGTGCGCTAACGGGTAATGTGTTAATTTATTAGGACTAGAGTTGAGGACATCGATGACCTCAGTGTTAGTTCATTATAGTGCTACACTCCAATGATGATGTGCATCATGGGCGCGTGTTGTGTGATCCCTCTTTTTCTCTAAGATTGTGAGGCTATAAACAATGTCACTTCTATGAGCTCACACCAGTAGTTTGTATTGGTCGTCATGCTACTCCGACCTTGGCTGAAATATTGATATCCATGCTGATCCATCTACCCTCTGCATAAAATGGCTTCAAGATCTTATCTTCTGTACCACCTCGTTGTAGTAGCTCATTGATGTATCATTGGCCCAATCTTCTGATAGGTATGGTAGATTTGATTGATGTAGAACTCGACCTTGGTGATCCAGACTTCTAACTAGACGTGATTCAAATCCCTGCAACCATTACACCATTTGCTTTGTTGGTTGCCAACAAAGCATACCTCGATTGACCTCACCACAAAGGCTTTCCCTACAAGAGAACCGAAGAACGCAAAAAGGCATTGCATTTGATGTTTCAGAGCATTCTAAGTCTGAGGTAGAGCATTAGCATTGTTATTATTACGAGCAATACAAAGGTCATTCCACTAGATGTAAGTCTAAGTCCAATGTCACTTTGATGAGTAATCCTCACAAATCGAGCTTGGGTCTTTGTGGATCCAATAAGCGGTGGCCGTGGGAATAAGGGTGCGTTTAGTTCCCCAGATTTTTCCAAAAAAAACACTATTCATCCAACTTTTCACTATTCATCACATCTCTTCCACTCACAAAACACTATTCATCTACAGTGTATTTTGGGTGAACAGTATATTTTTGGGGAATCTTTCCCCAATCTAAACACACCCTTAAACTAGAGAGAGGTGATAGAGACATAAATATTATTTTATTCAATCCGACCAGGTCATAACCATATGGATGAATGGTGGTTCATGTTGCATGCTAGTATATAAACAACCTTCTCACAATAGCTAGCATAAAGGATGAGGATTGTTTTTGTTCCATGCTGTGGCTACGCTTCCTGGAAAATGTACCAAATTCTATTGCTTGACATTGAAGATTGTTTGTTGTTTCCATGTTGTGGCTGCTGTTACTGGAAAACTGCCAAATAATTGACGTTGGGTCGATTTATCTCGCCTCTATGGACAACGGTGTGGAGTGTGGACAGAGCACAGTACTGCACCACCTAGAGCAGAGTAAATTACTTGAGCAGAACCAGTACATGACTACATGTCCGTGCGTGACTTAAAAGCATGACCATTAGTACTGACATTTTTTCCGTTGGCTAGAGAAGCACTGTATTTTCTTTTTTACCTCTTCTATTTCGTGAACTCGATGTAATATCCAGCTTGGGCTACCCTCTTCATCAAATGAGCACCAACCTTTTCAGATATCCCCATCCTCTAAAAACTTGAAACTTTAGAAATCCAGTCTCATGAGGGTTCAGTTCAAAGTGCGTGTCTGTGCAAGCTTTTTCCTAGTAAATAGGTTCAAATTTCGAATCTGTCCCCGACCAAACAAGTGTGAACCATTCATGACATAGCACTATATCATGACAACAAAAGCGAGCTTACATTACAATGCAAATACCACAACACAAACATTACATGTAGTAGCATTATTGATGCCTCAAGAACATCACCATTGACCAGTACAACACCAAGAACAACACAGCACCATTGATGATGATGATAACCTAATAACGAAAGCAACAAATCAAACACAACCAACACATACCCTCAACTTCCTCCAGTGAAATGCCAGCAGGTGACTAGGTGCAGAAGAACCAACACAAGCTATAGCCTAGGTAGACGAACACGGTGCAAGGCTAAACTGCACAGATAGTAGAAGAACATGAAACCAACCAACGAGGCAACGACGCATGCATGCAAGCATCACCACCACGGTGGCCGGAGCTCAGTTCAGGGCTTGTGGGCGTGCTCGGGGACGGAGCCGGCGGCGGGGGAGCCGGGCATGCCACCGAAGCCGCTGAAAGGGGAGCCACCGAAGAGGGGCATGCTGCCGATGACGCCGGAGCCGGGGAGGCTAAAGCCCGGGGTGAGGCCGCCGCTGCCGGGCATGGAGAACCCCGGGATGCTGCTGCCGCCGCCGCTGCTGGGGATGCTGCTGCCGGGGATGCTGCCGAGGCGGTCGAAGGGCGGGAAGGTCTGCGGCTGCACCACCGCGTCGTCCTTCTTCTCCGCCGTCTTGATGTTCCTCGCCTCCGCGGTCGCCGCCGCCATGGCCAGGACCAGCATCGCCGCCGCCGCCATCATCTTCGCTGACCTCGCCATCGCCGCCTCTTCTCCTCCGCTCCTCGACGTCCAAATGCTAGACTAGAGCTGTGCTCTGCCTCTCTTTCTCGCTGCTGCTGCTGCTGCTGGGGGGTGGAGTGAAGAGAGGGGTGTGGCGAGGCGGGTGTTTTATAGCGGGAGAGGCGGGAGCATTGAAGACGGCGCAGCTCATCGGCGGGGCGGGCTGCGGTGACAGGGCGGGCAGGGCTGGGGGTGGAGCGGCAGCGACGGTAGGTGAGGGGAGTTAAAGGAGAGGCTTAAAGGAGTACGTACCTGCTGCTGTTGTTACTGCGCTCCTGTGACCGCCATTAAATCCCCTATCTTACACCCACAGAGGTCACTGCTCCACCACCACGGCAACACCACGGCATTGGCATGAAGACGAAGGGCAGGGGGGGGGGGGGGATCAGATCTCGCCGCGGTTGCGCGCCCGACGGCCGGCTAGCCCTAGCTGTGCTCCGTGGCTGAGCTTTGGCATGCTGGCGGCTGGGCGGGGCACATGGGGTGGTAGTTTTACTAGTCTGCAGCTTCATCAAACCATCAGTGAGAGGAACATGATCCGAGGGGGCGTTTGTCTTTCTGTTAAGCTTGGAATTGGAAATGTTGGAGTGTACATGCTGGCTGCTGTTTGGGTTGGATCCACCATCCATTGCAGCATAACAGGTAGCGGAATTGAAGTGATCTTGAGGAAGACACGATCGAGACTGACTTGTACTGGTGCTGTTCTTTGTTATTGTTCATCCCAGCACGTGAGTGTGGTAATGTTATTCGCCATGGACATTAAGATTTAAGTACGTCGCGGATTGGATCAGTTCGGGTGAATTAATCCGAGACGTGCTTTCACTGATCAGCTGGCAGCAGATACACTCGATTTGTCACTCTTAGCAAGCTCTTACTGCTAGTACTACTACCACTTGGATGCATAATATGCATGTATGCCGTGTCGTTTTACTGTTCAGGGGGTTAACTGAAAAGGGTTTTTTTTTCCAAGAACATGAATCATTGCACAATTGCACGCATTTCTTGACAAGAAACATCAAATAGACATAATTGCTCAGCTAACCGACGACCAAACGACACGACTACACAAAAGGTGGCTCCAAATGAACTAGTGCTTTTGTCTGATTTTTTCCAAAAGAAATGTAACAAAATTACTTCTTTTGTAGGTAGTTTATGCTTAATTTACAGCTAGGAAATACTATAAAATAAGCACAAGTGACGAACGGCGCCGTTGGTGCATGCATGCCAGATGGCTCGGCCGTTGCACTCGCATGAACATTAAACAGATGTAGTAGTATGGTTTTTGGAAGGGGTGGTAGTCGTTGCGGACATAATGTCATGGGCACGGACACAACATGCCCTGAGAGGAATAAAAGGAACATTACCACAGCACCTTCAATAATTCTTTATTTTTTCAAGAACAAAAAAAACATTTGATGATCCATCATGTGTCTTCTTAAAGCATGTTTGGAAACATAGATGAATTTCTGTCTTATTGCACCCATTTATCGTGACTAGTTTGTACTCGTCCAGAAGCATAATTGCATTTTTTTGTATTATTTTTTTACTACCTCTGCTCACTTTTGATTACACCTCTCGCTGTGCACTTGTTTAGTTTTTATGGACTGGACTAGCGTGAGACTGAGGACCAACTAATAATTAATTATACAGTATTGCAGTAATTCATTGTACAGTACGATTGAATTCCTGGCACGTACGGTACATGCATATGCATGCACGAAGCAGCGCGTCGTTGTACACGCACAACAGCTTTGCGCCATACGACGCGCATCTCTATCTACCGCGCCCGTGGGTCCAATTAAACTCTCTTCGATCTCTCTCGCGTATGGACGGAGATGAATGTGGACGACGAGCGCAAAGCAAGCTTGCCAAAGCTGCCAGGATCGGAGCTTGCTAGTTGCTACGCAATGCCAATGCATGGGCGCCCTCGCGACATGTGAGTGACCACTGCAGTGACCAGCTAGCTGCAAGAGGAAAGCAACGAGCAATCGTAGTAGACGAACAGTACTGCTCACGTTGCCGCCTTCAATTTCCTCACCGGCCGGCCAACCACCGGGCCGCGGCCTTCCGTGTCCGGCCGCGCCTCAGCATCAGGGACGAGCTGGGGTGCGTTGCCTTGGCATCTCACTGTCACTGGGCCAGTGCCCAGCACTCCAGCAGGGCTAGGTCAAGCTAGTTGGCTCTGGGGACTGCCATGCATGTCTTCAATTTCATGGCTACCGGCAGATACTAGTTGACCTAGCTAGCGACCACTACGCGTAGTAGGTGCACTCGTGCGATTGCAACCGTATTGGCCATTACCGGTTATTTGTGCGAATACAACCACAGTTATCTTTTTACTTGCATTGCATCATCATCATCGATCAGCAAATGGCCGGTGCTCTAGGTAGAGTTATGTTTTTGTACAAAACTAACGTTCACGGTCGATCATGTGGCATAGCTTAATTCGTTCGTCAGAGTAGTACCAGGAAAGACACCATGTTCTCCTGCGTGGTGTACTTGGCCGTCGCACCATATATACTGACTATTTCAGTGGTTCGTACTAGCTAGAGGCGGGAACGCGTCCCGGCCGGTGGTTATTGGCGCTTCTTCTGCCGCCGGCTGGCCAGACCGTAGAGAGAGCTGTGAAACTGTGATCGAGTGGAGTGAATGAGCTCTCAGCTACTCTCACATGCAGGGCGCAGCAACATAAACACACGTACCATACCACCACGCTCGCCATTGGAGCTCAGCATCATCGGCTCGCCGCTGCCGGCCAATTGGGATCGACGAGGGCACGGCGCCAGCAGATGCATGCGTGGAGCTAGTGAGATTGCCAGGCGATGTTGCCTGGCATGGCATTGTTGGGGCCTTGGGGGGACTAGACTAGACTATTCACTGTCACTGCTCGCGAGTTAGGCCCCGTTTAGATTCAAAAAAGTTCCCCGAAAAACCACTACTCATCTAACTTTTCTCTATTCATTCCACCACTTCCACTCACATAACATTATTCATCTACAGTGTTTTTTTGATGAACAGTGTATTTTTGGAGAATATTTCCCCAATCTAAACACACTCTTAACGCGGCGGTTGCTGACCGGTGGGCCCCGGTTGCAGTGGCCCCTCGATCCCCTCCTGTGAGCGTGAGCGTACGTGCGTATATTGGACGTTATCACGTGCGAGCGCAGAGGAGGCCGGACGGACGTCTCGCAGTCGCAGCTGGCGCCGGAGATCTGAGATCCCGGCCGGGCCACGCATGTCCACACCTGCGACGGCGCGCGAGCTCTCTCCTCACACTGTTGCCAGTTAAACATAACGCCTCACGCACTACCGATCGAGACAGAGAGGACGGACCAGAACGACAGGCAGGTGAGAGGGGGTAGCTGGGAAGATGCATGTATGGACGAAAGAATATGGGACCTTTGCTTCGCGCAACAAAGAACGGCACAGCGTACAGTACGTGCCGCTTTGCCAGCTAGCGGAGTACTGGTACGTATGCTTCCCCGCGTGCATCGGCATGAAGCAAATCTCACCGGAAAAAAAGGTCACCGCTGATCGCTTTGTTGGTGACTTGGTGCATTGCACGGACGCATACCTCTCGTGGCCTCTCGAGAAAGCTGCATTTTGCCGTGTTTTCGTGTTTGTGTTTTCCTTTTTGTTTTTAGAAAGGAAACCGGAAAAAAAAAACAAAAAACAGGTCGAGCGACAGCCTCAAAGAGTCACATGCAAGTCGTGTGTTCGTGCGTGTAATCGGCCCACATCCAAATACTTCTTCGCGTGAGCAGGCCTACAGTCCAGCCCGCTCAAGCGCTCTCTCTCTCTCTCTCTCTCTCTCTCTCTCTCTCTCTCTCTCTCTGCCATTATATACATATGGGCTAAAACCAGCCCATTTGCGCCTGGATTTCCCATTTGTTTCTTCTCCGCCGCAGCAGCAGCAGGCAGAGAGGAAAAAAAGTCCAATTTACCCCCTTCAACTATAGGCAGAGTTCACGTTTCCACCTTGAATTCCAAAACCGGGTAAATCACACCCTCAACTTTTAAAACCGTGCGTTTTACCTCCCTGGTCGGCTTAAAAGAGGTTTTGATGGTGGTTTTTGTATTTTTCTTTTTTATTTATTTTGGCTGAAGCTTTAAAAATTCATAATAAATCATAAAAAAATCATAAAATAGAAAATTTATTTTTGTTGGTCTCCACATGAGTATGTAAACATAACAAATATATAATATGATATACTTTAGTACAAAATTTTAACTGTAAATTTAGATCTATTCATTTTTGTAATTAATCAGAATAATTTATAACGGTTGTTTCTATAATCCAATTGTGGTGAAATTTTTATGGAGGTCTTATTATTGTATGATTCAACTATAGTAAAACATTTATACTCATTGGATTAGGTATAAATTAGTTATAGAAAGTAAGTTATAGTGACATAAATAAATATATAACTAAGTTATACATGATCAAATGAGTATAATTTTTTTAATACAATTCCATCATAAAATAATTAGGCCACTATAAAAGTTTAGCCACAATTGAACATAAAAACTGGAGTTATGAATTATTTCTTTAATTACATAAATGAATAGATCTAAACCTACAATAAAAATATTATGCTAAAATATATTATATTATATATTTACTGTGTATATATAATCCTGTGGAGTCCAACAAAAATGATTTTTCTATTTTATGAATTTTTTATGATTTACTATGAATTTTTAAAGCTTCAACCAAAATAAATAAAAAAGAAAAAACACAAAACCACCATCAAAACCGCTTTTAACCTGACCAGGGAGGTAAAACGCACGGTTTTAAAAGTTGAGGGTTTGATTTACCCGGTTTTAGAGTTCAAGGTGGAGACGTAAACTCTGTCTATAGTTGAAGGGGGTAAATAGGACTTTTTCCAGGCAGAGAGGACAAAACAAAAAACAAATGGGCCTAGGGCCCAAGCTCACCACCGAGCTGCGAGAATCATTGCGCCCGCCCGGCCTCCGGGGACGTAGCAGCTATCTGATGCATTTTGCTCAAAAAAAAAAAAAACTATCTGATGCATGCTACTGCAGCAGAAACGACGAAACAAACATGGCTGCCCCTTGCCCGTTTACACGGAGCTGATCGAACCGAAGGCCGCGCGGTCAAAATTGTGGCATGCTTTTGTTTTGGCAAGCTAAAATCTTGCCAAAAAAAGTTACCAATGTTTTGGTAGAATATATGTGAAATGTAAACACCAAACCAAGTGGTGGCCAAAAAATTAGCATTGTCCAAATTTTGGCATGCCAAAATTTGAGTATTGAACCAATCATGCCCAATATGCCAAGCCACGACGAGAAGGAAGCATCGATCAGGTACGGTGTTGCATCCTTGCCGTTCCGGCCGGCAGCCAAATCCGACGTGTTAAAGTTGATCGTCTTGATCAGCACAGTACCGGCGCCTGACACGTCCATGGAGTGATGGAGAGGGTCGAAGGCACAGGAACCAGACCGGCCCCCGGCCGGGCCGGGTATCTCGTCTCCATCGCAGGCTAGTGTACGTGCTGGACCCAAGACAAGACTACACGCTCCTCCATCTCCACCACGCCAGGCAGAGACCCGAAAGGCAGGTACTATGCCGTAGTAGGAAGGTTACCCCTACGGCTCGTACAAGCCGACGGTGCTGTCTGGTGTAGTACTCCTACTGCAGCTGTGTCGTCTCGTCCGGCCGGGCGTCCGCTGCACTGCAGCCAGCCGCCGGCGGGGGGTGTCGCCGACGGGTGGCGTACGTCGACGAGACGAGCAGCGCCTGGCGCCGTGGGGAACACCGGCCGCGCGGATCCAGGGCGCTGTCCCCCGAATCCACAGCCACGGCCACCAGCACTGCCCGCCAGCCAGTCACAGAGCTCCACCACCACAGTCCAGCGGTGAAAATCGCGACGTTAATCACGGGTTGACTGGCCTCAAAGTGAGCGCCACTGCAGCAAAGCCAGCAGCGCGCGGCATCTACAGATCTACTACTACAGTAGTACTCCGTGGGCACGTGGCCCCAGCAGCAGGCGCAGCCTCGCCGTCTCTCACTGACAGGTGTGTCCCCGGAGCTGTGGCAAATGGCCAAATGAGCTGTGGCAACGTTAATGGTAGATTAATTAGGCAGGGGTGTGCCATCATGGGTTGGCTAGTAGTAGCTCTTGTGATGATGATTGGCTGGGCGGTCTAGTGTTAGGGCTAGGGCTGCGGGACACGCCACATGGGAGGGTGGTCTTATCCGTAAACCATCATTGGTTAACTACTCGTAGTAGATCTAGGGGTGACGACCTACTGGTACAGTCTGGTAGTACTGGTGTAGCGTACCGGCCGGATTCTTTCCGTGCAATGCGCGGTTAGTTTTATCATCACTATGGACCTGCAGCTAATCTTCCAGGAGTGCTCAACTCACTAGCGGGAGCAGGTGTCGCGTGGTCGCGTCATTTCAGGCTCGGAGTGTCCATTAATCCATTTGTTTAATCTCCAACTCGATCGGCAGGTTGGTGAGTTGATGAGCGCCATGGAACTCGGATGAGACTGGATTGTTTTGAAACTGGGTTGTTTCTTAACGCTCATTGGGTGATACGGTCGAGTCCAACCCACTAGTATTACCACAATCATCATCGTGCATACGAAAGCTTATCTACCCACTCACCTAGTCACCTCCCGGTGCAAGCAGTTTCCGGCACGTCGACCACCGTCCACCGGCCCTCCTCCGGTTTCTCTGGCTGTTGTCTCACCGCAGCAACCGCGGGAAAAGTCGTTCAATCCAAGCCCGTAGTGCATGCATGAGGTCCACGGCCGCGAGCGTGGCTGCGCCACGTACATTTGAAGCGGTCCGGTCCGCCCGTTCCTCGAGGGTTGACGGGCCCGCGACGCCTGTCCTTCTCCCCGGCGGCTAGCGGCCGGCGGCGGCCGGCTCTTTCTGGCCACAGCCCACGACCAGTTGGCGCGGCCCTCTCGTCTGCCACGAGGCTGGGACGGAGCAGCGGCCAGCGGGCGTTGAATTGAACGGGGGCACGGCACTGAGATTGGAGGAAATCGCAATCGCAGGGGGGCTCGTGGCTGTGTTGTTGGCACGTGTTAAATGGATCAAACGCGCGCGGCCAAGGCTGTGGGTTTTCTCTGGTCTCATCCAGTCCCTCGCTACCGTCATGTCGATGCGTAATAGTGGTCTAAATGGAGTGGTTGATCATGACCAAGGACTTCGTCTTTTTCCCAGCTCCACCACCACGACGGCGGGACCTGCTTCGGTTAATTATTCGGTGTGTGTGGTCGACACAGTCTGATTTTTCGTGTTCCGACAAAAAAAAACAGCATGCACTACTCCTTACTATGTCTCTGTCAGTTTTACTGCATTTGCTAAAATGTCCCGAATTAAGTGCATCAGTAGCTACTTGCTCAAATCTTTTCAAAAACAAATACTAGCTAAATACTGCTCATTCGGTGCAGACGTGCAGTGGCAGCACTCAAGCGGACGACATAGAAATTGCATTCATGCTCAATTGGCAATCCAGGTACCAATGCAGTGGGGGGGGGGGGGGGCATGCGCTCGGCGTAGGGCTGTGTTCAGATTCAGGAAAAAGTACTTCTTCAACAAGTTTTTTCTATTCATACCACTTACAGAACACGCTTCTCAGTGCACTATTCATATAGAAAAAAGTACTTTTTACTTTCAATCTGAACACAGCCTATGCAACTTAACGTTGTTTTTACCACCAATTATGCGTCACTTCGTTCTTGACGTTTTTTTTTCAAGGGAAGACCAATATATCACATGCCGGAAAACGAGGGAACACAAAGACATGCAGGAGTACGAGGAAATGACAAGGAAAAACGAGGCCGCGCCCTTCATTACGACAAAAAAACAGGAAACCGTTAAACGCCTAAGAAAAATGGATCGAGGGGTTACCAAGCATCGACTATTCACGAGATTTGTTTGTTTGCAACCTTAAAATATTTTCTCAGTCCTCTCCTTTCGTTAAATCTATTCTCATCCCTAGCATGTGTTCCTCATGCTGGTGTACTGAGGGCTAGTTTGGTTGCAGTCCTGGAGAATCTGCCTGAGCCAGGCAGTGCATTCAGACACTTGATTTTGTGCGCCTGCGGTCCAGATCGTTGCCTGGCGAGAGCTGCCTGGTTGAGGACGCAATCCAAACAAGCCCTAAATGCCTTGAAATACCAGTATTCCTCGCTCGTAAAGAATGAAAGAACCGCATTGGATCCGTGGACCTGCAATTAGAATGTCACTTGATGGGTGCTATGCTCCTAGTAGTAATATTACAGTATGTGTTGAAACCGTATTTGTCATTGTGTATAGGTAGCATGAATATTATGTATTTATAAAGGTGAACCTACGTGTGTATGTGAATTTGTATGTTGACATTAAGTTTTATGTTGATATTGTTTGGAAAGGATCATGAAATTCATATTCACTTCCTCGATAAGATGTGACTCGTTTCCAACTTAATTATTTTTTACATTGATAAGTTCGATAGGTTAAAAAAAATTGTGACCATATGCACCAAATGTATTCAAAGTGATGAGGATACAATAAAAGTGTGCAAACACAAACCATAGAGCTCGTAAAGAAAAAAAAACATAGCCTATTAGGTGGCATGATTATGTGGACAAATATACACATATGCTTTTAAAATTCTTCGTAGTTGACAAATAAGCGTGACATGCATATGACCATAGACTACTCAACTCAAGGAATCTGACCTGACCCGTTTGAAAACAAAAAATTACCTTTTTTGGGTAAAGAAAAAAACTGTCGGGTACCAAAACTAAGGGTACACCAATTTGGGCTCTAAACCATCTAACAGAGAGGCCACATTGGCGAACGAGTTGAGCCCAGCTCCGCGGCCCAACAAGAGGCCCACCACGACGACACCCCTGACGACCGGGAGCTTCATTTCCGCTAGAGGGTACCTCTTACCCTCTAGCGGAAATGTACGTAACGATCGAGCCCGACCGAGCTCGACGGTACCGCTCACCCTCGAGCGAGCGTCTCCGTCACGCTCGAGACCACTTGCTGCGCTCGAAGGACGCCGCACCAGTAACAGTGCCCGAGGCCCTGCAACGCATTCATCTCACGACGTGATGACTCTCCTCTGCGGTAAAAAAGAGAAGTCACTGCACCACGCCACCGTCCCACGCCGCGGAAAAGACACCTGTCAAATCCGCTCGCCACAGTCGCTCTGCGCAAAGACGTTGTGCGGACAGGCCGTGTCAGGCCAGGCTGCTGTGCCAACTACTACACGATCTTATCCGTCCTGGGTACGCCTCAGGCCTCGAGGAAGGACCCACGAAGAACAACGGGGAGGGCTCGACACCATCCCCACCCCCCGAGTGACATCCCTCGAAGCAACGATCAGCCACCAACAAGTCAATGATGGAGATGTCCATGCCGTCAGCCGGAGTTGGAAGGCGCGATTCCCGCTCGAATAGTGCACGGCGTGGGCAGCACAGTGCATCTCGCAACGTCAGCACCACGATCACACATGTACGTCTTCCCTCACCCTTGGACTATAAAAGGGGAGGGAAGCCCATACAACAGGGGGGCGCTGGAGACCGACGACACACAACACACACACCACATTCTCAACACTCGACTCAGGGACTTGGGAACCCATCTCCCTCTCCCGCCTCGCTTGTAATCCCCTACTACGAGCAACACGAAAACTCGGTGCTACGCACCACTGCTGGACGTACGGCCGCGTGGCCGGAACCAGGATAAACCCTTGCGTCCCGAGTTCATCACCCCAATTCCCCCATCGGAGTGAGTACTTGGCAGCGCAATCACTAGTTAGTGCCGGTGTGACCAAATCAGGCACCGACAAAAACCTAACCTGCACTAACCCGCCAGTGCACAGGTGGGCTCACTTTCTAATTTGTAGCCCGTCACAATCATCACCTAGCTACAAAATTTAACAAAAAATTAAAAATAGCCATAATCCCATATTTGGCTAGATTTAGCTGTTTAGCATGATAAGATATTTTATCTATAATATTGATTACACATCTAATAGGATCAATGGCCATAAGCATTTTTAAAATAAAGGGCTTAGTTGGGTGGATGAGATATTGAAATATCTCACATATATCTCAATTAGGCTACCTAATGGAAACCTATAGTTTTCTTGATTATAGAAATATCTACAATGTGCACACCTATCGATTTGGCAAAGAAAGGAGATGAAGAAGCATGCTCAAGGTATTCTAAACCTGTGGAGTGGAGGGTAGGTGAACAATACCTCAACACAAAGAGGTCGGCGCATGGGAAGTTTATAGAGATGGTGCACCTCAACTTTCACTGGCACAATTGATGTTTGTTGCGACCAGTAAACTCTCAACCTACTTTTATTCAGGAATAGTGCACCTCGTTAATTTATCCTCGTGACTGAGGTGTATTTGCCATTACTACATATTAAGGTAAGGGCCAACTCAGGATTCCGTGATCATGTATTCATGCATTGCAACTATTTTTAGCAACGAGTTGCATGCCTATGTCTACCGTTAGGGTTTGTTCAGTTACATCGGATTTAATCTCCGGGAACGAAAATATAACAAGAAATTCATGATAGGTGCAATAAGAGGCCGAGATTCATTCCGGGTGAAGAGCTAATTTACTCATGATAGTGACACCAACAGACCGGAAATCAATCCTAGTCAAGAGGTGGGGAATCATTTTAGGTCTCTTGATGAATTGGTAACGAGAAGGATCGAATGGCCATAAAAACATATATAAACATGTTTATACTACTGGCCCGAGGTCTCATGCTAAGAATATAAAGTATAATGAACGCTCTGATTTTCTATGGCTAGAAGAGAAGGGAAGTTTAAAATATTGTTTTTTTCATATTAATGAAGATATACAATATCTTTTCTTTAATTGTCATGTACTCCCTCTGTCCTAAAAAAAGATTGGTTTCGGAACCATGTTTGTGCGACGAACACGGATCCCAAAGTACTCTTTTTTTTTTGGGACAGAGAGGGTAGCTAGATTGATATGGAGAATTGTACAAGTTTATTTTAAAATTGCACCATCTTATAATGTTCAACATATCTTTAATGGTTGGTTAAATGGGGTCAATAAGAAACTTAGATACAAAATATTGGTTGGAGCATGCACCTTATGTTGGGCAATTTGGTAATGTAACGATATGATTTTCAGGGGTAGACACTAGATACGGTTTTGGTCACTTCTACAAAAGGAGAATGAGCGTCCTCGAGTAATATGTGGTTGTCGTATGCTTGAGACGACATCAATGAAAGCCACATCGATGAAAGTCTTTGCTAATAATGAAGGGTGTTTCAGCAATAGACTCCCTTTATGTCTAGACATATGCGGTCCTTTCTCGTCTGTTATGGTTTTAAGATTGGGGTTTTAATAAAAAACAACTACTTGCACTAGTCGTTGCAGAGGCTGGAATATTAAAATATATTTCCTTTTCTATTTTTTTTCCTATGGACATTCCTTTCGAGCTAGTAGCTGCCTCCCATATCGTCTTTTAGTTTTTTTTCGAAATCCATATCGTCTTGTTGGTATTGTCAAATAGGAGTAAACCAATACATCTTCACTGATAGATCGACCTTTTCTCTATTGTTTTACCCTTATATCTAATCTAGTTTCAAAATGGATGCTATTGGAGTCTAATCTTCAAAGATCTCTCTCCATGCTAACCTGAGCTCTTGGTGTCAGGGTGTGTATAGTTTGGAGAAAAACACGGTAGATCTAAAATACTGCGGATCATGTTGAGAAGCGTGTTATATGAGCTGAAGAGATGTGATGAATAGAGAAAAGTTGAATGAATAGTGTTTTTTTTTACGAAGTCGAAGAAGGCAATTTGAATTGTTTAGCTGACTGCTCGTAACGAGGAGCTGTGGGATGGGAACACTAAGAAAGACGGACAGACGGTGAGAGCACTCTCGTAAACGAGTAAACTACGGTGCTCCAAACGTGTCAATTGCTGCCATAGAAACCGATGTGGCAAAGGTACTGTCCGTACGCTCGCCAGCTTGTTTCTGTTTGGCGACCAATTCGCCCCGTCGTCGGTCAGATTTCTCTCGCGAGTTTGAAAATTTCAAAACCGAACGCACCGCCGGCGCCGGGGGTTTGGGTTCGGAGCACCTGTTCTGTGTGTAGTTGGAAAAAAAGTATTTTTTCTTCTGAAATACGTATTATGTAGAGGTGGAATAAATATAAAATAAAAATTAATTTTGGGAACTAAACACCTCTCCTGCGGTCCTGGACGAGCCCAGCCGGCCCGCCACCCTACTCCATCAGGCACCAGCTCCGCTCACCCATTCCAGTCAACAGTTGCCGCTGTTGCCGGTGGTCCTCCGATTACCGTTCGCGCCTCGACTCGAAATCAGCAGCTCAGATCTAACCAAAGCCCAGAGGGGCACGACCGTCTTTTCCCCGACCCTCAGTATTCGAATCTCGCCTGCCCAGATGCGGTAAGCGGTAGAAATAACGGGCAGTCACAAAACCCCCCGCCCCCGGATCTCACCCACCGCGAGGTGGGCCCGCAACACTCAGGGTCCACGGGACAGTGGAGTGTGGTCAGACAAGCGGACGGTAGCCGAGGCCAGGGGCCCCGACGCAGTCCCGGCTGCGGGGCCCGCGGATTTGACCGGTCAAAAGACGTGGCCCAACCAGACCCCAAGGGATCCGGCGCCACCGGCGCACGGCGTCGGATGCCAGACCATGTGGCCGACGGGTGGGGCCTTGTGGGTGAGGTGGTCCAAGTGTCTGTAGGAGTGGAGGGCGTGGGATGGGTGCGCGCGGGCGTCGCGTGGTGGTGGTGGTGGTGGAGATGGGTGCTTTGACTGCCGGCCTCGGCGGCAGGCAGGCAGGGGCAGGCTCAAATCATTTCGGCCGCTGCGTCGCGTTGGGAGCAGTATTCTGCTTTGCTTGCGTCCCGACAAGTGGAAAGAAGAGGCGGGGGAGGGAGGTAGAATTGTAGAAAGGGGGGAGGAAAGGAAGAGGTGGAGGGGGAGAGCAGCCTGAGAAGAGGCAGCGGAGGTGGGGAGGAGGAGGAGTAGGGAGCCAAATCTTGGAGGGGAGCCGAGAAATTTCCGCGGCGGAGGAGGAAGCGCAGCGGCCGAAGGAGGTTAGAGAGGTATGCACCGGCCGGATGGACGCCCATCTGTTCTTGCTCCTGGATTTGGCAGTTTCTTTGTTACTTCGGTTTGTTCTTCTCCGTTGGTGGTTTGTGGCCGCGAATATGCGCTCTTGGTCCATGGCTGCGGGCGCCGCTGCCGTTTCCTTGCGCGCTGGCCGTTCGTCTCCTTGGATCTGCGTTTTCCTGGTGAGAGGTGCGGGCATCCGCAGTCTATGGCTGATTTGAGGCGTGTTCTTACCGCCGGACGGTTACGATTTCTGGAGGGTTTTCCGCGTTCTTGCGGAGGTTGGCATCGTTCTGGGAAAGATGTGGCCTTTCTATCGAGTTTTTGTTCATGTTTGGTCGGCCTAGAGCATTTACGCGGATCTTAGGACTGCTATACCTGCTAACTATTGCTGGCTTTAGGAACTCCGATGCGAAGAATTTGTCGCTGATGCAAAACATTTCGTGCCCAAATTTTCGGATTCATTGTTTGGTTTGCTCGTCCTCCCTTTGTTGGTGGCTCCTATACTTCGTTTGCTCCTGATGAGTCATAGATTAAGATTGCTTTCTTTGACTTTCCTAGAGTTAGCAGCACGCAGCCTGCCTTGATATGCTTTAGTTCTGCCAGGAGATATGCATCCGAGCTATCCCTTCCATTTGAAGTTAGGAGATTTAGAAGGGCGGAAAGTTGCTTCGCGGATGAACAAGGCATCATGCGAATCCTAGCGATCTGACCGTCTGATATACCTGAAACTCGGGGTTGGAGGATACGAAGGGCATTTCTTCATCTTTAATCATGGCTAAACTCTTTTGTAGTAAATACAAAGGACCCGCCTGTTGAGGTGTCAATCAGTGTATGCGAAAATGTTCTCTTCTTGCAATGTGTGTTTATTATCGGGTAATTCTGTGCTCTGTGTTTTCTGCTTGCCTCGTGATTGGCGTTGTTTGCAAACCTAGGAAAACCTTATTCTCACTTCTTGCATTTGCCTCCTGATCAATTTTGTTGTTGATGAACTTGCAGGTAGCCCATTAGATCTACAGCTGCTGTGAGTTGATGCAGATCTGAGTTGGCATTGGTGTAGCCCCAAGAAATGGCATCGGCAGGTGTAGCCCCGTCTGGGTACAAAAACAGCAGCAGCACCAGCATTGGTGCTGATAAGTTGCAGGATCACATGAACGAGCTGAAGATTAGAGACGATAAGGTGAAGAACTGAAGACTCATCGACATATTGTTTTCCGCTTACTGTAAATCTTTTCAGATTGTGTGAAAATGGGACTAGCCGGAACATTTGACTTGAATGACAAATGCAGGAAGTTGAAGCAACCATAATTAATGGGAAAGGGACAGAAACTGGGCACATAATTGTGACTACTACTGGTGGCAAGAATGGTCAACCGAAACAGGTGAGTGATTTTACTGCATTTGATGAGGATTTAGCAACTACTGTACGTGTTTAGTGTGTGCATGAATCTAGTAATTGAAAGCCAAGACCATGGTGCAAAGTGCTTCGTGCTTTTGAATATTGCTAATATCTTTGTAATGTTAGAATATAAGATTTTGTGATCTAATTTTCCTCATCAAATTTCTTATTTATTCTTTGTATAATAATATGTATTTATTGGGTTGAACTTGCAGACAGTGAGCTACATGGCAGAGCGCATTGTAGGTCAAGGTTCTTTCGGGATTGTCTTCCAGGTTAGTTGAAACAACCCGTGTCTGAGATATGTTTTATTTGATGCTGACCTGTTATTTCCAGATCCAGTTTATAGCCTTTTGTAGACCATTAAAATCTTGGGAGCTATACTGTGTTTTGTGAATTAATGATCAGTTATTGTATATACACCATTGTATATTTTAATTTGTAATCAGGTGCCTTGCTAATTTGCAATGCCATTTCACCCTTTTGTAGGCTAAATGCTTGGAGACAGGTGAGACTGTTGCCATAAAGAAGGTTCTTCAGGATAAGCGTTACAAGAACCGTGAGCTGCAAACCATGCGCCTTCTTGACCACCCTAATGTGGTCGCTTTGAAGCATTGCTTCTTCTCAACAACTGAGAAGGATGAACTCTACCTGAACTTGGTTCTTGAGTATGTGCCTGAGACTGTTCATCGAGTTGTGAAGCATCACAACAAGATGAACCAACGTATGCCTCTTATCTATGTGAAACTGTATATGTACCAGGTAACAATTTTGTCCTTTTATATTTTGGGTAGTTTTTTTTATTGTTTAGTTCTCTGGATACTGTTATTTGTTAAATAATATTTGATAATAACTTAGAAATATAGTTTCTTTTCACCGTATTGTTTACATATCTGTTATATGCTGTTTTTTTTAAATATTTGGTATTGGCTTTTGGCAGATATGTAGGGCATTGGCTTACATTCATGGTAGTATTGGTGTTTGCCACAGAGACATCAAGCCACAAAATCTGCTGGTATGCTGGAAAACCATCTACTTTGCTGATATACTAGAAGACATGTTTAATATGTTTTAATTAATTTCAAACTTAACTACAGGTGAATCCACACACACACCAGCTGAAACTATGTGACTTTGGTAGTGCAAAAGTTCTGGTCAAGGGGGAGCCCAACATATCATACATCTGTTCGCGATACTATAGGGCTCCAGAGCTCATATTTGGTGCCACTGAGTATACTACAGCAATTGACATTTGGTCCGCGGGATGTGTTCTTGCTGAGCTTATGCTAGGGCAGGTAAGCACTCATTTGATGTGCATTCAATAAAAAAGAAGGAAAATTGTTCTTCAAGTCAGCAGTATAGCCTTGGAGTTCATACTGACTAATAAGAACTTATATTTCACAGCCTTTGTTTCCCGGTGAAAGTGGTGTGGACCAACTTGTTGAAATCATTAAGGTAGTTGTTGATACTGGTAACTTGTAAATTATTTGCCTGCAGAGGCATCAATTCTTATCCTCAATTTGATTGTGCATTTCAGGTCCTTGGTACCCCTACAAGGGAAGAAATAAAATGCATGAACCCGAATTACACAGAGTTCAAATTCCCACAAATCAAAGCACACCCATGGCACAAGGTGCGAGTCTTTCTACATGTGTTACATTGTTGTAAAAAAATGGTAAGTATTGGGTTACTAATTGGACATGGTATCTTTCAGGTATTTCACAAAAGGATGCCACCGGAAGCTGTTGATCTGGTCTCCCGGCTGCTCCAGTACTCCCCCAATCTGAGATGCACTGCTGTGAGTAAATGTTATTGCATATTACATAGTGGAAATACAATAGCACTAGACCAATGTCCAGCATTTGGCTTGTTGACTACGATTTGCTAAAATATGTGGATCTGTTGTCCAGGTTGAGGCACTTGTTCACCCATTCTTTGATGAGCTTCGAGATCCAAATACCCGCCTTCCAAATGGCCGCTTTCTGCCACCCCTTTTTAACTTCAAGCCGAATGGTACGTTCCATGCTTAACTTGTTTCCCCATTGGTATTTGTAGTCATGTAGCAGTTACAATCAGTTAGCAGTGTAGCCACAGGTTTGTTTTCTGAATGGTTTTACTAATCCGTATGAATTTTCTGCTATCCTGCAGAATTGAAAGGAGTCCCAGCAGACATTGTTGCGAAATTGATCCCAGAACACGCAAAGAAGCAATGCTCCTATGTCGGATTGTGAGATGATTGCGCGCCGAGACTGGAAGTCGCCCCTGCAAGTGTGTATTTTCCCTTGGGATGTTGGATGATTGGGGGCATGCACGCCTGTCGTCGAAGATGCTAGGTTACCTGCTTGTACAACAGCTGTGACCTGTGTAGCTGAGTAGTGTATGTCGCAATGACATGTAACGGCACCCCCCTCCTACTAACTGACGCTCACCTGAGATTGCCATAGCTGATCTTGTAATATGTTCTAGAGCAGTATGAATGTATTTATGGTAGCTTGATCTATGTATGGATTCACTTCGTTTTTCCTAGTCCCGCTGTCTCCGGATCCAGATTGCTACCTTATTTTATGTCTGATGAATTGCTTTGCTACCTGTTCCCTACCAGCTCGCTCCTGTTGATCTGGCGATGATGACTTCGTCTGCTGGCTACTGTCAAATTTTGTTTTAGAAGTTGTTACCAATGTGTTCAACCTGAAAAATATTGCTGTGCCTGTGGACTGGTCTTTGAAACAGCTGGGCAATGAAGGTTTGAAACGATTCTGGCCAAAATATTTTTCCGGGTAGATTTGGCCAACTTTGAACGACTGAACGTATCCACGCGACATGCGTTAGCTCAGGTGGTGGTTCTGAGGCGTTTCGAGACTTTTTGGAGGATAATTTTCTGAGAAATTCTTCTGTTCGCTTTCCTCTAGGTTTTGGGTAGATTTTGGTCAGCAAAGGAAATTTCCATCTCTGGTGAAGCTCTTGCGGATTTCGTTGACCTGTGAAGACAGCAGGAGAGGAGGAAAAAGTATAGCGAGGGCGGAGACCGGAGAGCAGCAGCCAAAGATGCCGTTGGGGAAATACTACTGCGACTACTGCGACAAGCAGTTCCAGGACACCCCCGCCGCCCGGAAGCGCCACCTGCAGGGCACCCAGCACCAGCGCGCCCGCGCCCTCTGGTACGACTCCGTCCGCCACCAAGGTCAGCCGACCGCCCTCCTCTCCTTTCCTCTTCCCGGCCGTCGTTGCGACGTTGGTTGGCACGTTTCGTCGAACATCTTGTCTGCAGCGGCGACGGGGTCTGGTCCGGATCAGGCTGACCCCTTCTATTCTTCTGTTGTTGGCAGATCAGCATGGCGGCGGTTCCCCTCTCCTCCTGCCGGACGGCACCCTCGCCAAGGGCGTCTGCCACCACTTTGTCCGCACGGTGAGTCGGATGAGTCATCTCGCATTCTTGCCTTGCCTCGGTAACTTTACCCG
Source organism: Digitaria exilis (assembly GCA_015342445.1). Taxonomy (NCBI): domain Eukaryota; kingdom Viridiplantae; phylum Streptophyta; class Magnoliopsida; order Poales; family Poaceae; genus Digitaria; species Digitaria exilis. Next base: position 726,751 of record JACEFO010000662.1, read on the forward strand.
GTGTTTAGCGTAGCCAACAAAAAAAAAACACTATAGATGAATAGTGTTCTTTGAGTGGGAGGGATGAGATGAATATGGAAAAGTTGGATGAATAGTGCTTTTTTGGGGAAAAACTTTGAATCTAGACGCACCCTGTAACAGTAGTATCCCTCTAAATGTTGACGTCAATTCCTTCATGTTGCAGGGGACTTGCAAGTATGGAGATTCATGTAGATACTTCCATCCCAAGCCAGATGGTGCTAAGCCATCATTAACTGCACCAGGTAAGGGTTTGGTTAATATTATTTGAATGTGATTCACACTTCACACATCTGGTAGCGTATATATTGCCAACTTTTGTTGTATTGGGTGTAACTCAGGCAACTGTATATATTATCTGCAAGTCAATACTTAATTTTTTAATTCTTAAGTGAATCCCTGTTGAATTATTATTTGCAGTTGGGCTACACTATGTTTGAATGGATCACCGGTTCCTACATTTGATTTAGCATACTCTTTGATTTATGAAGGCTATTAGTTTTCGTGAGGAACTGCCACTGTACTTCATTTTAGATGATGATAGCTGTGCCCCTTTGCCAAAATTCAATACTTTTGCCGAAGGAAATTATTATATGCACACAAATCTGCTGGAGTGTTAATAAAACCTGTTGCCTGTTAGGTATATATTTTTATCTATGACTAATTATCATTCATTGCAAAGCTCATTTTTACAATTACACTATTGCTACCTCATGATGCTTAGAACGTAGAAAAAACATTTTATATCAGTTCAACCAGTGTTCATTTTTACAATTACTATTGCTACCTTATGATGCTTAGATTGGCCTTACATCTTCAATCAACTTGTATCATTCAGGGCCTGGGCCTGGAGCCTCGGTGCAGCAATCTAATTTTCTTGGCAGCCAACCCAATTTTGTTGGATACCAGGCAGTAGAACAGAATTCTTTCTCAGGTGATCTTTCTATTGCATCAGATTTTTTATCAAACACAATATTGCTATAATTTACTGTCTGGCTAGTCCAGGTACCTAACCTTGAAAATAATAGTTGGGGTTTGTTTCGTAAGCAATCAATTTTCTTAGAGGTTGCTTACAATATTCTTTCTAAAGTCTGAACTGACACCAAACCTGAGTTATTGTACTGTACGCAGTCCAGTCGATCAGACAACTTTTAAATATGACATCTGTGTCTTAACTATTGTTGTCTCTCCACCAACCAAGAAATAAACATGTCATCTTTAATATACCAGAAATAGTTTTATGATAAAAAAGGAGCGGGGCAAGTCGAGCACTGGCTGCACCGGTTTTAGATTCGCGTCCCTGCTCTTTATTGTTTAGAGGGTGCTAATAGCAAAATATTTCCTTAGAATTTTTTTATTTTCCCACTCATGGAGCTGCGATAACATGCTGCTTACACTGTGTTATAGTAGATAATGCTTATGTGCTTAGCATGTCATGAAGCAACGTTTGTGCTGGGGAAAAAGGTAAATCTGTTGTTTACTGTCAAGTGAGATCAAAAGTACTACTCAATAGAGATAGAGAACACTCTGAAGAAAGACACAAAAAAACACATAAGTTTCTTTTTTCTTGCCGAAACTACCTTGAACATTCAAACTCACTAAATTCCTCTATCCTGGGATGCGCTGCATTTCCAGTAAAAATCCCACTATACGACAAGCTTGCGGGTCATCATGTTTGTTCTGGTCAGCTGTCATGCCATGAATTAGGCCCCAGCGATATATAGTCAGTCCATGTGCGCCATTGGTTGGTGACTTGATGCCTCCCAGAGACTGATGAGGTGCCATTTGGATGTTTCGAGGCTATTCGATTGCAAGGGGGCTTGTCGGTTGGTTCCTCCTGATGACTAGAGATGGAGGGCCTACAGATTAAAGACCTTAAATTTGTTTGGTTCAGAGTTGTTGTCAGCTTCCTGGTTCTCAAGTACGCTCTGAATCCAAGCCATTCTGCAGGAACCACGCTCTGAAGAATTGCCATGCTTCCAAGTGCATATGCTGCCTTGACTGTATAGGTGCATAGGGTTTACCACGTTACAATTGCGCCATCATGTTTATTATCTCATAAATGGCTTTCATGGCACCATCTTTTACAAAGTTTCCGATCGGTAATTATTCATTTCTTTCTCATGTTTTCACAGGGAACGTACTAGGTGCCCATACGTCATGGGGCAACTTACCGCCATCGCTGCAACCCCCTCCTGAAGGCGGCTATCCTCCCCTTCCTTTCATCGACTGGGGCTGAAGAGCGTCGCCATGCTGAACATTGATTGGTGAATCCTAAAAGTAGATCCCAGCTCCGAGTTTCCAACCGCAAACTTAGCATTGCTGTACCACATTTACATAGTGTACCAATTGGGTTCTTGTGGCAGTTGGGAAGTTGCCATCCATGTACAAGAGTGAGCAGCCCATGGCTTCCACAGAAAACTCTGGTGCTCGGTATGTGCCGCGTGCCTGATGATCTCATATGTTGGACTCAGAGGTGATTGTGCGCCTTGCTCGGCGTATTTCCATTTCCGCCTCCTGCCTGGAACGGACGGTGAATTCTGCGACGCTCTGCTGCCTTCGCCGGCGAGCGCCGTGCCATTGAGAGTTGAGACGGCGGTCGTTTTCAGGCGGGGACCCTGAGCGCTGCTACGTCTGGTAGCACCATTGCTACAGTAGCCGTTGCCTCGCAACGTCTGGACTCGGGCGGGGACCGACCCGAGTCGTCACGAGTCACGACCCTGGCTGGACATGGAGCGGTCAAGCCAGTGTGGGACGCCGTGACCTTTTGGTGTTCAGGCCGGCAACGGCAAGGCAGTGGGGAACAGAACAGGCTCTTTTGAGCCATTTAAACAGCACAACTTGGAAACGTTCACTCGGAAATTCGTCCAAACTTTTACAAAACGAAACAAATCTGAACCTTCACCGGGTAGACGAGCTATTACAAACAAGTTGTCTTCGTCTCGGGATGCCGTCAAACGATCTGCATCCACGCGGACTTGCGGTCGACGCGAGGCCACTCCAGGCAGGCGACCAGCCACCGTTCCTCCTCTTCCTCCGCGCCGCCGGCGTCGCGGCGGCGGCGCGCCATCACCGGAGGGAACGTCCACTTCTCCTGCCGCTGTTCCCGCGTCGCCGCCGCCTCCTCGAGCTCGCCGGTGAGGCTCTCGTCCGTGGCACTGACGATGACTCGCAGGAACAGAAGCAGGGTAGCCATCGATCGATCTGAACTGAACAAAAAAGTTTGCTCAGAACGCAGGCACTCAGGGAGACGATGATGCTCGAGCTCCAGCATCAACAGCAGTAACAGATACTACATATAGTGATGACTGATGAGCCCAGGAGTGGTCGATCTTCTTTTTTACTGGTTTCAGGTGAATCTGCCTTTCTTGCAAGAAATTCGTTGCGTTCGTGCATGGGTTTGTTCTGTCAGATAGATCACACAAAGGTCATGTCCGGGGTTTAATTTGGTCGTGTTGCTGTCTGCTGCACTGTAGGTGAGCCATTTGGTGTGTGGTTGGTGCTTGGCACTGATGTCGTGCGTGAAGAACTGAAGATAGATACCCTTGCTTAGCCTCATGGTCAGTGCTGTGTCGGTGTTCGCTCACCCAACATTCTGGTTTGTGCTCTTAGAGTGTGTGTGTGTGTTTTTTTTCATTTTTTAAATTTTGCACAATTTTCCTTTATTTTGAAAGTGGGTTTGCAGTGTGTGTTACCTGACTTTTTTTTTTGTGCAAATGTTACCTAACTAGATATTAAACGGGCGCTAGGTAGATTGGTGAAAGGCATTGGCCTATGGGTGTACGTCTTGGCTAGGGAAGTGCCCTTTGGTCACACCAACTGCCGGACTGTTCAAGGACAACTGATCCGGTTGTTCGTGATGTGGTTCTTATGCTGAGTGTTCTTTCGTTAATACACACCACTCAGTCGCATTGGCGTTATGCTAAAAACTTCAAATCATCAAATTCAGGTTAACCAAAAGCGACACAAAACATCAGAGCATCTAGTCCCTAGTGTCATTTAGATGGTTTATAGTTGTAAAAAAAAGGAATTTTACAGTGCGGCAAATCAATCAAAATATCTACAAGATGGGATTGACATAAATCAAGAATCATAGAATCCCGAAACACAACATAATTCAGTAGGTGGTTTGCATTAGTATCTGTGTTCTTCCAACCTGCCGCCACGTACATCTCGCTGTGGTCAGTGGAGTGCCTCCTATTCCCTCAAAGACAGATCCTAATCACCATCAATGCGCCATGCTTTCACACCATTATCACAAAAGTTATGCGCAACCGCTCTCCTCCCTCCGGCCGAGATCCCGCGGCTACCACGAAATCAAATCAAGGCCGCGTCGCCGTCCGACGGAACACCCCCCGGGATATGCTCCCACCCACAGCTCCCGACGAACCTTCGCATGATCCAACAACCAACCAGCAGGACACTTGGCGCCGCGCGCAATGGCGATAACTCTGAACAATTTCTGAATGATCTGATTCTGCAAGTCTGCAACTGTACAGCTCTGTATAAACGAAGGAAGCATGACATGTGGCATGATGAACATGGCATTATGGCAATCGTTCCCGGCGTCACGACGGGGCTGCTCCATCGTCTCCGCCGCCGTCGTCTGCCGCTGCCAGTATCGAGTCGAGCCACCTCGCCAGGTTCGCCAGGAACGGGGTGTAGACGAAGTAGCACGTCGTCGTCCAGCTCACCAGCCCCTGAACCAACAACCCCCACAGCACGAGACGACGTGACGCGCGCTAGTTGATGGATGGAGGAGGGAGACTGGAGAGGACAGGGCAAAAGGGGTGTGCGATCCCGAGAGGAAAACGTACCTCGCCGAGCAGGTGCACGTCGGCGTTCGGATAGCTCCAGCACCCAAGCAATCTGCAGACCAAAAATGCCGGCAGCCGCGGCAGTGCTGGCAGTGTCAGCAGAGGCCAAAACAGACGGGAGAAATCTGGGCGAAGGCTAAAAGAGTGAGTGGTGTCACTTGATCAGTGGGATCTCGGCGAGAGGGCAGACGGTGCCGACGAGGCAGGCGAGGGCGAAGCCGAGCCAGGAGCCGTCGAGGAAGAGCCACACGAACTCGGCGCCGGCGAACAGGGCGTAGGCCTCCACGTTGCTGGGCACCCCTGCCCTGTACAGCTCCGCGCTCAGCTCGATGAACAGAGCAAGAACACTGCGTACACACAGACACAACACAACGCAATCCGCATCGTAATCGATGAATCATTCGTTGGTAGGTAGCAGATAAACTCATAAACATAGGTAGGAGATCGGTGGATGTGGCACGCATGTGGATTAGAGTGTCATAATAGCAATTATTTCCGGTGTGTGTGGATGTGGCACGCATGTGGAACGCACAGTAGAGAAGTCGCCGTCTTCTGCGCGCTGCCGGTGGCTTTGGATTTGGGGGGCGCCGTCTCGTCCAAGGCGAGGTGAAGCAGGCCGACGGTGAGGTAGAAGACACCGAGCAGCGGCGGCACCAGGATGTGGGTGTGAAGGGGGCCCACGTCGATGGCGCCGCCGTTGCCGTAGACCTGGAGGCCGACGCGGGAGTGGATCCCGTCGAGGAGCGGGCCGAGGAGGAACCCCGTGCCGAACAGCGCCGCCGAGACGGCAGGCCAGGCGCGCCGCCGCCGAGACCTCGAAGCTGGGGCCGGAGGCGGCGGCGGCGACGGTCCGCCGCCGAGTAGGGAGCGGGCTGGCCTGAGCGAGCGGCGGGGCGATCCGTGGCGGTGGCGCAGTGAGGGCTGTGGGGGCCGCGGTGGCGGAGGGGCGCCGGCGGCGAGGACGACGGCGAGCTTGGCGCGCATGTCTCTTATCTGTGGGCGAGCTCTTTGGGCCACGCGGCGTTGGGGAATGGTCCGTAACCTGTTGAACGGCAGTGATCCATCAATGGCCAAAATGCCTGTGTTCCACAGCCGTCCGATCGGGGTCACTAGTAAGGGAAAAGTAAGTGCTGAGGGCTGACATGATACCTGCACTAGGACATATCTATTGGAAATCAAACTCCCATGTAAACTATGAAAATTTAAATCTAGGTCATACTATGTTGATTCAAGAGCACGCTCACGGGAGGTGGGAGGGGTGGTTCACAAAGCATAGGGTTTTTCCCCCCTCCAATACGTAGGAGAGCTACGCATCATTGCCTTAACAAAAAAATCATAATGTTTTACGCAACGCGAGACGATAAATCGCTCACAACGGCGACCTACTAGACTTATATTACGCAAAGTATTACGACTAGAAACCAATTCGAGGGAGCTAACTAAGCCTCAAAGTACCCAGAAGTGCCATCCTCGCGTCCCGCTTGTTTCTTGACCGGCACAAACTCGTTGATTGCAGCATGGGCGCTGGAGAGGCTACCATTGAAGATAGTGTCTAGTTTATGCTGAGCCTCAGTTGATGTCGACGATGTGCCTTCCAATATGCTAAAACAACGCATTAGGAGAACCTCGCATCGTGAAACCGAGACCTTCGATATTGCGTTATTGGCCAAGCGCAAGCTACTATGTAGAGGTTACATAGAGGTTTAGTTGGCGGCGGTGGCGCCATGGACTCATGCTGAACATGCCTGCTGACGAGCGGCGTGGAGATAGGCATCTGGAGCTCCTGCACAAACTTGTCAATGGCTATGTCAAGGTCCCTCCACTAGGACCCGGGTGGTCCGTGACAGATGCCACAATGTCTAAGTCATGGTGTCTGAGCGAAGCCTTTGTGAACCCAGGTGTGGCCGACTAGTCGCTAAGCAGAACCATGGGCTCCTTCGTCGCCCCAAGTGACCCTAGGCCACCAGCGTAAGCAACGAAGGGTCCCACTGAATCGCCGTGCACCGCTTGTGGTGGTGAGTCCTGAGACTGACCATGCTCAAGTAGCGGAGGAACCATGTCTGTTGCCAACTGAACAAGGTAGGCAACTATCGTCGATGTGGTGTAGTTGCACCTACTAGGAGGAAACGAGCCTACAACCTCCACCAGCATCGGGTCCTCCGAGATGCGACCGGGGATGGCAAGAGGAACAACATGTCGAGCTCGGGGAGGCCCCATTGGTGTCACGCCACATTGATCAGCTCACCGTGACCCTCACGGGAAGCACCATTAGTGGCAACATTGGAGAGGTTAACATCGTGTTGTCCAGATTAAAGTTTCCATAGTTTCGTTAGTTTTCATAGGATACTTTACCAAATAAATAATCCTCAAAATGGATAAACTCTTGATAAATGACAAGTCACTACTAAGTGGTCAATCCTATGCTAGTGTCATCATCCCGTTGGACCCTTCCGGCCTTCCCTATAGCTCGAGCATGGGCAGCGAGTTCCATCATGTGAAAAGCCAATCCAAATCTCGACTACGCAAGGTCTGCAATATCTTTTAAAGGGAACAATTGATAGCTCGAGGCAATTAAACCTTGTTGACCGAATAGAGACTGTGTGAAAAGGAAAGCACAGCAACTGAAAACCAATAAAATACAAGACAATAGAGAGCTAAAATGTGTGATAGTTCTGAACTAATTTGTTCGTCCCAAAATACTATTCATATATATCACATCAAAACTATATATCTAGAAAATCTAAAATAAATATTATGGAATGGATGGAGTAGTTAACAAATGTTACTGAACTCCAATTATTTTTTTGACTAAAGGAAAAAGCGATGCCATTTCATTACTTCATGTAATGAGTAGAGCAAGTATGATATATAGTGGGTTGTAAGAAGGTTAAATACTGATGTGGATGAGAGAAAAGTGGAGAGCGAAGGAGAGGTGGGCGCACAATAACCAAAAAATGATATAAGAGAGACATGTGGGGGGTGGTCTGAAAGTTGGGTTGTAAACATGTAATTTTAAAGTGGTAATTTTAGCCCAACCTCGTATGCCTCGTTTGCCTTTTGGTGCCAAGAAGACAACTCTTGGATCCAACTTATTGGATGCGAAGTGAAGAGATAGAGTTCGAAGGTTTGAATTAAAAATTAGGAGCTGACCAGGTATCAAGATATACTTGCGAGTTTTCAGGAACAAAGTTGATATTTGTTTTTTTTCCTTGAAAGGGTATCAAGCTGAGAATAATTGCCCAACTGTGACTGGCAACAGTAATCGACTAACTATCTACTGTCAGCAGCCCCTCTTATTTGACTACATTCCACCCATTGACAGCGAGAAGCGTGGAATTGTAAGGTTCAATCAGCTTATTAAAAGGTACTACGGAGTATCAACTTCACTTCTTAAAGACTAGGTGGGCTAAAAATAGACACTCCTAGTTCACGTCATGGATCACGACTAGCAGTTATTGTAGTCTATTCTATGCCACTCTCATTTGCCCTGAGTAGTCAGTTAATGTGCGAAAGTGCTTACTAGACCTAATTTCCGCAACTTACTCAATTGGATTTGATGTACTGTATATGGGCCATGTTTGGATTCCTAGAGGTCAATTTTAAGGCAAAGCAAATGTTTTGCCCTCCTTCATTTGCCCTACACAAATTTACCCCTTATGGTGTTTGGATGGAGGGGTAAATGTGGTGGGCAAATCATTTAATGTTTATTTTTTAAATGCTTATTTTTCAAATTCTATGCATGCAATTGGTGCAATGGGGGGAGAGAGAGGAAAAAGTAATCCTTGTGGGCCCAATTTACCCCAATTTACACCTCTTGAGGAGCAAATGGAATTAGAGGGGGTAAAAGATTTACCCCACCCCATTTGCCCCCATGTTTGGATGATTTGGGGGTAAAATTGGGGCAAATTTACCCCTTTTACCCCATTTGCCCCCAATCCAAACATGGCCATGGATCTTTTATACTAGAATTTACTTATATTTAAGCAGCACAAAAAAACTTATTTTTGAATTTACTACCTAATTGGATGAATATCATGTGAGATGAATATGAGTGAATAATGACCAAGATAAGCCACGCATCCACAACTACACGTGAAGCTGCCTTACCTTAAAATTCATTTTTGATGTCGTGCAAATGGTACCATACTCCGAACAATGCGTCTATTTAATTCCAAATGATACCATTAGTCCATTACCATGTCCTGACCTAGGTGGTGTGTCCATCGCTTTGTACTAGTCAAAGAATATGATGACTTGCTAGTTGCTGCCAAAGAAATGGAGCTCCGTCCCTATGTCATATCTGTAAGTTCCCGTTTTTTTTATGACTAATGTGAGTTAATATATGCACATTTCAATGGAAGAGAAACCGATTGGGATGATACGTCCTATCTGCCTACAATGAATTGTTCTATATAGCGTTCTGAATAACCGATCTCAGCCTCAGTAATGTCTAAAAATTCAGTGCAAAGAGTTGGAAAAAATTAAATGAAACTAAAGAATAGCAATAAAAATATCAGAAAAGGGAGAGCATCGTTAAGTACCTAGTATACGTTAATTTTTGCAAGTGGGTCAACTTCTCCAACAACTTTTAGTGTAGTCTTAGCTACCAAACAGGTAAAAATAAAATGGCTTCAACCAAGAAGCCCACATGAAGCGCCAAAACTTCCACTAGAGAGGAGAAGCTGAAAAAAGTGGCTCGCCCGCTTCTCCTTCATTCCCATGTATTGAAGTGATTCCACTAGGGAGGAGAAGCAAAAAGAAAAATGCATTTTATTACCAAGCATTTTTATAAAACAGCACCTCAATGGAATGGAGGAGAGCCATTTTAGGAGGAGTCATACCCCCACCAAACAGAGTCTTAGTACCGGTTGGGAACATCATCCAATACCAATATGTACACTTTAGTGTCAGGTGGTTGCCACTCCGTACTAAAGGGTCTCCAAAAGTCCCATCCTCGAGACCAATTAGTACCAGGTCTTTATATGTTCGATATATTTATGGTGGATGAAAGTCATGTTCTTTGGAGTGCCATTTGGAAGTTGGTTATTCAAGGCTAGAATAAAAAATTGGCATTGAGTAGGTCATGATTCAGCTGTCTGGATGGTTTTGGCATTGCCAGCCGGAAACTCGCTCGAATGTCGCGGGCGATTACCCCACCGTTCCACGAGCCTGCCACTTCCGCGCGAAAAAAGAGGGCGACACCTCGGGAGAGGAAGGCGCACAGGCGACCACGGAAGCCGCTGCCATCGCCCCCTGTGCCGCCTCTGCTGGTCCTGTCACCGCCACACGTTAGCCTCCGTCCAGCCCTCCTCGTGCTCTTCCATCTCCGGCTGCCCTTTTCCCCTCCCCTGCTTCATCATCTCGCTCCCAATCTCATGTGATTCCCAAATGAATTCGTGTGCAATCTGTGTGGGTAAATCGGTCTCCCACTTGCCCTCTTCCCTGTAATCCATGACGCCTCCCCATTGCTCCCATCCCCTTCTCTAGCACTCCACTGATTTGCTGGTGAACTCCATGGATTATTCAACTTTGTGAGTTTGTGACGCACGACAGACACCTACTGTGCGAATCGATGGCAACCTACAGAGACGGACGGTAAGGAGGCCGGGGACGAGGAGGGACGATACATCGTGGGCATTTGACGTGCTACCCGAAGCCGGGCAGTGTGACGCGGTGCATGGCGGCGAGGCACTGGCCGTGGTGTCCAACTACAGCAGTGAGTGGCCGCACACTGGCGTCAGACAGCTTGGATGCAGGTTACTGAGTTGACACGATAGTAAATAGTAATATTAAGCTGGGTTTTGCGGTATGAGTAGCAAAACAACTGGTCTCCAAATAATTTTCTTTCCACGGATTAGTCGAGTTACTGTAAAAGCGAACCAGAGGATGTAGAATCTCTTGTACAAAAAGATAATGATATTACACGTACACTAGACCCCACCATTGCTCTCATCGGACAGTCCATATAACATTAATTTATGAGTTGCCATAATTTTTTCCCATGTTTTTATCATGTTATTGAAATATCTACTATTATTTTTTAAAATTATCATGGTTTAAAGTAAAAAGTGGTATATATAATCATCAAATAAATATGCATGTTGTGAAATAAGATTGCAATGTTTACACCATTGTAGACAACCTAGACTACAATTTCACGTTTGTACATCCAAAAATGAATTGAAATTGATTACTTTTACTTTGATTCCAACTGTCAAATACTTGTATATCCAAACAATGGCATTAGTATTTGAGATCATTTCCTATTCCCCTCACCATTGGTATCCTAAGCCAATTCAATGCCACACCCTTCAATATCTACATCCAAACAAAGCAATGACTTTTTTTTTTGATACTTGCGAAGCAATGACTTTAGTCCCTCCAAAGACTAAAGACTAAATCTTAATCCATGGACTAATGGATCCAAACTGCCTTTATCAGCAGGATTTTATTATTTTCTTTGAAACGTACACGTAATGCTCACACACAAAACTATGCGGAATCATATGCATGTCACATATAACTGAAATAATACCATATTTAAATCCTAGATTAAAACTAGAAAAACTTATGCTTGAGTCTAGAACTAAAACGATGCATAGGTTAACGCTACATGAAAAAAAACTGAACAAATGAGTCATGCTCATCAGTTCGCAACAGCATCTAATTATTGTTCTTGAGATTAGTCGTGTCGTTGGCTCGTTTTACGCTGATAATTTGAAAGGAACGAACAAAAGACGATCATACGACAGAGGCTTGTGAGCCTTTGTGGTACCGTAACAAAAAATAAAAAATTACCTGGCACAAGGGGAAATTTGGCTTTTCGATAGTGATAGGATAGGATCCAACTGCGTGGCAACGAGCCAACGACACGACTAATCTTTTTGTGCGATAAAAGTTAATTTGGCGATGATCCTGCTGCTAGTGAAATGTTTATCGTTTGTGCGATAAAATTTTGAAATATAGTTGCATGCACAATCTTTTTACCCCTTTTTTGTTGGATAATCTGTGCCAGGCTGCCAGCTCATAATATGAGCTAGTACGTATACTTTGCATTCATGTTGGATGTTGGCTATTCATCGGGTACAGATGATCAATAACAAAGATCCATGATCATGTCATTCTTATCTTGTCGATTGGATATGTTGGCTACATATGCAACTGTAGAAAGACATATTGCCCCTATGCATATGTGGTGTTCAGCTTTCCCAAGGGCATGGGGTGAAAAAAAACCCACTTTTAGTCTCCTTTAGCCACCCTTAAAGGCCCATTTGTGGCATTATAATGGAGTAAACCCTTTAGTTCATTTTTTAGTCCTCCTGCTTGGGACTTGAAGGAGACTAGACCCTGTTTGGTACAGATTCTTTGGCAGCTTTTGATATAAAAGAAGCGTTTTGGGTACCAAATGCATAACGTCTCATTACTCATTAGCTTTTTGGGTCGAGTCGTGGGTACCAAACACATAACTTCTCATTAGCTTTTTGGGTCGCGCTTTTCGCAAATGAACTAACCGACCACTTTTCTGGATTGTGAGTTGAGAGCAGCTTCTTTATGCTTCTCCCCTCTTGTCCTCTCGCACCTTACCCTCTTGAGTCCTGACCCACCTTGCTCCTATGCCTCCCTTCTGTGCCGGCAGCTACGCCTCCATCCCTTGCCACTGGTCTGACCTCTCCGTCCGCCACTTCCCCCAATGCTAATTGGCGATGTCTAGTGTATTGGTTTTCTCATAGAAACCGGGTCTTAAGCCAGTCTTAGTGATAGTTTCATTCTTATTAGTATGACACATTAGTAGAATAGATAACATGACAAAGAAGTTATGAGGAGAGAGACTAGATGAGTGTCATCCCTGTTTTTTTTCCCTATCTTCTCTATCTCTCTCATTTGATATGCTACATCACCTAAAAATCCTACGTGGCACTAAAATTAATTATATAGACACCATTATTCTAGGAGGGTTGAGAATAGCCTAACTCATGGATAATTGGAGGTTGCAATATCGCCGGGAGAAATCAACAACCATAATTGGCAACGGTAACCTACGAACTAATCATTTGCCTCAAAAAAAGAAGCCTACGAACTAATCCGTCATTGACTGGATCTCACGTCCACACTCACATCTACACTAGATCACTATGTTCCTAAAATAATGACACCTATATATTACGGTCACGTGGGTCTTTTTAATTTTTATCCACTATTGATTTGTTTGAAAAATTCTAGAACATCATGGAAATTCTTCTAGTGCTAAATTGCTAATAACTTGATGGACTTGAAGTCCTTACCCTATAGCAGTCCTTTTCATATTCTACGACAGATGATACTTACTAGAGCATTATCAACAGAGAATTAACAATGCTAGCAAATCGCATATACTATAAACCACTTCTAAGTCCAGTATAAATAGGCCAGGCGCTCCACTTGTGGCTCCTGGACAGATTGCAAACGCCCATCGTAGCGAGAGGACAACAACTACATGCAACCCCTAGACAGAGACTCTAGAAGGGCGTGCCAACTCAGGAGGTCGATCGTAGTAGATACCCAACCAAGGTATAGCTAGCCATGACCATGAAGCCTTCATCACTGTCCAAGCCATTCCTCTCCTTGTTCTTCCTCCTCCTCCGGAAGCTCGCCGGCCGGCGACACCCCCGCGGCGGACGAATGGCAGCGACGACGAAACCTATCCCTCCGCCGCCGCCGCTGCCGAGCTTGCTGGACAAGCTACACGGCCAGACCCTAATCGTCGACGTAGATTCATGGATCCTACGCTCGCCGGTGTGCGCCTTCTCATACTTCATGCTCGTCGCCGTCGAAGCCGGCGGGTTCCTCCGTGGCCTCCTGCTGCTGCTGCTCTACCCGCTGCTCTGCCTCCTCGGCGTCGGAGACGACGGAGCACGGGCGGCGAGGGCCATGGCGACGGTGGCACTCGTCGGGCTGGAGGAGAAGGAGGTGGCCAGGGTGGGCAGGGCGGTGCTCCCCAAGTTCTTCCTCGAGTCCGCGGCGGCGGAGGGCGTCGCGGCGGTGAGCGCCGCCGCACGGGTGGTGGCGGTGAGCGCGACGTTCCCGAGGGTGATGGTGGACGCGTTCTTGAGGGAGTACGTCGGCGTCGACGCCGTCGTTGGGGTTGAGGTGAGGTCCGTCGGTGGGTTCCTCGCCGGACTTGTAGACGACGAGGACGCAGCCGAGATGGCGGCGAAGAGGCTCCGGGGCTTGTTTGGTGACGAGTTGGAGGTGGTGACGGGGAAGAAGAAAGAATCCAGCAATGGCGGCGCCGTGGGGCTCGTCGGAGCGGCGAGCAGTGGTAGGGTGCACTACCTTTTCTCTCCTTACTATTGCAAGGTGAGAGCATATACGTCGCTTACTATACCCTCAAAATCTCGTTACGCGCACTATTAATTATTATTTATTTGATGAATAATAGTGAAAATAAAAAATATAATGTTTCGATATATATGATGATATACTTCCTCACGAAATATAATGTTTCTATGCTTGTTATAGTTCAAAAAAAAATTAAACTCTGATCACCCATATATGCCTTCAATTTTGTATAGATGTGATTGACAACACAAACTTCATATGTTATGAAAGTATTTTTTTTAAAAAAAAATAAGAGATAGTATGAAGTTTAGATATTCATGGTCAAAATTGAAGATAATTTAACTTAATTAAGGAAAAAGACATATGGACTTATATTTGTAATTGGAGGAAGAAGTGCAATATGCTTGTTTAGATGCAAAATATTGTTAATTATATACTAACTTTATTTCAAATTAAGACCATTTGACTTTTTTACCTCAAGTTTGATCGCTTGTCTTATTCAAAAAAAATATATGCAAACATAACCAAATTTAAATCATTCATGAAGAACTTTTATTAACATGATATTTTGTACTTTTAATAAGATGAATGGTCAAACTTAGGGTAAAAAAAGTCGAACAAACTATCATTTTAAACAAAGTAAGTGCCACAAAACTATTAAAAGGTAAATATATTTCAATAGTTTTTCTCATGGTTGGATTGTTTTTAGCAAGCTTTCTAGAATTGGAGATTGTTAGTTGGGGGCTAATATATATTTAGGCAACGTATTAAGTGAAAACCAACCTCTTCCTGTAAACTATAGAAACTTTCTTTTGGGTCTTTCCTGTAAACTATAGAAACTTTCTTTTGGGTCTCACAATGTTGATCCAAGGGGACGCTCGGGGAGGGTGAGAGGGGTGATTTTAGACGGAAGAGGTCTGAACAGTGTGAGAACCACTTAGGCATTTTCCAAGAAGAACAAGAGGTTGTAAGATTCTATCCACTAGGTCTAAATCCTGGTGCCCACGAATTCCGGGCATACTGCAATCACAATAAAAAGCAAGCTATGGTGGTGATGACGAAGCTAAGCGGGCTCAGAAGGAGGTCCGTAGCGGCTGTGGGGTGCTGGTATGAGGCAAAGGAAGGAAAAACCTTAGAGTTTTATTGGTTACTAACTTGGTATGTTTATCGTTTAAAAAAACTTATGTTTAAAGGCAACATATCCTATGAGAACTATAAAAACTCAAATCTGGGCCACATGATCTTGATCCAAGGGTGATCTATGGAGAAGGTGGGAGGGGTTATTTGCAAAAGTTGATCATACTTTTACAAATCCCCCTGCCACCTCTGCCTACGCGCTCCCCTTGGATCATACGACGGCCTATTCATTTCAAAAAGGGTCTCACCGGATTTTAAAATGGTATTATAAAAGTTTTACGGAAGATTTATATCGTAGTAAGATTGAATATGTAATCATCTTTCAATTGGTTCCAAGCCTTATCATCATGAAAAGAGTGTCTTTTTTTCTTTTTATAATGGTTGACCGTACTCAATGAGACTACGAGAGGTTCACTCGAAATGACGTGGAACAGATTGTGGCCACTATTGTATTGGGAGTTCTCATCAGCACATCGTCAAAGGTCATTTTAAGCATATTAATAAGGAGCACATCGCCAAAGGTCATTTTAAGAATATTAATAAGGACGGCATTTGCAGTTGCAGCTTGAAAACTACGTACTTCAGGTGTTGACTACAGTTTTACTGTAGGTTCTGCTTGGTGGGCCTACTTCCTCCACTCTTGAAAATTGTCATTTCATACAGCGACACAGTCACTAGTTCATATATTTTGATCATAAATTCACAAACTAATATTATTAAACTTAAAACATAGCAAATGTGTAATATTTTGAGACTACTATTGATAATGAATATATTAGTCATATGGTTAAGAATTGAGTTTATTATTCAAATATCGATGGTAACAACTACGTTATTTCGACAACATATATGTCTCCGACAAAAAAAAAACTATGCTATTCAAATACTCGATAGTGGTAGCATAGCATATGTAGACATCAATATTTGTATGTTTTTACCATCAATATTTTATAGTGGTAGCACCATCAGTATTAAGATGTTCCTCCTCGAGTCAGTGAAAAAAAAAAACAGGGTCATTTTATACTCATGCATGCATGTCTCCCAAATTTGCGACAAGTGCAGTTACCTAACACCCGTGCTGATCTGATCCTCACGACAGCACAAGCCCAACGCCCATGAACATTACGTACAACGTGCACCCTCTTTGCCTGCAGGAAACTTTCGCTGTGAGCGAGGCGGACACGCGGGGATGGCGACCCCTGCCGCGGGAAAGCTACCCTCGGCCCCTCATCTTCCACGACGGCCGCCTCGCCTTCTTGCCGACGCCGTCCGCCGCGCTGGCCATGTACACCTTCCTCCCCTTCGCCGTCGCGCTCGTCGCCTTCCGCACCGTCGCCTTCTCCTTCCTCCCCTACCGCCTCTGCTTCCCCGTCGGCGCCTTCACCGGCATGCACTACCGCCTCGTCGCCGGCCACGTCCCCCTCGCCGCCGGCGCCGGGGAAGAAGGCCGCCTCTACGTGTGCAACCACCGCACGCTGCTTGATCCGATCATCGTGGCGGCGGCGCTGGGGAGGCCGGTGACGGCGGTGACGTACAGCCTGAGCCCCGTGTCGGAGCTGATCGCGCCGATACGCACGGCGAGGCTGACGCGCGACAGGGCCAAGGACCAGCGGAACATGGCGTCCCTGCTGGCGAGAGGGGACCTGGTGGTGTGCCCGGAAGGGACCACGTGCCGGGAGGAGTACCTGCTGCGGCTCAGCCCGCTCTTCGCCGAGCTCGGCGCCGACGTGAACCCGGTGGCGCTCGACACGCGCGTCGGCATGTTCTACGGGACGTCGACCAAGCCGGGGGCGAAATGGATGGACCCTTTCTACTTCATGATGAACCCGAGGCCGGCGTACAGGGTGGAGTTCCTGCCGAGCGCCGCCGCCGCGGCGAGCGAGCGGGGCGACGACAGCATCGACGTGGCCAACCGGGTGCAGCGCGAGCTCGGCAGGGCGCTCGGGTTCGAGCTCACCGGGCTCACGAGGAAGGACAAGTACATGACGCTCGCCGGTAACGAAGGCGTCGTCATGCCGGCCGCGCCCAAGTAAAGGCACGGACGGCGCGCGAGATTAATCTCGCCAGCGCGCGCACACACACATATATATAATATTCTGGTATCATCGTGTGGTTTTTCTTGTGAGCGGGCGGCTGAGGACTCATCTAAGCCCGCACGGTTATTATTTACTTATGGTCAAATGTTTTGTGAAAAAAGATATATATACTACGTGTATAAAAGTGTATGGTTTGCATTTTTCCAGTTCTTGAGTAGCCATCGTGATGCTTGACGTAAGGTAAAATTCATCGACCCCATTACAAAGCTTAGTAAAAACAAAACGTAAAATTTACCGACCCATTTAAAAAGCTTAGAAAAAAAAACAAAAGGTCACGACAAGTACAGGAACCACACTACAACAGTGCCACACACTCGGCCATTCTGTATTGATATCAGCTTATCGTATGAGCAACCAGAAATAGATACATATCTCGTTTGCGGGGAAAAGAAATAGATGCGCATCTCTTTTGTCAATGAGCAAACATTTGTTGGAAAGAACAGCTCTGATTGCATCTTTTCTTCATGTTCGCTAGACAAGTTCCCGTACACCAACAAAATGAAACAAATTATCTTAACTGATCTAAGCTCTGGCCGCAACGGATTGAGAGGCATAATATCAGTGATGTGTTAGCGGTTAGCAGTCAAACTTGACAAGCAAAGCAACTTCAGTTGTAGTAGAGAGATGCCAAGCAAATTAACAAGTCTGTCAGGAGAAGCCCAATCGCATCAAATACGTATTTCGGAGCAAACAAACCCCAAACCTGCAAATTTGACCATTAAACAGTGTGATCACATCAAATGCTTGATAACAACTACCAAACAGAAATACAGAAGGCTTCGGTAAGGTGGGAGCAATAGTTACCATTAAGTGACGCCTTTGAATGGTGACACATATGATCGTCAGTGTAGCAGGAATTGCTGTTATAAGGCCATACATGAAAAGCACCTATGCTCGACAACAAAGAATGCATTAGCCGCAATGTGGATCAGTGATCAAAGAACCACGTACAGATCCATAAGTTATATGGGTGCATGAATATACCATCCCAGTACAGTGAATTAGTGACCCTCAACATATTTTCTTATTTAATTGTTCAGTAATTTGAATCTGGCATCAATTAGCACATTCAGACAGCGGATTATATGTATTGTTTGTTGAATTTGTATAGTCAGACCGCTTCCACAACATAGAGTTTTTATTGATTGCAAAAGGAGTTGCCATATTTAGTACCTGAGTTATATTGTTCAGAATGACGTCCTTCAGCTTGTTGTCCTTAGATGTGGTATTGTACCACACCATGGCAATAAATGGAAGGCTTAAAATTGGCAGGATATGAGAAACACCAAAGGTGTCGATGGAAAGTAGAAGGCCTTGTCGAATGATATGGAAATGATCAAAACTGTGCATCGAAGCATAACAAATATCAGTTCATGTATTGCAAGGAATATTTTTCTTGTAATCACACATTATTACTGGGAACACAATCAAACTTACCCAATGAAAGCTGCACCATATCGTAGGCCGTCAAATGTACACCTGAAATTTATTTTTTTTACATTAGCAATGACATCAGTTAAACCAGAAACTCCCACCAATATGCATATTAGCATAGACAATAACATGTGCACTTTCTATAGATTAGGGAGCAAATGTGTTATAGGTATGTCAAGTAGTCTAGTGTTTTGCTGTCACATAATATGCATATAAGCATTTCTTTCAGGAAAACAGCATGAAACTTACCAATGACCCGTCAGATAAAATAAACAAACTGCAAGAAGGCTCCACTGAATCACCAAAACAGGCTCAGCGACAGAGAGTTCTGACTCTCTCTGATGTCTCTGTTGTGACTTTATGATACACCAAGCTACAAGATAGGAAAATTAGTGGTAAGAGAACAAAGTGATTTCCACATTACCTTTCATGCAAAGAAGTAATATTTCAAATTGAGGATAAAATGGTTTCCACAGTACCTCCTGTCATGCAGATTAGTGCCACAACTGGGCCTTGCCTTCCCAACAGGATCAAGATAGTTGGACTCCAAGAACATAGCATAATAGCTGATAAAATAGTTATCCTTTGGTTCATCCTCAAATGATCAGTTGGGCCCAATATCCGATAAAGCGCAGAAATAACTAGTGATAGACCTCCAATAGCGTAAACAAAGCGAGGAGACAAACTTCTTCCAAACTCTTGAACAATTCCAGCATGAGAAAACAAAGTAGTCTCAGACGCCCAATGAAAAGCTATACATACATAACTCGCCATCGTTGCACACAAAGCAAAGTACTTCAAGAACCTCTGACATATTGCCTGGGATAGGCACTTCAATACAATGTAAGCCACAAAGGCAAGAGATATAATGGGGAATATCTCTAAGAGGGTCTCGCAAGAAGTAACACCAAATATTTTACAAATGGCGCTCACAGAGTGATCCTTTGTAATTGCTGGGGCAGGCAATTGTTTTGACATCCCAATTTCAATTCCAAACCGTGCAAAAATATTTAGAAGAAGAAAAACTAAGTTCTGCAAATCAATAGAGTAAAGGATGTCAGAAGATGATTGCACCAAAGAATAAATAAAATAATAAAGAATTTCAAGTCCAGGAATACTAACTTCTACACCAAATTTCCCTTCAACCATAGAGTACCACACGCCGGTGATACAACTCGTAGCCAAAAGAAAATGTGCTACTCTACCTTCGGCCACTGTGTAACAGGAAAAAAACTAAGATTAGCAGATATCTATAAATTGAAGTGCATACAGTACAATTGCTTCATCTGATAACACTCACATATATAGCTGTTTGATAAGAAACTAGCAGCTCGAATAACAACCAAAGCAAAAGCAAAGGAAAATTTGGGAATGATGGAACTGTGACTCTTCTGATCAGAAGGTTGGCATATGGTGTTCAGCTTTATAAGCGTGCATGCCTGAATAATAACTGACAATATCATAAGTAAAAGACCAATGCCCATCGACCATAAATCAAACTCTGTCCAAGCAGAGCGAGAAAGCTTTGCAAACGTCTGCAAGAAGTCAGTATATGCATCGATTTGCTGCGGCAGAACTGAACCTTTCCCCTCAAGTTTATCTTGACTACCCGCCTCTGATGAACAAGTAGTTCTAAAAGAAGCTGACGAATTTGCCTGAGCTCTTGAATACAGGTTTGTGATATGTTGCAGGTCTTCTGATGGGAATCCAATAACAGAAGTAGCAGAATATTGATCAATGTATCTCTTTACCTACAACGTATTGAATGTCAAAAAGGATATCCATATACCTAGATGAACTTGACAAGGGAAGTTGAGAGAACTAGAAATGCAACTTCATACTACCTGCCAACAATTTACACAGAGAACTTCAGCATATCTCGACATCCATGCTTCTAGATCATTCTGCGATGTACAAGCATCTGTGCCCATCTTTTGATTAAACCATGTCCCAGTACTCAAGGCATACAATTCTGGGTTTACACGCCCAATGCTATTGAAGAAACAGGAGACCCATTTAGCAACTAGTGGATTGAGATAAAGATCATCAGAGGATGAAGAAACAGCAGCAGCATGTAAAGAAGTAAAGGTAGACAAACAAGAAAACATAGCAGTTTACAATCAAGCATTGACTGACAACTATATCATGGAATAAGCACCAGGTTAAACATACACACCTTCCAAAGGGAAAAGGTATGCCAAGAAGTGCTGATATAGTCGCTGCAAAATCAAGCTGAAGCCAAGAAGAGAATAAGCAAACACCAAACAAAATTGAACATTCACATGGGAGAGTGCAAATAGACACTGACCTGCTGCATAGTGCTGATGCACACCTCTTCCCCGTTCTGATGTTAGTTCACAAAAAAAAAAAGGAAATGAATTTGTGCCATTAATATTTATGTCGCTGCAAATAGAAATAGAAGCAAGGAATCTGACTGGTATGAATATCTTAAAATTAATATATTTATGCTCAGCAACTAAATATTAACATACAAAGCTGCTGCATCCAATTTTCATTCTATAAGATACGTAGTGCAAGAAAAATAATAAGTATTGAAAAATTAACTCCATCTTTTGCCTTTGTAACATGGTTTCTCTGGGATTTTGTACGCCATCACAAAAATGCAACATCAAAGAATTACACAAATAAACATTATACTGAATGCTATTTTTTTCCTGATATTGTCCATAAAAAATACTTCAGGTTTACTATTTGTGCTCATAATTATTTACAGTCTTAACCTGCCTAAGAATCCTTCTGTTGGCATGAATCATAAGAAAAATGATTACTATTAAGGTGCAAATGACATTGGTAATATACCAGGTCAGCATTGCAGGAACTATCATCAAGAACAGACAAGACTGCATCTGGCGGGGTGTTTGGACTCCATGCAAATAGCGATGTTTCAACCTACATTTGACATAAGATTAATTATGATTGCTATATACTTTACAGGAAAACACAAGACAGATCACCTCTTCAGCAGTTCCCCCTCCATGGTCACCATTCAGGGTTTGACCATGATCACCCATCACCAAAAGCAAATTATTCTCATGGGTGCCACCAGGATTGGATAGACTTCTCAATGTGTCGATAACACCCTATAGAAGAAAATAAGAATGGATTTTACAACATTCATAAGCTTGGAATAAGCATGCAAAGGGAACAGATAAGGTAATGCTAAATGACTCATAAAACGCACATGAAGATAATATAGTATTAATGAGACAACTGACCTCAAGGATCTGATTGTATTGCTCCAACTTCTGGATCATTGGGGTTGAGTCAACACCAAATATATGCCCTGCATGGTCCTAAACAAATTTGATCTCACAAATTTCCAGCTCAACACAGAAAAGGATGAAAAATGTCAGGTAAGGCCGAATTTCCATAATAACTTACCACGCCAAGAAAATGTGCAATAAGAACATCCCAATCATTTTTGTGAAGAGATGGAAGCAAGTGTTCGATTACACCATTATCTACCTGCATGGTTGATAATTTAATCAAATTTAAAAAGGTAAACGAACTAAGGGAGTTCATCAAAAAGTAATAGCACCAATTTGATGACAAGATTTTATACCGTGTCAAGGTCTTTAACATTAAAGGAAGGGTATGGGAATGACTTGTTGAAGTGTTCAGGGTACAGCTGTATCCATGTATCATCCCCCATCATGACTACTCTCTTTCCATTTTTAACCAGCTGATTGATAACAAAGAACCATATAGCACAACACCAGCATGAGCTACAGACAGATAAGACTAAACCAGTACTAAATTGAATGTGGGGCGAGATGAACCTGGTGCATTATATTATCCTCTACTATTGCAGGAGCACCAAAGCTGTTGCCAACATCGATAAAGGTAGGAAGACCACCCGTGGTGAGAGCCTGAATGTTGAATTTTGCAACAATTCTGATAAGCCCACGAAGTACCATTTTGGATCACATGATGCGATTTGAATGTGACAGTCACCTTAAGGCGCTGGAGGCTAGTGGTTGGTGGATCAGCAAGTGCCTTGAAGATCCTTGCGGAGGTCTTTTCATTGGCAGCAAGCTCCTGCAAGACCGGCAGCTTGTCCATCCACGGATGCTTTTCTGCAGAATATATCGCGGTTAGCTTACTTAGCAGCAGTACAGCATCGCAATATCGCTGCTCAGAGTTAAGAACCTGGAAAGAAGGTACTCGGCGCCACGAAATCGAACCTGCGAGACAACAAATTGCACAGCTGCATAAGCTACAAACACAACCAGGGACGTGGATGATGAGGGGTCCAAGATGGCCCACCTAAGCGCGTCGAGGACGACGATAACGAGGCGGTCGACGGCGGGCGGGGGCCAGGAGGAGCACCCGGCTGAGACGTCGCCCTGTGGTGGGCGGTCGTCGCGGCTGCTGTGGAGGTCGAGCTCGGTGCGGGTGAGGAGGAACCCGCGGGTGAAGAGGTAGACAGCCAGAGAATGGACAGCGAGAATCGCGACGAACAGTAGCGGCCAGCGAAGGTGCTGAGAACGGCGACGGTGGCTCGCCGGCGGCGACATCGCCTCCGATTTCGATCTGGCGGGGGCGGCCAGGGCGAAGATGGACGGAGGGCAAAGTGGGCCTCCGCTTGTTAAGCCACCCCGGGAGGGGGAGGAAGACGGGCCGTTTCTTCACTCATCTTGGGCAGGGCCCACGTCGTTGGCCCTGGATACGTAACCTTTATATTCCCTCCCAATAAAGTTCTACAATTCTTCCCCGACCCCCCCCCCCCCCCCCCCCCAAAAAAAAAAGCAAAGTTCTTCAATTAGGTCGAGCGTCCATCTCATGATTTTACGTTGTTCTAAATAAAGGTCTCATGATTTTACGTAATCTGTAAATATAATATTGTCAGGAACCTGAAACTCCGAAGATCTGAATCAGTGAACCACTTTATTCAAGAGGGCGTATTTCTTCGATGAAATGTCATAGCAGTAGATGTCGTTCATTTGTGATCGGACGATCGTAGTCAGTTTTACCTATCTGCTGGAGTAGTAAACTTTACCGCGTGTTTACCTGCTGTAACTGATGAGATTAACAAGAAGTAACACGGGTTCACAAGCCCAGTGCGCCGGTGATTGAGGGACAAGCAAGAAAACCCTATCTAACAGTCTCGACCTCGCTCCTCTCCTTCCTACTTTTCCCCCAAATTATCCAAACTGTGATCAAATTTATTGTCCGATTTTTGTAGGGTCTGACAATATATAAGATAAATCCGTCCGTATCAACATCGCCAGAACCGTTTCGCAAATCTGAAGCTACGACAGCAGTTCCATTTGAACACATTTTGATTCCTAGTATCCTAATCGTTTGGATGGAAGGATTACGGATGTGAACAGAGTATAGTCCGTATAGGTTGACCTTTCCTCGCGATTAGAAGGAACTGGTCCAATCAGTGAGTGATCAACTAGTATGGTATATATCTATATCCATAATGAATCCCATCAAATTTTGACCAAAAATAGAACCGTTCAGCATAAGTTTGCGTAACACACATCAAAATCGTTACCAGAAATTCCCAACCAAGATAATTTGTGTGGAGTTTACCTTCAAAAAAAAAAAAAATTTGTGTGGAGCTGATGAACCAGGAATAACTGATATGATTTTGTTTTGCCATGTTTCAGAAAAGTTCATTTAAAGGCAGCTTTTTACAACAATCTAGATTCCTAGGACAGTTTCCACAGCCCATTAGGCCATTATGATGGCACTAGCTGCAAAAGAAAGCAATTGGAAGACGCAATTCTGCGAAAATATAAATCCTTACCTTCTCAAATCAAACTACATAACAGCAAATAGGTGCTAATAGGGTCTAAGTAGCACACCGCTGACACTGTTTCCTCACAGTCGCCCTGAAAATTTGGGAACCGCTTTTAGGACTCAAAAATGGATGGGAACATCACATAGTAAGATGAGGCTACCGAGTCGTCACAACCCTCTAGCTAGCACATCATACTTACTGTTGCGTCAGGTTCTCAAACCACAAAAATGCTACCTTTTAATACATTTGAACTGCACAATTTAACGTCAAAATCTAAAATCAGCATTAACTCACCACTAGTCAAGCTAATATCGGCCATAGGTCCTTCCAAGATCACCATGTCTGTCGTGCTGAAACTCACCATATGCACCATGAGCCTTCTGGGCTGAATAGCTATCAGAAGAATATGGATATGTGCTCTTTGAATCCATTGGTTGAAGTGCAGCTGAAACATGTGTTCTCTGCTCGAAACCTGGATAACCTATTTGGGAGTAAGGAGTCTGCTGTTGCCTTTTAAAGGTTTGTTCAAGAAATTCTTCCCACTTCCTCACATGCACATTCCTCATGGTATTCATTCTGTCCATGTAATTTTCTCTCATCACTCTCAGCGACTGCATTGGAAAGATCAATATTTTAATAAGAATTATAAGGGCAGAAAGAAATATGCCAAATTACTATGCCATGTTCCTGACGATAATTATCAGTGCCCTAGCTGTTACCATAAAAGGCAAAATAAGTTTGTTTTTGTCTGTAACAGAATAATATTGTAACAAAATAAAGGATCCAAACATTATAATTTATAAGTCTGCCTGGCCTAGAGCAGCCCACCACAATTCAATCAAATAAGTAGATGGAACTGCTCAGAGATAAAAAAAACTATTTACCAGTGCCCACTGCACCCTGCCATCCAGTAAGCAAAATAGTGCCTTACTGTATCATGTTCATGCAGTAATACTGGATCCCAGATACTATGTGGATTCTTTCTGAATCCAATTTTCAGTTGAAACAGTTAGTCATCCAATTCTGGTAGTTAGAAGCAAAGAATGAATGAAACTCTGAGATGATCCTAGAGAAAAAACTTTTTACTCCCACCTACACCCTATTCAAACTTCATAGTAGATATGGCAAATAATACACGAATGTAATATTCAGCAGCCATTTAGCATTCTATTGTATGCTTTAGATGAAAAGGCAGGACCACAAAATATCTCAACATAAAATATGAACCCGAAAAGAGAACCCTGAGCTTCCAGTTTTATGTTTTGGATGGGATTAAATGATTATTGTTATGATGGAACTTTTCTCATCTGAAACTTTAGTAGGGGAAGAATTAGGTAAAGAGCTTTGTCGAGTCATTCCAGCTATGGACAAATCACATCGGTGATAACAGGGGACAACATTAAATACCACCAGTAACCATTACATAGTGAGATATGAAATAGAAATGAAGTGCAATTTATGGTACCAAAATGCACTTTACCTCTCGATGTTTGTAGTTCTCTTCATCCTCCTCTTGATCACGGGCTCTAGTTAATTCTGTAGCTTCCCTGCTAAACTCCATTTCAAGCTCTTCCAAGGTCTGTTGGTGGGATGGCATATCAAACTTAAGGCTTGAACGAACATCTGATCCATGCCTCTCAATGCCCCAGTTATTGGCCATGCGTGACGCAGCAAATTGGTTATTCTCACCATGCGTCCTAGGGGAATCATCAAGATAAGAGGAATGGCGTGGAGATTTTGATAGGGCTGGACGGCCTTTTGCTCCGAAGTTGGTATAAGCTTCAGCAAAAGGAAGAAGATGCAACATATTTTATTTCAGTTCCAGATGGCTAAAATAGTTCGACACCTAAGTAGACTTTTATTGTAGTGAAAGGAGGAATAATGCCAGATGCAATACACAAACTGCAGACCATCCAACTCAGATATCTGAAATATCTTTCAACATATAGTGCTCGTTGTGTTCAAGATAATCTGTCTGATCAATTAACAGGCAGAAACACTTCATATTTGTGCACATATTCGAGATAGTCTTGGTCAATCAATATTCAAGTAGAAACACTTCATATTTGACCACAAAAAGGTTGAACTTACCTCGAGCTGCAAAAGAACCAAACAAGTTATACTCTAGAACGGGACCAAAGGTATTTTCTTTAGCTCAAAGTGCTGTTTTTTCTGGCTCCTAATGCTCATACGATAGGTGATGAGACCAGTGTGTCTGAGTGCCCTACCTTTTGAGGATCCTTTTGAAAACTTGGGCATACTGTCATGTAAGCAGCCATCTAGATGCCTTTCATTATAGTACCCTTTACTTTGAGAGTGTGATGCAATTCTTGGGCTACGGGACCGTCCAGAATAAGAATTTCTTGGGCTATGGGACCGGTGAGAATCAGAGTGTCTGGGGCGAAACTCAGTTGTGCTCCGTACAGGTGACCTTGAACGATCCCGTTTTGGGCTGCTTGGACTACATTTACCTTTACTCTCTTGAATAATCTTACGTACAGCATCTACTCCTTTGGCTAATATTAACCTATCCTTCCCACTCACAAACAGAAACTTCTCATCCATTCTGATTTTACACCCAACATCCTTCTCAATCTGGCTTATCATCCTCTCAGTGAAAAGATTCCTGACTTGCTTATCTCTCGCTGGAACTCTTTCAAAAAAGTCTGCATTTCTCCTATTTGCCCCAAGTGTGGATGGACAACCCTGTTTAGAAAGGGGATATGTTAAATCAAGAGCAGGCTTTGATATTTTTATCGTAGCACTTAGCAAGGGAAGATAATATAAAACTTATAGCATATACAAAATACACCAAAGCTAAAGGAGGATTGTCCATAATACACCAAAGAAAGTGTAAATACAAAGCAAATAACAAAAAACAGAAACTGCAGGATTCTCCTGACGAGGCAACATGGCTTACTTTCTAACCTTGCATTAATCAAGTAGGACAAAACACACAAGATAAAGATGTCAAAAGCTGAGTACAATTTTGTGCATCAATTCTTATGAATTAATTGCACTGCCATATACTGCTCTTAAAAAATTGCAATTTTATTATGCACTGTGAATCACAGATAATGAAAAAAAAACAATGATAACAAATAACCCCAGCACTTCTTAACGGTAGAAGCGCCATGTGATGCTGACTGAGAACGAAATCTGCTGCTTCAATTCCATAGGAGCAATACACCATTGGTAATGAAAGTGCTAGTAGCATGAATATATAACAAGCGCCAGTCATTCTTGTATGTAATTGTAATTTCAATATAAAGAAAAGCACCTGGGTAAAATGCCCTGGGTCTCCACATATTTTACAAATCATTTCTTCCTCCTTCCTCTTCTTCCAGTTCCTTTCTGTAGCCTTAGCTTTAGCCTCCCAGACCTTAGCCTCTCGGCTAGTGAAGTCTGTAGGAACAGCATTAGGATCAGGGGCCTCATCTTCATCATCTGACTTATCACAAGTCAGGGGCTTCTTCTCATCATTTACTTTAGGCACC
Organism: Digitaria exilis; assembly: GCA_015342445.1. Taxonomy (NCBI): domain Eukaryota; kingdom Viridiplantae; phylum Streptophyta; class Magnoliopsida; order Poales; family Poaceae; genus Digitaria; species Digitaria exilis. The sequence goes on from JACEFO010000662.1 coordinate 754,841, forward strand.
ACACTATTTGTAGCTGATGTACCTGGACCACTATATGCTTTCCCATAAACTTCATTGAAAAGTTCATCATCTATTTCAGGACTAGGTTCCCTTTCCATTAGCAAAAAACCTATTTGCTGAAACATGAGGGGGAAAAATAAATAAATTATTTAGCCAAAGGGAAATGAAAATATTTTCGACGTAAATTGAAGCTTGGAAACCAAAGGACTACAAATACATTAGGGCACCATTGTTGTAGCAGATAAACGAGATGCTGAAAACAAGTTCTTGACAAATTTTGCTAATTCCTTGAGGTTATAGGTTGCATCGTTAGACTAACATGCTATATTGCTGCCTATTATAAGGCATGTCTCAATAAAACCTAACATGAGAACAGATTCAGACTCTTCAACTTCTTTTGTCCTCCAGATTACTTGAGGAATTGAAATACTCCTGACACTCAAACAAGATTGGTTTGTCAGGAAGTCACCCAAAGCAACCAGTTAATGTCCACTAACAGATTTACATCTACCACTACACGATACAAGACGCACTTGTCAATGAATTATGCATGCTTAACTGAATGAAAACCTCATACACTGCAACCACAGTCATGACTCGCATTCCTGCTGTGGAATATGGTACCTGTGGTTCGTAAATTCGGACAAAGCCAAAGAATAATTATCAACCAATCAACTCTCGACCCTATCAACGCCCGCATTAGTAATTTACCTGATCATCTCCCCCACAGCCACACCCAACAAAAAAAAACAACTTTTTCTTCATACTAGGTCATAAAAAAGCCAAATGTTCAAACAGGGACGGACTCAGGACATTTGCAAACAAAATCAAAGCTGGTAGGTATATTGTAAATGGGTCAGATCCGAATATATCTTACATTAGGGTTTTGAGTGTTCCGTTTCGCACAGCATTAAGGGAAGAGAAGGTTCAGGCATACCTTTTGGGTGCTCGTCGCAGGGAAAGGGCCGGCGAAGATGGCGCCGCCGCTCGCCCAATCGTCGCCGCCAGACGCCGGGAAAGGGAGACCAAGAGAGTCTCTGAACAGAGAAACAGAGAGAGAAGGTAAGGGGAAGAGACGGAGAAACTATGTGATGGGGCTGCTGGCGTCGGGGTCGGCCGGGCTTGGTCGGCAAATTCATGCCCAAAAAAATAGGCTTGGCCCAAGCCCATCTACAACCCTGAGGTGGTCGTGGGTATAAAGACCCGAAACCAAACTCTTTTTCAATTTTAGAGCATCTCCAAGAGATTAGCTATTCTATTAGCTAAATATAAGCTTTTACTCCATCTCTTAAAGAATGATGTTTTAGCGTTTAAAATTTTTCTCATAAAGATTGATGTTTTAGCATGCATGTATAACAAATTAGGAATATCTTATGCATGCATGCTTAAAAGGAAACCGATTTACCTCCTAAAATGACATTTACCGGGACACATGCGTCTTTCTTTTCTACTCTTAATTTGTCTGAAAAATCCTAAAATATCATTCTTTAAGGGATGGAGGGAGTACACATTCTGTATAACATGGAAAGTACCTAAAAAAACTTTTGGAAACCAACAGCATGTGTATATCTTGATATCCATAATTCAAAGAGTCCATGTCAGCCTCTCTGATATTTTTTTTTTCAGAGATAGATCACAAACGCATCGACTCGGTGGTCGCGATCCCGTGCACGCCGCAGTCGCGATCCCGTCCACGCCGCGTCCACGCCGGCCGCACGTCTTCGCTTTGAGTCGTCCACACCGGCCGCTCGTCGTCGCTTTGAGTCCATGCAGCACTGCGATCGTTGGCATCTGCTATCCGCCGAGGGCCTGGCCGTGTGCTTGTTTGCGTGGTTACGTATATAGGACGTGAGCTTGTTTGGGTGGCCACAAGGTACGTGAACGTGACCCCAGCTTTTCTTGCTAATGACTGCTAATGATTCTGTGTACACTGGTTTAATCAAATTGTTGTGAAATCAGTTTGCTTTGTATGGCGTCGGACGATGAATTCAATCAATTTGTAATGAACGAAGTGGTTGATTCCTCTTTGGATGATGATGATGATATATTTTATTGGGCCGCGGCCATGATAATTGAGGATTCAGTTAATCATCCGGGGCGAATTGGCTCCGTTGATGGACATGAGATAGTGGATCGTGACAGACTATTATACCATGGTCTCCTTTACAAAGACTATTTCTCAGAGAACCCTATGTTCAAAGCAAAACATTTTAGACGGAGGTTCGCATGGTTTATATAATTTGTATCTAATTATCATGAAAACCAAGCCTATTATATTATTGCTAATTTTTTTTTTCATCGTGACACAGGTTTCGGATGAGGCGACCACTATTTCTTCGCATAATGAAGGCCGTTGAGGAACATGATGACTATTTTGTGCAGAAGAGGAACGCAGCCGGTGTGCTAGGACTATCTTGTCTGCAGAAGGTTGTTGCTGCTTTTCGTATGTTAGCTTATGGAGTACCTGCTGATGCTTTGGAAGAGTATATTCGTATCGGTGAGAGTACCTCTCTAGAAACTTTGAGAAAGTTTGTAGTAGCTGTTGTTGAGGTTTTTGGACCAGAGTACATGAGAATACCTAATGAACAGGATACCGCTAGGTTACTTGTGATTGGAGCGAGCAAAGGATTTCCTGGTATGCTTGGGTCCATAGATTGTATGCACTGGTCCTGGAAAAATTGTCCTACTTCATGGCACGGGATGTATAAGGGACATAAAAAGGAGCCTACAATTATACTCGAAGCAGTTGCATCTAAAGATCTATGGATATGGCATGCGTTCTTCGGCATGCCTGGTTCACATAATGACATAAATGTGCTTCAAAGATCTCCTGTATTTGCAAGGCTTGCTGAGGGGCGAGGTCCACAAGTTAAATACAACATCAATGGGCATGAGTATTCAATGGGTTACTATCTAGCAGATGGCATATATCCATCATGGGCAACTTTTGTTAAGACCATTCTAGAGCCACAAGGTAATAAGAAAAAATATTTTGCAAAGGCACAAGAAGCATGTCGAAAGGACGTTGAAAGGGCATTTGGAGTTCTACAATCTCGCTTTGCTATTGTTCGGGGGGCGGCTCGTTTGTGGGATGAAGACACACTCCATAATATAATGATAGCTTGCATCATAATGCATAACATGATTGTTGAAGATGAGCGGGATGACCATGATTACAAGTTCGATGATATGGGGCAATATATATGCAATTACGAAGACATGGGAGAGAGGGTGACAGTTTCACATAATTCGGCTCCTGAGGTTGATAGTTTCATTCAAAATTACTTGAAGATCAAGAACAAGGAAACCCGCACTCAGCTTCAGGCAGACCTGATCGAGCACTTGTGGCAAATGCATGGAGATTTATACAATATTAATTAATATTGCTTAGTCGACAGGATGATACTTTTGTGTACTCCATTTAATAATTAGTTGAGGGGATGATACTGTTTTGTACTCCATTTAATAATTAGTCGATGGGATGATACTTTTCTTATGCAATATTTATTTCTGAAATTTATCTTATATTACCATGAACAATGTTGTATCTCTTATGCTAGAGAACCTTCGTGTTTTTTCATCGCTGTCTTTCTGGTGGAATAGCAATTGCCGTTTGATCCTTGGCAAAAAGCTCAGTTTCTGAATTGAATCCATTATCTTGCCAAGAAATAACATATGTTCAAGGGTCTCACTGGTGTCTTCAAAAATCATTTATAAACTGGTGACTGAACAGAAATTTCGTAGGCATGACTGATCATAGGCAGCAAGAATTGATACTAGACAGCAAGTTTCACAGGGAACAGAGCCAATGCTCACCAAACTGGCAGCAGCGCCAGTCACTGACCAGCAGTAAATTCTCATATATCACTGATCTGAAAACAAACTGAAGTGAAGTGATTCATATATGAAAAAAAAAACATCATGTTTCATGACCGACACAGCAAGCCCAATAAAAAGACAGTTTCATGACTGACACAGGAAGACTAAGAAAATGACTTGTAAATGACTAAACAAAACTACAAATTGCAACGTCTCGCAAGAATCTCATTTTGTCGCTCTTCATAATATTGTTGTTGTTTGTAGTTCATTGCGGTCAAGTCCAAACCAAGAATTCTCTCCTCTTCTTCCATCTCAGCTTGACGCTTCTGGAACTCAAACTTTTTCCACTCCAATTTGTTCATTTCTTCCTGCAGGTCAAGGGCTCTCTTGCACCTCTCTTCTTTCTTCAACTCTTTTTCAAGGTCGGCTTCTTTCTTGATTGCCATTAGATGTTCCACCACCATCATGGTTCTACCTGTTTGAGCTTCTCTTTCTCCTTCTTCTTTCCATCCGGTCTTCCACCTGATGGCTGAGCATCAGAACCACCACCATTAGGGGCAGTAGGTTCCACTGATGCGGGACTTGAATCCGGCATTGTCTTTTGTTTCTTGTTGCTTGATTTTTGGGCAGACCCAAGATCCTTCCGCCTTTCAATCCACTTGGGCTTGTCCTTCAGGATGTTCCAGCAATGCATCAAGGAAAACTTCCAATTCTTCTTGTCTTCGGCCTTGTACATGGTACATGCATTTGCAATCTGCACAATTGAAGCCAAAAATTACATGAATAGGTAGAGTAAGCCATATGATTAAACCTAAAACAATAATGTATATACCTTATCATCAATTCTGGAACCACTCTGGTTCAGACCTTGTATCCTAGTTAGACATCCACAGAATTTATTCACTTCACGTAGTATAGTGGACCAACGATTAATTAATGAAACTTCAGTACGAGTTGACTCGAACTCTTTGTTTGTATGGAAATAGTCATATATTCTTGCCCAGTAAGTCCCCTGTGTTTGATCAACTCCTTGAATCGGATCCATGCCCACATTCAGCCAAGCTGACACAAGAAGTATGTCCTCTTGATTACTGAAATTTCTGGTCCTACCCTGAGAACACTTGGCAGTTGCAGAAGCTTCATTGTTGATTGGATCACTAGGATGCGCAGCATTTTGAGATGCCTCAACATCATTCACTAGGAGGTCAGTGAAATACCCTGACTGTGTACCACCTGTGACGAAAAGGAAAGAAAATTACATAGCATTAACATTGCAGCTATCTGAATCAAATAGGCACCACAAAGAGTTTTTAGTTGATGTTGGTTATTTCACCAAATAGGCGTAAAAGTACACATAACTATTAGAACGAACAACTAAGAAGATTTGTTTCACTGCTAAAGATTTTGTTTCACTGGTAAAGATTTGTGTCACTGCAACTAAGTCTGAAACAACTAAGATTTGTTTCACTGCACAAGACAAGCCACATTCTTGGATATTTCTGCACCATGGCCAGCGGCACCAGTAGCACAAGTGAACTATGAGCAGTTTTCTCTTGCAGAATAAATCAGATTGGTTCTACAATTAGATTATGGATAGCTGATAGCTCAATGCAAACAAAGAATCTACCTCAAAACATGGGCAGAATAATATGAGCATCCTAAGAGGACATCAAGAATTCATCAGACTAATCTTGTACGAATTGTATACTAATAAGATTACAGCTAATCATTGACTGAATGCACAGATTTTGTGCCCATGGCCATCACCAATTTGAACATATATGACGATTCAGTGTAACCAATGAAGTTCCATACAAACAAAGACACAGATTTGCGAATTGGGAGATCAAACATACAAACGAAGACACACAGAACAGGCAGGCCAAACCACAATCTCACCATTGTAGGCTTCCTCCTCTACGAATTGCTCGTCATCCAGCAGATCATCACACCGGCTATCCATGGTCGATGCAGGAAAATGAAACCCGGTTTCCTTTGGAGCTGGAGGCGTGGAGACAACCAGCGGCGGCACAAGAAGGGCGGGGTGCACGAGCGGCGCCGGCCTGAGGTCGGCAGGTCGCGGGGGAAGCACCGGCGCGAGGGCGGCAGGTCGCGGGACAGGCACCGCCGCGAGCGCCGGCGCGAGGGAGGAAGGGCGTGGGACTGGCGTTGGTGGAAGGGGGTGGAAGCGGCGCGATGACGCATCTCCGGCAGCGTGTGGCGGCCTGTACATGGCGACTAACAACAGCTGTTGGCGCGAGGGGGCAGGACCAGCGACAAGGGGCGGCGACGGGCCAGGACAGGGATCCACGACGGCGGAGGAATTGCGGCTGCAGTTCGAGGGGCGTGGGGCGGCGCGGGCTTTTGTGAGGGAGAGGCGCGGCGCGGGAATTGGGAGTACGCCGGCGGGAAGACAACGCGCGCGCGGGAACGGGGCAGAAAGCGCGCGCGATTGTGCGATGGCGACTCGGAATGGATCGGCAAAGAAAGCTACCGGCTTTCACGGGATGCAGAAGAAGAAAGCTACCAGAGGAAGATACAACACCTGTTGGAAGCTGATTTTAGGGGAAGTTTTATTTTTTTACCTACCCATCTTGATTTACATCTTTTGTTGGAGATGCTCTTAGCTTGAGAAATGTTTAGGTCTATTTATCTTCTGAGAGATAGATAAGTCATTTATATTTTTTTGAGTAGGATAAGTCATTTATATTTTTTTTGAGAAAGAAAAAGACAATGGCCCATGTAATGTTCAACATTTTCGTTATGCGTATTCAGCATTTGATATTTTGAAATCGTGAAGAGGAAATGTTGAGGCTAGAGTCACAAAATGTTGAAAAAATGGCTCCCGCCTACTGTAGTACTTGTGTGACAGTTTGAGTGTATGAATGTATGATAGGTTTTGCGGTTTCCACCCATGGGTAGTCAAAAAAAAAAACCATGGGAACTGTAACTGTAAGACACGATGGCATATCGGTAGCGTGATTCTCTGCACCGACCACTTTCGTCTCTCCATGACGGCAACAGCACTGAGCACCGACAATCTTGTCGATCTACATACTGAATTTTTCAAGTCATTGGCTACATACACGAATCGACTAATAGAAACAAAAGAAAATCGTACTAATTCAGCATAACCAACACGGACCAGATCTGAAGAATTCGCTAATCAACAAGCACTCTCATCGCGCATACTACATGCCATCATTCCCGCACTAATTAACCGGATCCAAATCCCAAGTGGGTATAACACTATCTCGCAGGCCGGCCGGCCGACGGCTGCGTGTTGTATGTCACCGGCCGGCCGGTCGCACGAGCTGCGAGAACGCCGCGCTGTTGGCCACCTCGTCGTCCTCCTCCTCCTCAACGATGACGGCTGTCTCGTGCGCCCGTGTCGTCGACGACGTCTCCAGCGTCGTCACGCTCGCCGCGCTCCCGTTGCTGTTGCTCGGATCGAGCGTCACCGACACCGGTGCCCCCTTGCCGCTGCCCTCGCCGCCACCTGCGGCGGTGGCGACCCGGCGCCCGCAGCTGCTCCCCCCCTCGAACGTGTCCTGCAGCTGCATGGCGAACTCGAGGTTCCAGAGCACGTCCCCCATGGACGGCCGCTCGATGCCCTGCTCCCCGATGCACTTCTCCGCCGTGTCGGCGAACTTCTTGAGGCACTCGGGCGCGATCTGGTCCTTGATCGCCGGGTCCACGACGTCGGGGAGCGTGCCGTTCCTCTGGCACAGCGCCGCGTAGTCCGCCAGGCTGACCTGCTCCCTCGGCAGCGCCGGGTCCAGCGCCGGCCTCGCCATGAGCACCTCGAACAGCACCACGCCGAAGGAGTACACGTCGGACTTGTCCGTGAGCTGCTGCCGCCGGAAGTACTCCGGGTCGAGGTACCCGAAGCTGCCCTTCACCATGGTGCTCACGTGCGTCTGGTTCACCGTGGTGGGGCCCGACTTGGAGAGCCCGAAGTCGGACACCTTGGCCACCCAGTCGCCGTCCACGAGGATGTTGGTGGTCTTGACGTCGCGGTGGATGATGGTGTACTTGGCGCCCGTGTGGAGGTAGTGCAGCCCGCGCGCGGCGCCGATGCAGATGTCGAGGCGGTGCCGCCACGACAGCGGCGGCTTCCCGCCCATGTAGAGGTGCTCGCGCAGCGTGCCGTGCTCCATGTAGTCGTACACGAGGATCATCTCCCCGGCGTCCTCGCAGAAGCCGATGAGCGAGACGAGGTGCCGGTGCCGCAGCTTGGAGAGCATCTCCACCTCCGTCTGGAACTCGTGCACGCCCTGCTCCGACGAAGGGTTGGACCTCTTGATGGCCACCTTGGTGTCCCCATCCACGACACCCCTGTACACCTTCCCGAACCCTCCCACGCCGATCACCAGCGACTCGCTGAAGTTCCTCGTGGCCACCTTGATCTCGGCGAAGGAGAAGTGGCGGCACATCCCGGCCAGGTTCGCCGCGAGGTGGCCTGACGACTTGCCGCTGGTGTACGAGTGGTACAGCGGCAGCCACCCCGACGTGTGGGACCCGCCGGCGACGGCACCCGTTGGGTCCTTGGTCTTCTTGTCCTGGTACCACGCCACGCAGATGGCCACGACGAGCCCGATCGCGGCGGCGCCGCCCGCCGTGCCGCCCATCACCGTGGTCATGTTGCGGTGGGCGCCGGGATGGGGGAGCCCACGTGCGCCCAGCTCGGCCCTAGCGAGCATGCTCGAAGGCTCCGGGTCGGGAGCCGCCAGGTTGCCCCCCGTGTCGTTGAGCTTGAAGATCTCGAGGCCGTTGAGGATGGCGTCGTAGAACTGTGGGCGGAGCGCCACGGACGGGTGGAGCGCCACCCACATGGCATCGTCGCCGGGCTCGTCGGCGACGTGCACGGCGTAGTCCTTGTACATCGGGATGCCCTTCTCCGACGTCATCCCGATGACGTCGGCGTCGGACTGGGCCGTCTTGTTGTTGACGTAGATGTCGAAGGCGCGCTGGTTGGGCCGGGTCAGCAGCAGCTCGCAGAAGTGGAGCCGCGCGATGTAGGTGAAGTTGCCGTCCACGGGCATGACCCACGTGAGGTTGTAGTTCTGGTTCATGCGCGGGTCGGACCCCATGGACCGTGTGCCGAGGTACACCTCCGGTGGCGCGGCGTACTCGGCGAGCTCGGTCGGGTACTTGAGCTGGAAGTGAGGGCCGGCCTTGTACGTGACGCCCTGCGCCGGGCCGAGCACGTAGGGTGTGTCGTCGTACCAGTGGCGTGTGAGCCCCGTGTCGTTGGGGGGAGGGATGTACTGCCCCCCGACGTTGAACCGGTACATGGTCTCGAGCACGGACCCGGCGACGTCGACGGTCTGGTCCGCGAACCCGACCATGGTGGCCGGGTCGGCGAAGAGCTCGGGCATGGAGATGACCTCGACGCCGTTGACGAAGGCGTAGGTCTCGTTGTTGCCCTCGACGGCCACCGGCGTGAAGGCGACGGTGAGGAAGCCCGCCGGGTTCGGAGGCAGGGAGAACTCCTTGACGACGTAGGCCTGGCTCAGCGCCTTGGAGTAGGTGAAGACGCTGAAGTTGCGGAGGAGGGTGACGCCGGTGGAGGTGGTGACGGAGAAGTGGAACGTGTCGGCGGGGAGGCCGTTGTAGGAGGACGGGTAGAAGTGGAGGCGGACCCAGTGGCGGTCGCGAGGGTTCACTGTGAAGTTGTACACGGACTCCATGGTGAACACACGCGCCGTCATGTAAGGGATGGTGGAGGGCAGCCCGGTGTCCATCTTGTCGGCCGCCATCATCAGCGACGACTTGCCGGAGTCGACCAGCCACGAGTTGTCGTTGCTGTCCGCGATCCACTTCCGGCCGTCCGCGTCGAGGCCGTCCGTCGTGGAGCCGCAGTTGAGGAGGAAACGGTCCTCGGGGGTGTACTGCTTCGACTCCGCCACGGCGGCGGCTCCGGCGACGAGGAGGAGCACCAGCAGTGGGCGCCGAGCTGTGCCAGCCATGCGACGCCGATGGTGGGGGGAGGGAGCGATCGAGCTGCGCAGTCTGGCGGGCAATGGGAGGAGATGGGCGATTGATTGGTGCAAGTGGAAGGTGGAGAGAGAGAAGGGTTTGGGGGATGAGAGTGACTGACTGTGGTGTGTTCGCCACCCGCGCGGGAGAAGGCACGCGTACGGCGGGCCTGGCAGGTTACTCCGGGAAGAAAGGCAAATCCAAGGTCTAGTGTAGAGGCATGCATGCGGCTGAGAAATCCGACAAACATGTCCACCCACACGGAGCGTGTTTGGCTGCATGGTTCCTCTCTCCCTAGCCTCAGGATATGAACAAGCAGGATTCTCCTCCTCTACATGATAGTAGTTCATGAGCTATGGGCCGAACAAGAAAAGACTTTGAACAAAATCATTTCTTTCATACAAAGCCATCGAAACGTCCTTGTAACAATCTAGTCTTTGAGAAACAGGTGGCTGGAATTGGAATTTACATGTACCTCTTCCCAAAATGACTGGTCAGGCCAATTGCACCACCAGCCTTCGAATGGGTGACTACATCGCTACAGGCTACAACAGACGAACAGCTCCGCAAGGCAACCGACCCCACCTGTCATCGGCCCTCATGGAGATCTTCTGAGAAAATAGCGGTTCTTGGAATGGTTTCGGTCTCAAAGGGGCTGAGGCCTGAGAAGGGGCCGGAGGAGAACATGGATGAGGTGCCATCGGACTCATAGGTCGTCGAAGACTGCCGGATGTTTGGTCGGGCGGGTGGTGTCGGTATAGATTCCTGGAACTCCACAGATCGTTGCACCATCTTGAGTGACTGCACCACCTCGCCCATCGTTGGTCTTTGGTTTGCCTCTGGAGAAACACAGGCTGCTGCGATTGTGCAAACTCGCACAAAATCATCTTTTGGATACTGGCCACCAAGCCTTGGGTCAGCTAGTTCTTCTAATCTATCTTGATCTTGAAGAATCGGCCGTGCCTGCAGTCAATCGAGAGAAAGAATGTCTTCAAATAAGTGAAAGATAATAACAGACATGGACAAATTCAGACTTGAGTTCCTCATGTCAGCTTCCTAAGCATATTATTACCCACAGAAAAAACTACATAGATACAGTTAATTGACTGTCTGCCTAATAGCCACGGCACAGTATAGATTCTGATTCAGCAGTAAACCATACTTGATATATAGTATATAATAGATAGAAGTATTACCCATGTCACTAGATTTTCCTGCCCAGACGGCTGTGACATATCCACAGGCCTCCTCCCAGTTAGTAGTTCAAGTAGAACGACTCCATAGCTATATACATCGCTTTTTACAAGCAAGTGTCCTGTCATCGCATACTCAGGCGCAACATACCTGAGAATAAGCCAGAAGTATAAGTCAAATTCAGAACAGAAATAGTTGTGCCATACTCGAGGTACAAGGTCATTCAGATTACCCGAAAGTTCCCATGACACGAGTTGAAAGATAATTAGCCCGACCTTCAGGCGCCTGTTTTGCCAAACCAAAATCGGACACTTTAGCATGAAAGTCATTCTCAAGCAATATATTAGAAGCTTTGAAATCCCTGTGGATTACGCAGGGCTGCGAATCCTCATGGAGGTATGCTAATCCTCTGGCGGCATCAAGTGCTATTTTCATCCTGGTGTCCCAATCCAAGGGGCAGTTAGCACCTAGTGCGCCTGATAAAATGCAGTTTATGGTCAGAATTATGTTTCATGTGTCTGGAAATTACAATATCCAAACAAAACCCTGAAATAATAGGTTCAGGTGTTGTAACTAAAATGGGCCTAAGCAGCAAGGGTTCAGGTAAAAGTTGCAATTGATCATACCATGAAGCCAAGCCTCTAGACTTCCATTGGGAACTAGCTCATAGCAAAGAAGATTCTGTGATAACTCACGGCTGCTATAGTAACCAATGAGTTTCACAAGGTTTCGGTGGTGCAACCTGCTCAGCATTTCCACTTCAACTAAAAACTCCTTATCTCCTTGGTGGCCCCCGTTAGTAAGCTTCTTTATAGCAACAGCAGTACCATCACTCAGCACACCCTTAAAGACACGGCCAAAGCCACCTTCTCCAAGCACACTTGAAGACTCAAAATTATTTGTTGCCGCTTTCAGTTCTTCATATGAAAGGAACCTTGTGCTGGTGGGGCGAGGAAGTGATTCCACCGCAGAAACTGCATCTGGTGTCCTTTGCTTGGCTGTGTAAAGTATCATGGGGTTATACATGCATACATTGTTCCTTTTTTTTTTATCTCTAATAGCAATGTTCCTAAAAACACCAGGAACGAACCCAGACAAATTAATCTTTATTTCAAATTAACTATGAACTCAGACATAACATATCCATTAACGTCATTGATAGGGTGTAGAGGTTAAGATTTCAAATACTCCATTATCTAAATGCTCATGACACTGCTTCAGGATGCACTATGAGTCAAAAGGGTGCATAGTGTATTTGAGATGCATTTCTATTAACATGAAAACTACTGAATGCTTAGGTCAAATACATTAATTTACTGGATCCTATCAGCCACACATTACAAAAGCCCGCAAATGCTTCTTTATTGCAAAATGCAGTCATGGTTTACCTCATGCTTTATGGTTTGGACAGCTATATGTAGTGCTTTAACTAAATAGTTGTTACACGATTAATAATAGCTATCTATTTAGTCAGGACTCATCGCATCTTTTGCAATTACTGCATAACATTTTTCTAAGATAATGACAAGCCATCGAATCAGTATCACAATAATGAATCCAACAAATATGTATTAGTTTCAAGAAAATAACACAGTGTATAGTAAGATGCGTACGCGTTTCAACACGAGGTACTTTCTTTTTCCCATTCCTAAATGTGCAGAAGCAGATTGTTAAAACAATCAGCAAGACACCAATTAGAACACCAATGCATATGATAATGACATTAATAAGGCTTGAATGTCTCTTGTTGCTGGCATCCTGAGTCGGTGCTGGTAAGGTAGATGCGGCAGATGGAGAGGCCTTAGGTGCTATTGTGAATGTTGGAGCTGCCAATGATACAGATAGCAGTATTAAAAACAATATTTTTTTAAAAAATATAATATAATATGATACAGATTTAAAGGGTACTTATATAGTATGTGAGAATTATCATGTTCACAAGCTTCATCTTTTAATCATAACATCATGGCACCCAAAATTCATCAAAGAAAACAACATATCATGATAGAAATGTAATTTTTTTCTCGAACCACGCAGGAGAGCTGCGGGTCATTTCATAAAGGTAGAAGAAAAGGTACAAAGGTCTTGGAAGACCCTACCCGGGTACAGGGACACTCTCCCACTCCACCACACACCACGATCACTACACAATGGCAAGTGCAATTGAACAGACATCCTTGAAAGGGAGACAAAAGGAAACTTTATGTACAACTTTTACACCAGGGTGGCGAATTCTTTAAGGCATAGGACATGCATACATGCAAATTGGATAAGTTATTAAGATGCAACTTGCATGTGTAAGGTGGGGACAATGCAAGGTTATAAACAAGAAAAAGGGTAAAACAACAACAGAAGTACATTCTTTCTCTTCGTTAACAGTGACAAAACTGGCATCATTCTAACAAACAGAAAGTACAAGATCAAAAGCTATTACCTGGGGCAGGGGCCAATGGCCTGAACCATGTTAAATTAAGAAGGTTATAGTCCCCAACCAACGCAGGATCAATCCGAATAGTATGCATAGTAAGTGAATAATTCATTGTGTTAACTTGATCAGCTGCAAAGCTAATTCCAGTATGTGGTTCTATATTCATTGTGATATTTAGTCCAGAAGCTCCAACAACGTAAAAATTTATAATCTCAAACTGATTAGCACGCAGGTTGAGCTGAGAAGCAAGTTCTTGAAGAAATTCATTGCTCCAATTTGAAGTCAAGGAAACAATCGAAACATTGCGAAGGAAGAGCTCAACTCTCACTGGATAAACACAATGGCAGCCCTGCGTCCCTCGTTTTGGTACCATGTTTGGTGCACAACAGCCTATTAAAGAAACAAGAGTTACAATAAGGTTAACAGAATACCCAAAACAATTCAGTGTTACAGATACTGAAGGAGACAATGATATCTGTCGCACAAAGAATGGAGCAAATAGGGCACTAGCAGAACAAAAAAAAAAAATGATGCTGCTCTTGAATAGATAAATAACCTAGTCTTCAATCAGATTATGTAACTTAAGAAAGGGTGAGAGATGATTTATAGTTACAATATTCAAAGGTTCTGACAAACAAACTTACCATTGTGAGGAGATACTGGAGGTTGCACCAATCCGGAAGGAGCTGCACTAGAATTCAATGCTGCATCAGGTGGTTCAGCATTTACATGAGCAGGAGCAGCCATCGCTAAACGTCTATCATGCTGCATCGAAGGATGTGATAGATCTGGGGAATAAATGGCCAGATGATCTAAAGCAACAGGCATGGAGCTATAGCTAGGTGCAGCAATAGGAGGATGTGCAGATGACAGGGCAACTGATGATGGAGATAGCTTCTTTTGTCTTTGCTGGTCATCTCCTGGTCGCACTGAAACACCTACTCTGACTTTATCTTGGGATGTAATCGAATGAAATGGTCTCCAAACTTGTGGAGGCATAGTAGGAGCCACTACTTCTAGAGCTGCCGTTTGAACAACGAAATTGATCCCACTGAGAAATTCTAGGACGAACACAGCAGCCAAGAAATTGAACATAATATTTCTGAAAGTATCTTCAGAAATTCCTGAAAAGAAGTTGTATATCAACCTGTCAGAATCTTCTTTTAACATGTGAGTACGTACAATGCGTTGAATTGGTATACAATAATAGCATAGACAACGGATGCCAATGTACAGATGTTACAAAGAAATAACCCTCTTAGGTAGTCACAAAAAGGTCATGTGGCCGTTACACTTGCCTTAAATGTAGGAGATAGAAATGTTAATGTGTACATAAAGATACATTTATTAATGACCTAACCTTTAGTAACTGACCTTCTCAAACCTTTTAACCTACTAGCATAGGCGCACGTGCGACACGCACGTGATACAAAAGGATGGGTCTACACCCCCTCCCACCTCCTTTGGCCCTTATAGGCGGGTCCAACGTGAGGGTATGGTGGGTCCGGTTTGGGTGAGAAACGTTTTCAATTATACTCGTTCTTTATAGTATATAGGTATTACAATAAATATTCAGCAAACTAGACTTCTCGTATTGTTGAGATTTGGTTCATTATTATTTCACCTCATTCAGATTTGTCTGCTATTGGCATACATCAATTTTAATATGCGCCCAATTAAACAGTGTATTTGAATACAAATTAAGCACCAGATCACAAAGACTACTTTTTTCATCAAACACGCAGACTACAAAGATTTTGAACATAAAACTGCATATTATCTTGTTATGCTGTTGTGCACAAGTTGCTCAATATTATCAACCAATCATACATGACACGTGGCATCTGGCAGAGCACTGGTAAAGTTTACAACTCTCCTTGAAATCCTTAACTTTTTAAGAAGGTCACAATAAATAGTGGTTTAAATTACATCCTAGAAATGTTAATGTTTATTACATATACAAGCATAAACTTATTATTATGGTGGCTCAAATATATCTTTAGAAGTTTTTAATACGTTGCACTAATCTGTCCTATAAAATAGGCTACATTTTCAGGAAAAAAGAGCTTTCTACACCATTATGATATTATAATATTTCTAGGATACTCTCCAGATAAACAACAACATATTTTGTTACAAGCAAGTTGGGGCAGGCTAGAAATGAAACCCAAAAGAAACAAAGGTCACGGTTCATGCACATTGATTGCTAGTCACCAAGTGCTCCTATAGTCCTATCCATGTTCTTCAAATAAAGGTTTATTATTTAATTTCGCAATCAAACTAGCAGCACATCCACCAAAAAAGAGTTTTGTACACATACTCATGGCTATCAGGTCAACAATTCAAGCCAAGCCAACAATACACCTACTGGGCAAAGATGATAACTAGTAAAAGTAAAACTTAGTGGAACCTTATAGATAATTTATACCGATGCAGCCAGCTCACCATGTGCGCCTACTACCAGGCTCCCACTGGCAGCTCGGTCAAATAAACAGTGCACCCATCCCATCGGTGTCTCATGGTAAGGGAAATGACTAGAGTTTTCATCCCATGGAAACAAAGGTCAATGAGAGGGAGGAACCAGCAATGGGGTGATCGAGAAAGGACAAAAGCTACAAACAAGGCTTGTGGCCACAGTGGTAGAGGGGTAATGTCGCAGTGATGGTTGGCACCAGAGGGGCTATGGTTTCGAGTCTTCCTAGGTTTCTGCCTCTGTCAGCGAAATCGATTCGCAATCTCTGTCCCTATTGAGCTGGGCCTGATGGACATAAGGATCTAGTTACCCAAATAAAGTGACCAGCTAATCTATTTAAGTCTAGCTACCCAAGTGGAGAATCAAGATATCAGGTCGGCAGACATGCCCTGCTAAGTCGAGTTGATCGCTCCACTTGGTTGTTTCGAATAAACAGGACAACTAGTGGACAAGTAATGACAGTGAACAACTATTAGGAGACACCCCCAACAAAGGTAGGGGAAGAAGCGAAAAGTGTCATTTTCACATAAATAGTACAGTACTACAGTTTCTGAAGCACAGCACACTACTCTATAGACAAAAATACGAGGAAAATCACTTTTCAGCAGATGATCTGGCAACACGATTTCTTTAACCGTGGTGATAAATTCATACCCATCACTCAAATTTAGATCAGGTAAACAAGATACAGAACCCAAGCACCAAGGACATGTGTTAACGATGCCAGTTTCTACATCAAAATACAGAAACATTGCTGCGTAAACAACACCCGCTTATCTCAGTCCAAAATCAATAAATTGGTCGATGCTTCATTCAAGGCAGCAGGTCGTTTCAGATACTCTAAGCTCTGCATTCTGATGTCAGATACCAGATATGCTACAAAGTGAGCCAACTCTAGTGATAAGCTGAACCTAGCCCCAAGTTGCAACACCTCTACGACTCCAAACAAAACCGAATCCTCACGCCAGGTTCCGATTGTGAAACCAAACGGCAGCTATAGTAAGATCCTGGAACAAATTCCATCGCGGCTACTGAATTAGCCACCACCACCATTATTGCGTCCTATCGAAAGCCCAAACCCCACGTCACCGATCATCACGGTACCCATACTAGAATGTGCGCACGGCTCGGCATCAAGCGCGGATACGAGGGCTCAGATCAGGGGGGAAGCTCACCTCGACCGTAGCGGCAGCCCGCCCGCCCCGCCATCCCAACGCGGCGGAGGCACAGCGTCCCGCTTCTTCTTCTCCTTCTCTGCTGCTACCGGCGCCGGGGCGGTGGGGGTCGGTGCGCTCGTCGCGACGCCGGCGGGGCGGGGCCCATGCGCGCGCGGGGGTTAGGGTTTGGAGGGACGGCGGCGGCGTGCGAGGCAGCGAGGTGGAGTGGAATGGATGGGCTTCGCTTTCCTCTTTCGTCCCCTTCCCCCTCTTCTCTCCCGCGGGCGCGGCCTCGGCTGGTCTCGGCAGCGGCCGGTGGTGGCTTTGATTTGCTTTTTGCGCCTGCGCTGCCGCTGCCGCTGCTGCTGCTTTGCCTTTGCCTTTCTCCCTCCCTTCCTCCTGCGACTTTTCTCTCCTCCTCGCCGTCGCAGACCTGAGACGGTGAATTTGCCTCAGACTCAGAGCGTCCAGTGCGGTTTACTCGAAGTCGAAGCCGACGCAAGTGGAAACGCGGTCAAACCGTCAAAGTCCCCCGTCTGAGCGAGCCACTCGCGAAATGCTGCAAGAGAATAGAGAACGACCTGCAAGTCCCAGCACGGGGCGAGAATGGGCTATACCCAGACCACCCGTGGAGCTCTACTGCATGCATTGTCCTTTTCTAGAATCAAACATACCCTCTTTGAATAATTATCTCATGTCCTAGCGGTCAGCAAATCTAGAATGAATATATCATTTTATTTAACATGGGCTCATACAAGACTTGTCTTGGTATAATTGCTACTCCATCAGTTCCAAAATATAGATCATTTGTCTTTAAACTTTAAGTTTGATCTCTCGTCTTTTTAAAAAATTTCTTCAAATATAACCAAATTTAGGTTATTTTTAAAATTCATTTATTTACTAAAGCTAACCATAACAGAAAAATAATACTG
This sequence comes from Digitaria exilis, assembly GCA_015342445.1. Classification (NCBI taxonomy): domain Eukaryota; kingdom Viridiplantae; phylum Streptophyta; class Magnoliopsida; order Poales; family Poaceae; genus Digitaria; species Digitaria exilis. Next base: position 772,826 of record JACEFO010000662.1, read on the forward strand.
TGCAAAAAAAAATAAGACGAGCAGTCAAAATTAAGATAAAAAAAGTTCTAGCAGAAGATTAATAATACGCAGTAATGCAAGGTTCTCGCGGAAATTTCGAAATCCAAACAAGAAGTCTTGCATGCGAAATCTCTCTTGCACATCTAGCAGAGACCATAGGTCCACTGCGCGCCAGTCCACATGCACGCCGGGCAAAAAATCAAATCAACCTGTACTCCTGTAGCATTATAAAAGAAAGTTCAGTTAGAGTCCGTTGTTTTTTTTTTTTAGAAGAGTTAGACTCCGTTGTTTACAAATGCGAAAGGCAACAAAAGACTGGTCACACACCTACTAATTACTAAATCAGTCCTAGTACTGTCTCAGCTGCTTAGGACAAACTAGTCTATCAATCTATGACGACTTGTTTATTAACCCTGCCGATCGAGGACGAGGCCCAGTACAAGCACAGTAGCCGCGTATCGTATCCCGGCCAGGGTTACCCAAACCGGTCCGGTAGTTCGTACCGCCGGCCGGCGGTAACGGTATACCGGACCGGTTTGACCGGTAACCGGTTGAAACCGGTTGAATTCAAATTTTGAATTCAAATCCCCCGTGCAATCGGTTTTTTTCGGTAAACCGCTCGAATTGACCGGTTACCGACTGGTTTGGACCGGTTACCGACCGGTTTGTTGGAAAACCGGCCAAATTCAAATTTTGAGTTCAAATCCCCCGTGTGACCGGTTTGGAACGGTTACCGGACTGGTTTGACCGGTTACCGACCGGTTTGAGCGGTTTACCGGACCGGTTTGACCGGTAACCGGTCAAACCGGTCCGGTTACCGGTACTACCAGGGCGGTTAGCCGGCTCGCGTTAGGGAGGCGTTGGGCCTTCATGGGCCTTAATGGGCCGGCCACTGTTTTTTCTTTTTCTTTTTTTATTTAACTTGTATTTCGCGAAAAATAGCAAATGACCAAATATTTGAGAAATTTTGACACCAATAGATCCAGCACACCATGAAGTATTTTTAAGAATTTTTATCCGATTTTTCGAATTTTTAAATTCAAATTTGAAATTTTTGAATTTAACCGGTTTCAAACCGCCCCGAACCGCTACCGGTCCGGGGCGGTTCGACCGGTAACCGCGGTTTTCGGACCGGTTCCCGCGATTTTTTTAACCCTGATCCCGGCAGCCATGGACGTCGACCTCTCATGTGTCCGCCATCATGGGTGAGCCCCTTCTCGTGTTCGCGTCGATCCATCCATCCACAGCGGCAGCCAAATTGAAAACGACGCTTTAATTTCCCTCTCCTTCTTTAACCAACGACCACAGGCCACAGCCGGGGGCTCGCTCCCTCGCTCGTTCGTTCCAGCGGTTCAGTGCAAGGAAAAGCAAGCCATTGCCGATCCTGGACCATGTGTTATTTTTGCTGAATTTCTGCGACACAGATAGGATTTTTTTTAATTTGGACTTTGATATTATCCTCTTTGCTTATTGTTCTTCGATTCGTCGTCTTTGGGTTGAGACTGAGACCGCAACTGGATCATACGGCCTCGGGGAGCTCAGCAAAGTCGTTGTCCTTGGCTGAATTCAGGTGGCTGCGTTGACCTCCATGGCAGTTAGCAGGAGCCATGCCTCTCATCTGTTCACTTTCCAGTTTCTGACTTTTTCTTAAAGCTGTCTGACTTATAGCCGTCTAGTATGTGTCAATGTCGGAATTTTTCTTTTCTGCAACTGATGGAAGTGAATTTCAGCGAAAGCTATTAGTACCGAACTGCCGATAGCCTGATATGGTCGTGGGCAAGCGCCTAATTTGATTTGACAACAAATTAGATGTTCCATTTCAAAACGCTAATTTCAATCCTGAGGTTGCTCTCTTCTTAGACCAAGACGGCCTATCGATCCCTCTGTTTGTTCTCACCAAAATCATAGTGTAATTTGAACAAAAGCGCAGGAATTTACTAGTCAATGTCTAGCCAACATCATTAGTTCCTCCTGGATATATAGCTTTCGGCAGATCTCTAACATCTTCCGTTTTCTCTGGCTTACCAAGCAAAGGCCCGGGACCACCTTGTGCCATCATTCATCAATAGCGTGAATGGCCAGTAATCGAGTTATTGAATTCTCTTAGGATGGGGATTGGATTAAAGCATTTGGAATTTTGAATTGGACATTGGACAGTCTGCGTTGGACTTCAATTAGATGATGTACTTTTTTGTTCGGATTTCAATCGTTTTTCTATCTGCATTTGGGTTTAGATCTTAATCCTCTGCACCTCTAACCACAAAGTTTGCCGCTATCACAAATACTATCTCATATGACAACCAGGTTCGTTCTGGATAAGATCCTAATCCCTCTGTTTGAAATTATAATTCATTTGAATTTTTTTATCTCAAATTTAACCACACGTCTTATTTAAAAAAACTATGCAAATTTTTATATTTTTTGTTATGGCTCACTTTATTAACAAAAAGTCTTCAAAAATAACTCACATTTGACTATGTTTGCAATTTGTTTTGAATAAGATGACTGCTCAAATTTAGACTCATAAAAGTCAAAGAAATTATAATTTGAAACATAGGGAGTATTAAATGTTTCAAACTTGTTGTTAATTTTAAGATAATTAACTTTTTAGGAAAAATATAATTATCTTGGAAAACATTTTTATAATTGTATATATTAGTTAGATTTTATAAACATATAATGAGAAACAGTGGCCAAAATTTAACCTTGGATGCTATCAATTGGACAAGACTATCAGGGCAAGTGTACATTGGTGATGTCCAATAGGTCATCTCATGCATTGCCACATCGTATTAAGACAATATTACAGATAATGAGTTATCTCTTTCTAAGTCGCATCGTCGTAAATGCAGTCTCTTGATTTGTGCATAGAAAATAAAGAGAAAGGTGGTGAGTAACAATGGTAAGGATGTAATCTTATAGTCCAAAAATTTAGCTTATGAGACGGTTGCATCGCAAAACAATTGTCTTATCTCTTCCATCTTATAAAAATCCTACATTGAACTACATGAGATGACTTATGAAATTATTTGTTGCAATATATATACTTGCACTCACTCTTTTTGGTTTGCTGGTTTGATGCCACAAGAGGATATTCAGGTATTTAAATGTCATTGTGGCATTTTTTTTCTATACTCGATGCGGTCAGGAAATACTGACAATCAACTTATCAAAAAAAAAGTTCTTCTGAAAACCTTATCGGTATTTGATTATCGATCATTTTGTCTTTTTAAACAGAACACACAAATATCTGTTCCAAATAAAGAATCATGTTCCTGGTTTTTTTATGGTTTGTAAATGAATACATAGCTATGTCTGTGTTTAGTATAATTTCTTTCTACATCCCTTGAGGCCTTGAATATTTTTGTGGCCGCACTTTTTAGTTAGGGATAAGTCTGAATTTCAACCTCCAACTATCACGTTTGTCCGATTTTCAACCCTGAACTATAAAACCAGATATCTTACGCTATGCAACTGTCGAAACCGGACACTTTCCCCCCTTGATTACAAACAAACCCGTTTTCACTGTGACGTGCCAGCGGTTTTGCCTACGTGGATGCCACATGTAATCTTACACAGTAATAAGGCCCACTGCCATACTCATTAACTATTAAAATTAGGGAAAAGTCTGTTTTTCACCCTTCAACTGTTACAAAAGTCTGATTTTCAACCTTAAACCACAAAACCGGATACAAAAGGCCATCCAACTATTCAAACCATGCAAAATTGGCCCTTTAGGTGGTTTTGAGGGTGGTTTTGGATTTTATAGAAATAGCAAAAATGTTATTCAAACTTTAAAAAACCATAACTAATTCATTTTGAACCCAAAAAATATGAAATCAGTGCAAAAAATTCCCCTAAAATGTAACCAACCTATTGGCACACTATTTAATGTTATTTGGGTATTATATATTTATATTACTAATGTCTTATTCTTTTTCTAAAAAATAATTAGAATAAAATAAATAATATGTAAATAACTTCTAATGGTGCACCAATATATAGGTCACATTTTTAGAAAAACATTGGCACTAGTTTCATATTTTTATAATTTAAAATAAATTAGTTATGAATTTTTTAATACAAAATTATTTTTAATTTTTTTTGAAAAATACAAAACCACCTTCGAAACCACCCAAGGGCCAATTTTGTACGGTTTGAATAGTTGGAGGGTGTCCAGTGTCTGGTTTTATAGTTATAGGTTGAAAATCAGTTTTTTGTAATAGTTAGAGGATAAAAAATAGACTTTTCCCTTAAAATTACCAAAATACCACTAACTTATCTTCTTCTCTTCCCTCTGTTCATCTCGAGCCTATCACGGTAGATGGCCAATGGCCCACGCCTCGTCTCCCTGCGCGGGTGAGCCTGGCGGCGGCGAAGCAGGCACGAGCACGCGGGTCAGCCCGGCGGCGGCGAAGCAGGCACGAGCGCGAGGGACGCAGTGGCGGCAAGCAGGCGCGCGATACGCGACAGGCACACGGCGGCGCGCGATACGCGGCAGCGGCGGCACGAGAGGGCCCGGCGGCAGCGAAGCAGGCACGGGCGCGTAGGATGCAGTGGCGGCAGCGCGCAGGCACGGCGGCTCGCAGGCGAGCGGCGGCGGCGAGGATTTGGTGTGCTGGCAATGGAGCTCTCCTCGGTTGGCGACTTGGCGGTGGAAGAAGATGGGAGGCAGGGGAAATGGGGGTTCAGTGAGGTTGAGGTGGATTTGGTCTGCCGGCAATGGAGCTCCCCTCGATTGGTGGAGGAAGAAGAAGATGGGAGGCAGGGGTTGTGCTCTGCTCAGCTGCATGGTTTGTGCTCTGCTCAGTTGCCGTTCGAGGAAGAAAGAGGAAAAACTCAGCTGTCGATGGAGGAAGAGGCTAGACAGCATGGCAGCCACGTACGCAAACCGCTGCCACGACACAGTAAAAACCGGGTTGTTTGTGATTAGGGGGTAAAGTGTCCGGTTTCAGTAGTTACATGGGGTAAGATATCTGGTTTTGTAGTTCAAGATTGAAAATCGGACAAACGTGATAATTGGAGGTTGAAATTCGGATTTATCCCTTTTAGTTATGGTCGAGATGTATTCATGTAGGAGTGCTACATGGATATTTTTTTCTCTGTTGTACGAACGAAGACGGAGAACATCGATAAGCTCTGACGACATGGATAAGATGAGTACTGCACAGGCTCATGACATGGACAAGATTAGTAATGCACGGCTAAAAAAACACCCTCATGAACCACAGCTCGTCGACATCCATGCCAGACAGCCAGAGTTGCCATCACAAAGACACAAAACCACCAGAATCGGACTGGTTGGAGAGGATATAGGCAAATCTCAAATTAGTGAGAACTAGTGAAACAAAACACATACGAGGTTGTGTGAGTTTCTCGCCATTGTTTAATTAGGGAAGGAGGAGCTTAGCTTAGTAACCGTCCCAATAATGGCAGCGACGGCAACGGAGAGGAGAGCCGTCCATTTCCGTCGCCCGCATGCAACCACCCCTGCCACCCGTCTCGTGTAGTATTTATCTCCCTCCCTCGCCCCCGTCCCATCATCGTTTGCACCGAGAGAGCCGCGGCGCTAACAATAATTAATAAAAAAAAAAACACCAGCCAGCCACCATGGCCGAAGCCCGCGCGCTGCTCGTCGTCGTCCTCGCCGCGGCCGTCGCTCTCCAGCTGGCCGCGCCGCCGGTGGTCGCCGACGGTGACCTCCCCGCCGCCGTGGCGGAGGTCTGCAAGAACACCCCGTTCCCCGAGCTCTGCACGGGCTCGTCGCAGAGGCACGCGGGCAAGTACGACACGGTGGACCCATTGACGGTGCTGGGGATGCAGGTGGACGCCTTCTCGAAGCGCGTGAAGGCGGCGAGCCGCCGCGCGAAGAAGGAGGCCAAGGCGGCGGCCACGCCGGAGCAGAGGAGGGCGCTGAACCTGTGCAAGAGCTACTACCTCGACGCCGGCGACAACCTGGGCGCGTGCAAGCGCGCCATCCGGTTCAGGGACGGCGTCACCATCAGGGCCACGATGAGCATGGCGGCGCAGGACATGCAGAACTGCGACGAGGAGTTCAGGAAGGCCGCCGCCAAGAACCCCGTCTGCGACCTCAACAGGTCGCTCGTCGACATGGTCGAGAACTGCCGCGCGCTCTCCAACATGATCCCGGCAGCGGGCGTGCTCAATTGATTCTGATTTTGATTTTGATTTTTTTTCCACCCTGTGTTGCCCGATATATGCTCAGTTCAGTTCCGATCAGTAGCGCGGCGGCCGGCGGCGTCTGGACCTGACCTGCGTAGTCTCCAACTCTCCATGCGTAGCGCGTCCTTGTTTTTCTTTTTGTTTACGTCGCCTCGTGCGCGGCATGTATGGCTAGCTTGAGGTCAACCGTGTGGGATGGGCACGGCTCGTTGAGCGGCGTGGCGCGCTTGTAGTAGGGCGCGGCCTAACCGGCTAATTTGTGCTTCTTTAAATCAGTGAATGAATGAATGAATACACGACTCGAAACGTTGTTCATCTCTTTTGTTGTGCTGGTCTGCCTGGCACTCCTCGTGTTCTTTGTGATCTTTTTTTTTAAGGCGAATAGAGGGAGAGGGCGCTCCCGATTTGTTTCAGTGAACCATGCCGTTCCTTCCTTCCTTTATATCTAGCAGATTAAAAAATCATTGTCTTCCTCCCGTGACTTGTCCCCCACGCCCCAGCTTTCCTACCGCTCCCCTCCAGCCCGGAGACCTCTCCCGCGAGGCCCGCTCCACCTTCGCTGCTCATTTCCCCTCTTCCTCCCCTTCTTCCTCTCCATCCACATATACGGAGGAAAAAGATCCTCTTTGCCTCTCTGGACTAATACACGAGTTTAAAATCTCCCCCTGGACCACAAAAACGTCTGATATGCCTCTCCGCCGTATCAAAACCGTTCACTTGACCTCCCTGAGGGCAAACCAGGGCGGTTTAGGTGGACGTGGCGTCTAGTCAGCCCGACGTGGCGTCTAGTCAGCCCGTTCACATTTGTGCCCATCTATTACATGGCTGTCGACCGTCTACGTGGCCTGGGGCCCGCCTGACAGTGCCCCGGACTTATTTAACGGTCCCCCGTCGCCCATCTTCTTCCCCGTCGCCATCGGCCGCGCCGACGGTACCTCACCGAGCTCTGCCTCGGCCGCGCCGACGTCGCCCGCGGCCGCCGCCACGTGCCGCTTGATGTCGTCCAGCGGTGCGCCCTGGGCCTCCACCCGCGTCGCCATGTCAAGGAACACCTGCTGCAGCTCAAGGAGGCCGCGCTCGACCTCGGTCACCTCCCTCGCTGCCTCCTCTTGCTCCTCCTCCTCCGCCGCCGCCGGGGCCGACAGTAGCGCCGCCCGCATCGCCGCGTCGGAGTCATCGGCGGTGCTGTCGAGGAGACGGTCCAGCTGCTCCTCTCTGGGCACGTTCCCAGCGATGGCGAGGTACCGTCGGGCCGCGTCCTCACGGCGCTCCACGGAGATCTGCCGCCGGAGGGCCTGTACGTCCACGGTCAGATCGTGCACGTGGCCGCGAAGCCCAGCCGCGGCCTGGGTGGAGGGGGCGGGCGTGCGGCGGTCCATGGAGGCGAGCCGCACCCGAAGGCGCCGCGCGGACCCGAGGAGACGGACGAGAGTGACGGGGAAGAAGAAGGGCGCGGGGGTCCTTTAATGAGTCAAGGGCACTGACAGGTGGGCCCCAGGCCACGTAGGCGGTCGACAGCCACGTAATAGATGGCCACAAATGTGAACGGGTTGACTAGACGCCACGTCGATCTGACTAGACGCCACGTCCGCCTAAACCAACCTGGTTTGCCCTCAGGGAGGTCAAGTGAACGGTTTTGATATCGCGGGGAGGCATATCAGACGGTTTTGCGGTCCAGGTGGAGATTTTAAACTCGTGCATTAGTCCAGGGAGGTAAAGAGAACTTTTTCCTATACACAGACCTGGTTCCCTATGGTGAATTCCCCCACCATTTTCTTTCTCCTCCCCGGCGTGCAAACCAGCCCCACCGTTGCACGGCCGGCGGCAACCTCATCGTCGGTTGTTCAACCACACCCCCTTCCCCGCCCTTCCTAACCGCTATCGTCCTTTCCCCCATTAGTGACCCCACCTACCTGGTCGGCTGCGCCATCGCAACTCACACTCTGCAACTGCAACTATCACCAGGCTGGCCGCCTCTCTGGCCATCCCCTATAGATCCTTCACCCATGGGCACTTCTCCACAACCCCAAACCCAACTAACCCCGAAACCATAGTCCAGCCGGCCTCCATCGGTTTTCCTTCACAGTTGGTTCATTGAACATTCCAACATAGTATGTTCCAACTTCCTATTCATTAGAACCCATTTGAAATTATGAGCAACCACCATTGTTAGAATTGTGTAATCAAGGGAGATTAGTAGCTTGGGCATAAATTTAATAGAAAAAAAACACCAAAGGCAGAGATGGGGAAGAGATAGATTTCATCATGTGGAGATTAACAAACCTACTACTTTCAGTGGGGGTTGCATGAAGCCTTGAACAACTTATATATATTCATCAATGGTCATAGGTTTTGATGCTTCGACATTACACATCCTAATATCTGAGCTTACAACTTGTGCTTCTGCCCAAACCTTGAACATGATGGCATTTAAGGTTGATCTGCAAGGAATAATAGCTAGTGCATCATTATGTTCATTAGAATCTGCGTCCTTATGAAGTTGTTGACTGATAAACTTTCTTTCTACTATGATAGGGCTAAAGTTGAAAAGATCTATCCTTTCAAGAGTAACAACATGTCTAAGGGGTGCAAGTATTGCTTCTTTAGTGAGCTTCTCAAAGCACACATCTCAATAATCCACAAAGAAACTGGCAATGGGATGTTGACTTCTGGACAAGCTGAGGAGACTTTGCTTGAGGATGAGGAGGAAGAATAAAACCCTCGTTGAAAGACATCCTCAATGTTCAAAGTTATGTTAGGATCATATAAACATGGATAGTTAGCGGTGGAACTTGACTGATCAAATAAAATTGTATCTTGTGCCACCTTGGGGTGTTGTGTGGCATGTGGAGCGTGATTCTCCTGACGATTGATTTCATCATCCTAAACAAATGGTAGCTATTCAGGCCAACCATGATCATCCTGCACTTCCTCATCCGCCTGCATTTGTAGATCCTCTTATGCCTTTTGCATCTTCTCATCATTCAAGCTAGCACCTCCATGAATGTCTAGAATCGCACCCGTAAGATCACGCTGTCATTGTTGGGCAACATTTGGATTACCATGATAGACTTCACATTGTTGGATAAAATGTAGGGGGCTCCATTGGTTTTGGGAGGGGGGGGGGCAGAAGCCCCCTGGATCCACCGCTAGTTGGGATTGGATATTAATAAGCTCCTGGGAAACATCCAAAAAGTAAAACATAAGAACCGACCATGATATACCATTTATTCCTAGCATGCCATGAGAGATTATCACACTTATATATAGATAATTCAATGAGAAAACTGAAAATATGATCCAGTAGTCACGATTGTAAACACAGGTCCTAAGATTGTGTGCCTCATCATGTTTATGCACTCTAAGAAAACCATGGCCAAAGTCTATCGGGGATGCTGCTATAAGACTATTGCGTTGAATGGGGTTTTGAAATTGAAGCAAACCCAGTCTAAGTGGAGAAGGGAAAACTGATATGATTGTTGGTATTTCTTAACTCTTACGATCTGCAAGCGCGCGGTAATGCTGATGTAGCACTTCACCCGGAAGTATAGAGTATCGTATCAATAAGGAGCATATTATAATTATTTTCTCACTAAGTTACCTCTGGGAGATGGAAAATTACCTCTGGGAGATGGGAAAGATAGAATGGCTTAAGATAATATGGTTCTTTCTAATGGATTTTCAAAGATCAGAAATTTCTATATATCTCTTGCTTGGTTCGGTGACCAAGTATGATATTAATTCAAAGACCCTCAAGGTATTAGAAAACACTAATCTTAAAGTCTCAACACAGAGGATTACTCAAAACTCGTAAAGCCGAGATGAATGCTAAGGATTGTCACCCCATAATATCTATCTCTGAAAATAGCCACTCCATAATACTTACGTCTGAAACTTGTCACTCTATAATACCTACCTCTAAAACTAGTGAGGTCCTAAACAAACGAATGAAATTTCTAAGCACAGGCACCACATCTACACTTAGAAAGATTTATTCAATAGTGCTGGTCGGGGTTGCCCATATTCCAGGGACTCTCACACCAGAATAATGAACACTCATTTCCACAAGCAATCAATATCAAAAAATTACTTATGGCTTATGGAAAAATTTATAAGAGTTTATGGGATTATTATGGATTGATATTTGGATTTTTTTGAGCTTATTCGGCCTCAAACTAGAGTGGGCCTTACTTTCGATCCTTTTATTACTCCTTAGCGTGGCATGACGTTATCTGAGCTGCCACTCTTTGTCAGAGCTGTCTTCTAATGAAATCCTCCGCATGGATATTGAGTTGCTTTCCATGCAGACTCCACCCGTCAACTTCAAGGGCTACCAAAAATGGGAACTCATATTAAGCTTGGCAATGTCAAGTTGGCAACACGCCAAATACCAACCAACGAATGGACAAGACAGCCCGGGCAACGGAGGACAACCGCCATTCCCGTTGCTCATGCATGCCACCCATCTCGCGCTCTACTTATCTCCTCCCTCGCCCGTCCGAGCATCTCCTCCGACCTCCGATCCGTCACGCTCGCATCCGCACGCGCAGCACCACCGAGGCGCACACGCACACAGCTAGACATGGCGGACACCCGCGCGCTGGTCCTCCTCGTGGCCGTGGCCGCCGCCGCGGCGTCGTGCTCGCTCCTGACGCCGGCGGCCGCGAACCCGGCCACGGTGCCGGACATCTGCAGGGGCACGGCGTTCCCAGCGCTGTGCACCGACACGGCTGGGACGCAGGCGGCGCGCTACACCGTGGTGGACTCGCTGACGGTGCTGGAGATGCAGGTGGACGCGTTCGCCAAGCGCACGGAGGCGGCGCGCGCCCACGTGGCGGAGGCGTCCCGGACGGCCTCCCCCGGGGCACGCAAGGCGCTGGACCTGTGCAGCAGCCTGTACCTTGACGTGCTCGACAACCTGGGCGCCTGCCGCCGCGCCATCGGCTTCAAGGACGCCGTCACCATCCGCGCCACCATGGGCATGGCGGCGCAGGACATGCAGAACTGCGACGAGCAGTTCAAGCAGATCGGCGAGCCCAGCCCCATGAAGCTCTTCGACGACACGCTCGTCGAGATGTCCGAGAACTGCCGCTCGCTCTCCAACATGATCTGATTCATCTCTCGCTCGATCTCTCTCCCCCCCACTGACGATCTGACGACACGGCGGCGACATTGATGCGCTGCCAAGTTTGTTTTTTGCTTTAATCTATCGCCTTAACAGTTACCACGAATCCACGATAGTGATTCCTTGGCGGAGCTGGTCTAGGAGGAGGCAAATCACGGTTCGGGTTTTGCAAGAGGATCATGATCTGGTGATCCTGCTGTAACCCTCTCTGTTTTCGTTCCCGACCAGATTTTGGCCATTGACTGTCATGTCGTACATACAATGATATACTTCGTATATATAAACACATTCCGGCGTGTTAGCTGCCCCAGTTGTGGTTTATGCGCACCTTTTTCTTTTTTTTTTTTGACTGTTATGCGCACCTTTTTCGTGAAAACATGTTCATGTTCTATGCCTTGTTAGAATGTTATATCTCTACTCTCTAGGCAGCTTAGAAGTTTGGGAATCCAATTGGAGAAGCAAATTAAGGTTGAGACGCATGACACGTACTTAGAAGGGGAACAATGCGACACTTCTGTTTGGAGGAAAACATGGCAAACCCAAGTACGAAACAAGACGTGAGATATTCATGGAGGCTGGGCCAAAATACTGTAGTCTTTCCATTTCGTCGGCTAGCTTGGATTGCCAATAACGGGGTGATTGGTGACTTGGTGGTTAGGGCTGAACGCTAGCTCGGCTTGGCTCGGTTTGGCTCTTTTGGCCAAGTGTCTCACCAATGGGTGGTTCATCCATACAATAAATACTCTTATAAAATCATGTTCTCGACATTGTGGGGCTGGTTCTATATAGGAGTTGGTTCCATTTCCATCTATAAGAGCTGGTTCCATATAATAGAATATAGAGAAGGGGAAAAGAGAAAGATTGAATGGAGGGTGTAGGCTTCATTTATAGATTCAACCACTAGTTATGTATATTGTAGCCAATACAATAGGAGATATCAAATCACCGTGGATCCCATATAAGGAACGTGGTGGGTCTATGCATTGGATATGCTCTAACAAGCCAACTCGGCTTGTTAACACGAGCAAAAAAAAAAGCTAGCTTGGCTCGCGGCTCGAGCCAGCTCGTTAGGCTCTCGAGGTTGACGTAAATTTGGCGTGCTACTTTAGTATATGAAAACACGCAAATGAATATAAAAAATGTCTCAACTCCTAAAAAGCAAGTAAGGTAGACAAAAACACGCCCTCACTTTTGCCCCCCTCGTGCGTCCGTCGCCCCCCACGCCCGCACGCCGCACGCGTATCTCCCCGCGTAAATCACGCGATGTCATCACCCGTGTCCCCATGCGTCCGCCTTCCGAATCGCCATCCTCCAGCTCCGATCCGTCCGCTCTCTACGTGACTCCCGCCTCTCCTTCCAAACAAGTGCTGGCGCTCCGTTCCACATTGGTTCCCCCTTCGGATCCGTCGTCGTGCAGCTGTCAGCGTTGCTGGAGTAGACATCGCTGCCACGGATGGCAACTTTTACGCTGCCTCCGCCGGCGGCGTCCGCGTCCACATCACCGGCGTGATCGCCTCGCCTCCTTTGTCGCCACGGATCCAAACTTCGACGCCGCCGCCGCCCGACTTTCCCAACGCCGTCGCGCAGTTCTACGCTGGTGGGAGGTGCAGGTCGGCCTGCGCTGTGCTTTTCTGCTCCGCATCGTGCGGCGTCAGCTGCTGGCGTGCTCTTCTACTCCACCTCGCCACCCGCTACACCTGCACGTAGGGGGTCGTGATTATTGTCGGCGCTGTTGCCGTGGACCCGTGCCAGGCGGACGTGGACGGCGAGAACGTCGTCAGCAACCTCAAAGGTAGCTTGAGCATCATGCATATACTTTGGCTCACCCTTCGGCATGGACGTGCGGCAAGCTGCACAACGAACACAAGCTTGCAGTGAGTGTTGCTCAAGTTGTTTGATCCAATCCTACTCCAACTCCAATCCAAACTGATTTAATAATACTACTGTGGCATCCACAACTTGGGACTCTGCAGAAGGTAAAACAATGATTAAACAGCTACCTTACGCGGCCATTGGATGCCACGTATCTCTTTTCATATAAGTCTGATTGCATGTTCTGCTATGTCTTTGTGCTTAATATTTGTATGAAGTAGCTTAAGTGTTGCCTTTTATAGAGCATGTATTGAAGGTGTTTGGTATAATGCCAGACCATTGAGTTGATGATCTGTGATGAACTGATGGTCCTGCCGTTACAAAAGACATGGAGCAGAAGACTGCATTGGATTTCCTCTTTGGGGCTAGCGGTAACTTACAAATTAGAACGCTCTAAGCTCTTGGAGGTGACTACTTGAGCGAAGACTAGGAGTAATGATGTTTTGATGTTCGTCAGGTAAGTGACATAGGTTCATAACAATAGATGTTACGAGTCGTCAGTTAGACCAGGAGTATGAGCTGCTTTTTTGTTCATCGGGTAATGTTACCCAGATGTTAGTGCCATGATGAGTAGCTCATTATTTACTGTGTATTGTTTAATTTCTAATGACATGCCTCATGTTTATTGGTACGCAGGCACATCTTAAACTGCCCAATTCGAGATTTTGTCATCAACCCTATGGACCTATTGAAATATCAATTACCTGATATAATATTTCCCGTGTTCAGAAACCGGTGACGTATGTGGTGTGATTTTTTTCTTTCTTTGATATCTGCCTAGCATATGTACCAGTAGTCAACGCTATGCTCTTTAGCAATTAAAATTATCTTTACTTTCCTTTTTTACCACCATGGTTTTTCTTTGTGATTAATAGTGCATATACAAGCATGAACATATGATTGTCTTACTCTGCGCAGGGCATGGCCACACTCACCTTTATCTCAATGCTAGCATTAGCATGTATTGCATCTCATCTCTATGCACAACGCTGTTGAAAAAAGGCTGTTGAGAAAAGGTCCGTCTCATCTCAAAGGTATTTTACATACTTATAATTTACTAAAGAACATGATATTTCCAAAGGCTATAGTATGATTGGAAGTTAAAATGATGGTCTTCCTTATATAATTATTAATGCCCCATAGCAACACATAGGATTTCGTCATTGATGTCTTTTCTCACGAAGCAAATATATATTGAAAGATGCTTCTAATAGGTATAAAACAATATCTTAATCGCATCACGGATTTAAATTTTTAATAGAGCAGATTGTTTTGTTTTAAAAAACATGATATACCATATATATATAAGGAAGCACGTATCATATGTCACAGCACTTGGTTAGTGTTTAATTTCACATTACAGTTATCTTATCGTGCGATCTAAGTATATTTATTAGTACAAAAGTTTAAATGTCCCGTTACAACGCACGGGCACGAACCTAGTAAGGTTCTAAACATCCAAAATACGTGGAGTAAGAGTTTTAGTTTGCCCATAAGTACGGTAATAGTTTCACATTTATTAAAAAACAACTAAAGCTCCAAATAGTTGCTTGGCTCGTTAAAAACTCCATCGAGCCAAAAACCGAGTCGAGCCGTGAGTTTTGAGCTTGCGGTCTAGCCCTACTAGTTGGACGGCGTCGTCTATTCCTGAATACAAATTGGTCAAACTAGAACGGTTGGGCGCGCAATGCGCGCCCTACCAATATATCAACAAAGAATAGCTAATAAAAAAGAAAGATACGCGTGCTATTGCGCGCCCTATCATGGGTTACATTCGATGTTTGTGTCAACATGAGTATGATTGAATTGAAGTAATAGCAAACCAAATATTGACAACAACAAATTTACATGATGTACATACTACATTTTGTTAAGTTACATAGTTTTGCAACCATGAGGTATCAAACGAACTGATGTTGAAAGCATCAGGTTTTACAATGGAAGAATACAAGCATTGAGATGCAATCATACAAGGCAACTAAGAACGCAAGTGCTTTATCTGCATTTCATAGCAAGCAGGAGATACCTAGGCCAGTGTTATCTATGAACCCATGTCCGTTTGTTGTTTCTTCATCGAGCAACAGTATCGTGGAGATTTTCTTGTTATATGAGAAGCAGGACCTTAAAAAAAAGATATGTGAGATATGAGAGTACGATACACCATGTAATGACAAAAAAACTTTGTGTAGCAACACATTTTTTCATGTTACAGTTTTTGTGTCTTGGTAGCAAAATTAGCAGCTATGTCATTAGATTCGATAGGATTATAGAACATGAACATGAAATGAGATGAGCATGTTTGAGGCATTCAGTTTGAGGCATTCAGAATTGTAGGTGTCTTATATATTATATATGCTAAAGATTTCGTGGAAACAGCATTTAATTTGGTCCTAACTATATTCAAGTTTAATAGTTTATAGCCAATGTCGTCAATTTTCCCTTGTGCTAGCATCTATTGTATTACAAACCTGAATCTCTTGAAAAAGTCTTGTCCTCTTTTCAGTATATGAAACCAGTCCAGCGCGCAGATTTCTGGTTGAACTATGGTCTACAATCACCATTTTGATGCCATAAAAAATGTGAATGGCCTTGCCACCTTGAGAAATGATTTGCTAGAAATCTGAATGATATATACTGATCAAGCTCGAATGAGTAATTGGAGTTCCGCATAGTGGGCACTTAGGTTTCTCATTGCACCACTCAATTATGCAATTCCTGCATGGAAAGTGATGAATTATCCAACCATTCAAGAGAGTGCAGGAACCACCATCAGTTTGCATCAAAATATTAGTTTTTACCAGCAGAAGACATGCCCACAGGTTGTGGCAGTAGGATTTTGCCGAGTACCTAGACACAGGTCCATTTGCTTTTGCTACTGGATGCCTGAACATTAGACATGCAACATAACGTAAGCCATCTTTGCATATGGAACCCACACGAGTATAAATGGTGCACTAAACTGCTTGCTTCCTATTGTTCTGTTGTGTCCACCTAAACAACATGGTATTATAAACCAGTTGGCTTCTATAAATATCTTGCCTAATTGATAGAAACAAAGGAATGGAGTCCAACAACTACGGCAAACAAAACCATCCATTCCAACTAATGCCAAACAAAAGGTCAAAATACTACGTTTATCTGACAAAGAAAATACCTGAATGAGAAGCCGCATCTGCAGCTTTACCACCACGGATGTCACTGATGATATGCCCATCTTCATTTAAAACATGGATGCCTCGACCTGGTTTACATCGACAGACAAACACAAACCATCACTTAAATATTTGTATCATTGTAAGTAAGTGGAACTGTACATGAGGGATAGTCAAATTCAACACAAGAGAGTGCACATGTAGATGAGGGATAGCTTCAAGATGATATTTTGTTTAGCCCCTTGTATAGCATCTATTGTATTACAAAACGGAAAAACGATAGGTCATATTCTGAAAAAGAAACTATGGCAGATAATATAACAGGTTTTATGATGGTATTAAACATGAAGATCATTCAATGATAATGTTGGCAAATTATATTTCTGGGCAGTCTTATCCATCAAATAAGCTGCATAGCTGGCCTATCAAGGTTTGACTTACCAAGAAAGTTTTATTTTCCACTTATCAGCTAATCATGCAAATCCAGCTAAGGTAACCTTTGCAAATGCCTCAATAATTTTGGCCAAACTCACCTTGGCAGTGCTCTGCATCTGCATGCAAAAGTGAAGCCTACTACCAAGCTTCTGGCATCAGCAAACAAATGCTCTCCTCCTTGCAACAGGAATAAAGAGCATACTTAGGTGCAGTTCAGTCAGTGCAAAGGAACTTGTCAAGTTGAAGCACAAAAGAGAGAAAAATATGAGAATCTGTGCTCTAAGCAAAATATCACAGATATTACAAAAGAAAGAGGAAAAGAATCTCTACATGAGTTCTACCCACTAAAACAAATTGCCGGGCTAAACAAATAGTCTTATTCCAAGTTATGGCAAAACCAGGGACTGAATGACCTTTTGCTTTAGTCAACAGCAGGCATTGTTCTTGAAGAATAAACTGAATATATTAGTTGACTTCTATCGACAAAAGAAATTGCAGGGCTAAACATGCAGGTCTCTAAAACTTACCAACAAAGAATCTATTATGCTATAATCAGGTGATCCGAACCACCAAAATGCAAAGACAAAAGAAGTTTGATTCAATGAAGGATAGAACCCGAAGCACAACTGACATTCATGGATGTGACAAGTTTGGAAGTTGTGCTCACCGAGTGATGTTGGAGATAGAAAGATCCAATAAAGATGGTTGCAGATCTGTGCAGAGATTTGTCAAATAGCCATAGATATAATCATCCAAAATTATGCTTAGCTTCTACTGCTCACCTCTCCACAAGTCACATGTGACAAGCAGCAACAGAAGACGAACTCATGCTCCGTGCGTCTTGGCCGGCGGATACGACGGCAACGGCCGAAGCAGCGATGAATGGGGTGGAAGATGGGGCAAGCAAGCTCAGAACCTACTATGACAGACGGGCGGGAGGCTATGGATCTAAACCTTGCTGCTTAAGGAGAGGAAATCGGCTGAACATGGGAGAGAGGGGATGAGGAAATCTTCTAGCTTTGGGACCGGGAGCAAAAGGTAGGAGTAAACGAAGGGGAGAAGGGGGGAGGCATACTTATCTTAGCAGCGGCTGAAGCGGAGGTGGAGTCCGGCAAGGGGACGCCTCTCTCCCCTGATGCTCCGACGAGACGGGCCAGCCTCGGCATCGGCGCATCGCAGAGGAGGAAAGGACCGGAGCTCAGGCGACGGCTGGATCCGCCAGCGCCCGGCCGGATCCGTGCAGGGCCCCGCCTCGAGGCCCTACCCGCCACGTCTCGGCTCCTCCGCCGCGCCGGCCTACTCCATCTGCTCCCGACGGCCTGCCTCTGCCTCCGCACGTCCCCGTGCCATCTCGACCCGACCCGCCTCCGCCTCTGTGCACGGGTCGCGACAGCGAGCTGCGCGAGGATGCCAACGGGGAGGCGACGCTCGCTGTGTTGCTCCATATCGTCGTGGTGGCGGCGAGCCCGGAGGCGCGGGAGTAGGAAGTGGCGGCGGCGTGGGGGAGGAGAGAAGAGCGTAATGGTTCCTAGGGTTTGGAGGCCTTGGGGGTGCCTCTGGGAAAGGTCCGCTGGTCAGCTGCATGGGCCGCGGGCCGCCTCATCTTCCCGCGCGCCCGCCGCTAACCCTCGCTCCTTGCCAGCGGGCCAAGCTCCCCCCGGGACCGAGTGATCAGCTAGGTGGTGAAGGAACAACGTGTGCACACGGCGGCGCAGGGCAGGAGCGCGCTCGCGCGCGTTCGCCTCCCAGGAGCTACGTGTCGAACAGCGGAGCCATCAGCGGGGCCGGGAAACACGGAGAGGAGAGCAAACCGGGGCATCTTTTAAGAACTTTGATGCACACATTGAGGGTACTTAACTGAAAACATTTGGACTGCTTTTTCAAAGAAAGATATTTGAAGAACTAGGATGTCATTTACAAAATTGTAACTAAACCCGCAGAAGAAAACATGCTTGCTATACCAAAGAAAACCAAGACTGCGAGCATGCATAGGCCGGGCCGGATCGTTTAGTCGAAATGGGCCACACAATTGGTGGGCTTACAGTTCCGCATCTCCGTGTCCTTCCCCGAATCTGTCGAAACGCAATTTGCAGCCTCAAAAAAGAAAAAAAAAGAATATTTCGATTGTGGTGGGGAGAGCTTTAACTCCGCTTTCCCACCCGCCGCTAGGGTTTCTTCTCTCTTTTTCCCCCTCCTCTCGCTCCTCTCCCTCCCCCGACGCCCCGCTAGGGTTTTGCCTCCTCCTCGCCGCCGCCGGCGCTGCAGCGTGCGACACCGAGGGGTAGAGAGCGAGCGAAGCCTAGCCAGCCATGTCGCTGCGCCCGAACGAGCGGGCCGAGGTTCGGCGGAACCGCTACAAGGTGGCGGTGGACGCGGAGGAAGGGCGGCGGCGGCGCGAGGACAACATGGTGGAGATCCGCAGGAACCGCCGTGAGGAGAGCCTCCTCAAGAAACGCCGCGAGGGGCTCCAGGCCCAGCTCCCCGTCCCCGCCTCCGGGGTCGAGAAGAAGGTGAGGATACGCCGTGCGGCTCACTCCCAACTGCCTCCTGTCTCAGTCTTCCGCGTTCTGGTTTCTAATTGCCCTACTGCGGTTATTGCTATTGTCATGTTCCGCGTTCTGGTTTCTAATTGCGCTTCTACGGCGATTATTGGAGCGTTGAGATTATGTCGCGCTTGGACTAGTGTGGCAGATCGGTTAGAGTGTTTAGCTATACTCACGGTATAATTGGATTCCTTCTATTTTGTTATGCACGCAAGTTTTACAGCTCCGAACTCCTACGCGACCGTCAATCCATGATGGATGTATGCTGCACGCGAACGCATGCTTGCTTAGTTGCTTGTATATGCGGGGTGTTCGGTGCTTGCAGCTGAGCTTCAGCTACATGAATCCGTTTTATGTTTTGATTAACATGGTGCTCTGGGGGATTGAACTACCTCTGTAGAAATTAGGTTTTAGAGCAAGCATGTGGTATGGATTTAGGATGTACACATATCTGTTGCTTTTAACTTGTGATTTCTTTGGTATACCTGTCATCCATAGCATTGACTTTCAGAAAAAAATATTCTAAGCATATGGTTCTAGAAATGCATGTTGATGGTGTTTCAGTTTTCACAAAAAATAGGGATGGTATTTCACTGGAACATGTTATAAGTGATTTGCTCAGATATTATTTATATTTATTCATTTATTTATGCAAGATTTCTTATTCGTGTCAGACTCTATGTTGTTCGATGCACACCTTGCACCTAATAAGTTATAATCACTAGCTAAATATCTGAGTTTGTGTCACCTATCTCGGTTTTAATGACTAGATCAAGGGTTTAAAGCTATGCTTTACTATTCAGTTGCAGTCTTTGGCAGGTGCAGGACTAGGGTCAGAACTCTGTCTTTTTTGTTATTGATTGAGTTATCATCTCATTTGGCAACACTGCATAACCAATGCTGTGCTAATGTTTTCAATCAGCTTGTATTGTTAAGCTCGTGCATTTTTCTCAAAAGTCAGTCATTATGCACATTTTGTTCAATTCATAATAATTATCAACATGATCTGATGCATGCTTGCTGCTTTGAGCTGACATAATAGTTCGGAAGTCACTTGCTGCTTTTTTAGGGGCTGAGCTGGCAACTTTATGATCCTAGTGATCGCACAATACTTTTCTAAAGCTACAGATGCCTATCGTGCAAAGCATGTTATTTTTTTTTTCTGAATCACTTCTCTTAGTTGTGTGTTAGTCCCACATGGTTGTTGAAATTAGTTTGTAGTTTTTTTAGTGCTTTCATAACTTTTCTGGATATTATGAAAATAACTCTGTTTTGATTTTTTTTTCACATAGAATTCTGCTTATTACTATGTCTGTAGAATATTACCACAATGATGCCATTTATATAGTTATTGATGCTTTATTTTCCTTAGCCGATGGTATCAATTTTCACTCGCTTTTTAAGTTTTAAGCACTTGTGTATTTATTGAATGGATATTTCGATCCAGACCTTAGGGGTGGAAAAAGTGTAGTACACTAGCATGCTGTTACTTGAGTCCTTGTCAGGTTTACTTCATTCGACCTGATGTAGCTGTTGCACAAATACTTTGCTTCATCTCATTCCTTAAGCATTTATTTTGGTGGTTTTGGCACTGGCAATGCTTGACATGTGATGTTGAATTTGCAGCTTGAAAGCCTCCCAGCTATGGTTAGCGGGGTTTATTCAGATGACAACAGTCTTCAGCTTGAGGCCACAACACAGTTCCGCAAGTTGCTCTCCATAGGTACTAACCTTTTGTCTTTCCGGTTGTTTTGCTCCTTACTTTATTAAAGATGACCTATTATTGTGATTTAGTAAACATTGGTTGGACTTGATATCATTTATGAATTAGAGAGGAGCCCCCCGATTGAAGAAGTTATCCAATCAGGTGTTGTTCCTAGATTTGTGCAGTTCCTTACCAGAGAGGATTTCCCTCAACTGCAGGTATGTTGATACAATCTAATTCTTATATCTTGTTGCTGCTGGATGGGATTTTTTTTCCTTATCATTAGCTTTGTTTTTTTAGTTTGAAGCAGCTTGGGCACTTACAAATATTGCTTCGGGCACTTCGGAAAATACGAAGGTTGTCATTGACCATGGTGCTGTTCCGATATTTGTGAAGCTTCTTGGGTCTGGTAGTGATGACGTTCGTGAGCAGGTATTTTGTTGCTTAAATTTTTATGTTTTTGTTTTTCTTATTACTCATGGAGTACATCGTGCGACATTAATGAGTCTCCTTTTTCAAACAATTCAAAAGGCCGTGTGGGCATTGGGCAATGTTGCGGGTGATTCCCCAAAGTGCCGTGACCTTGTTCTTGCCAATGGTGCATTGATGCCTCTTCTAGCCCAGTTGAATGAGCATGCTAAGCTCTCCATGTTGAGGAATGCTACCTGGACTCTGTCAAACTTCTGCAGGGGAAAGCCGCAGCCATCATTTGATCAGGTTCTAGACAAAGCTATTTCTTTTGTTGTTATCTTTTGTGCCTACAAAGGTTGCTAAGTATTTTTGTTTTGTTTGCTGTATAGACTAAGCCTGCTCTACCAGCTCTTGCACGGCTTATTCATTCCAATGATGAGGAAGTTCTTACTGATGCATGTTGGGCCCTCTCATACTTATCTGATGGCACTAATGACAAGATCCAAGCTGTGATTGAAGCTGGTGTTTGTCCCCGACTTGTGGAACTCCTACTGTATGTAAATCTGCATACCAATTTTTATATTTTATACTTGTTTCTTTGATAGGCTTTTTTATTTACATTGATTTGTGTTCTTTATGTGATGTGTGCACGTGCAGTCATCCATCACCATCGGTGCTTATTCCAGCTCTACGAACTGTTGGAAACATTGTCACTGGAGATGATATGCAAACTCAGGTTGGTCATTTATTTTGGTGTCACAGCCAATTACCGTAACTCTGAACTCTAACTTTAAGAGCTATGTGCATCACATTGCATGTTTCACAGGAGATATATCTTTGTGGAGTTTGTATTGTATTGTATTGCTCAGTATTAACTGTTTCAAGCATTTAAGAAAGCAATATGAAAGTTAACTGCAATTATGTGGGTGTTTTCACCTCTTTACTAACTTATACCTCTACTTGCAGTGCATAATCGATCATCAAGCTCTTCCCTGCCTCCTTAATCTATTGACACAGAACCATAAGAAAAGCATTAAGAAAGAGGCTTGCTGGACTATTTCAAATATTACTGCTGGAAACAAAGATCAGATACAAGTATGCACACAGAAAATCTGTCAATTTGTTTGTTTTTTCAGTTAGTGCTCAGTAAATGGCCTGAAAATTCTCTAGGGTGATATCGGCCATATGAGTGTCTAGTTGCTGTAGCGCATATTTGTCAGGCGGTCTTTTATACCACATAAATGCTTTCCCTGAGTATGTTGCGATGCATTTCAGCTAGAGTTACTATTTCTTTTAAGAAAAAACATGTAAGCACTGTTTAGTCTATACTGCAAATTTTTATGAGCACTGTTTATAGTTGGTACTAGTTTCGTCGTAAGAAAAAAAATTTTAGTTGGCGTTGCTAATATACTGTAATTTAATTAGATATGTTTCCACAAATGACATGTGCCATCTATGAAGCTTAAATCTTGTTGATAACATATGCTCAAAAATGAAAGAGATTGACTTCTTACATTGCTATACTTGATTTTTAGGCTGTGATAAATGGTGGAATCATCGCTCCTTTATTGCAACTGCTCCAAACAGCAGAGTTTGATATTAAGAAAGAGGCTGCTTGGGCCATCTCAAATGCTACCTCAGGTGGTTCCCCTGAGCAAATCAAGTATGTTCACTCAACTTGCTGCACTGCTATTTAGCTTTGTGCAATTAAACTTGTTTACTTATATTTTAGGAATCATTGAGAACATATATTGTATGCTTTGTCTAGGTATTTGGTGGCTGAGGGCTGCATCAGGCCGTTGTGTGACCTTCTTGTTTGCCCTGATCCAAGAATTGTAACAGTGTGTTTGGAGGGACTTGAGAACATTCTCAAAGTGGGTGAGCAAGACAAGGCAGCGGGTGTTACAGGTGATATCAATGTCTTTGCTCAGATGATTGATGAAGCCGAAGGTCTGGAAAAGATTGAGAATCTACAGAGCCATGATAACAATGAAATCTATGAAAAGGCTGTGAAGCTTCTTGAGGCATACTGGATGGATGAGGAAGATGACGCAATGGCTACTGCTGGGGAAGCTGCTGCTCCTGCTGTTTTTGACTTTAGCCAAGGTGGCAACCCTCCAGCTGGTGGTGGTTTGAGCTTCAATTAAATACAGGTGCTCCCAAAACCATCAGTGAATGTTCATTGCATCAAGAGTGGTAATTCTGTTCTGATATTTCGCTTTGCAGTCTTTTTGACCAAAGGGTGGTAATTCCCTCGGAGATGGCTTGGCGTTGGCTTGTCATGTGTGGGATAATGGTTGTGGTCAGTCCAATAAGCTCGAGATTTCGAGGGAGCTGGGTTAACATTATTCCCAAGTGGATATCAGTATCGCGGGGTCTGTAACATGATTACTATCTATCTGGATTTGAAGGCTACTCTTTAGGGTTTGCGTCATTTAGTTTGGCGTGTTATATCTGGCTACTGTATAGCCCATGTCGAAGCGTCAGCAAGGCCGTTAGACATATCCTGAATGGTTTGGTTTTGAGGTTCTTCAGGAATGGGCAGCGTTGCAGTTTGTCTGGAGTTGTATTCCTTGAATGGTTTTTGAGTATATTGCTTGTCCTTGCTTTTACCAGTTACTACGGTTGATCCTTACAAATTATAAATCGTCAGTTATTTTTAATTCACACGGGTTATTAAAATTTTGTCGTACTTAAATCTGTAGCAAGAGCTAGGCCGAAGCTGATGCAATTCAAACAAGCAAGTTTCACGTTAAATATTGGAAAGATTGATACAAAGCCCTTCACAAATCAATTCTCAAAGCACGTCTGTTCCGACTACATTTTCAAAGTAATAATCTGTGTGCTTACGATACTTGTTAAGGCGACAAAGAATATAGTTGTAGATGTGCTCTTTTGGTTTCCAAGCGTCTTCACACTTCGGCAACCTCCTTGGTGACGATGGAAGCACCGCTGGGCTGCACCTGGCAATGCGCCGCCGTTATCTCCGGCGCGGACGGCGCTGGATGAGGGTGTGGGTGTGGGTGCGGCGCCGGATGAGGGTGCAGGTGCTGGTGCTGGACGCCAGGGTAGGGAGCGCCGCCGTGGCCGACGAAGTGCCCCCCGCCAACGCCGTAGTGCGGGGCGTGCGGCTGCCCGCGCAGCCGTTGCGCCTGCACGGCCGTGACGTAGACGACGAAGCCGACGACGACTGTGATGAGCCCCAGGATCCCCGCGGCCGCGAACATCCCCGGCCGGACCCGGTGGCACACTGGCCTCGGCTTCTTCCAGTCGCTGATGTGGCCCGACTCCACGCCGATGCCGATCATGAGCAGCACCTCGGCCAGCCCGAAGCAAATCCTGCAGAGACGCACGCCGATGCCGATCATGACCATTGTGGGTTCGACGACCGTTTGATTTGATCGGGTAATAATAAGTGTTACAATACCATGTGAGGAAGAAGAGGCAGCAGGTCTGCCAGGTGAGCGTGGCGGCGGTGGACGCGAAGCGAGGGTTGTCGTGGGCGACGACGAGGCCGGCGGAGGCGGACTCCGGCGCGGCGACGGCGACGAGCATGTAGGCGTGCTCGGCGAACATGGCGACGGCGAGCAGGATGAAGGCGCCGACGGCGTAGGCGAGCGCGGTGCGTCCGCTGCTGTTGTAGAAGCACACGTCCAGCTGGTTCTGGCTGCCGTCCACGCTCATCAGGTAGTACGACACCTGCAGAGCAGAGAAAGCAGAGCCGTCAGCGCTATGGTTCCTGCCAGCAATGGCAGGCGGAGATCGAGTGTGCGTCGGATCAGCGACGATGACGTGCCTCGGAGCGCGACCCTTCGGCGGCGAGGCAGAGGATGAAAGCGACGAGGCCGCAGATGACGGAGAGCGCGACGAGGGCGATGGCCACCTGGCTGCTCGACCGCGCCATGCGGCGCTCCTGCGCCTTGCGGATGGACAGGTCGTCGTGGGTCACCGCCGGCATCGCCACCGTCGTCGGTCCCGCGTGCATGGGTGACGAATCCTGACTGGGCTGCACCAACACTTCTCTGTCGGCGCTTCTATGCTGAACCCTGGCGTGTCGGTATGTATATATATGGGGGCGGCGGATCTGTACGTACGAATAATGGACGCGCCTGGAGGAGGCGAGGGAGGGAGAAGAGAATATGGCGTTGCATCCGGGGAGAGGAACGGATTGCTGTGCCGATGGAGCGAGCGAGCGAGAGGCCTTTGGACGGGGCAGCACGGGAGGAATCTAATCCACACAGGCCGGGCCGCGCGCGCGTGCCTTGCTGGACGCGACATTCCGATGCCTCGCTTTCGCCTTCCACCCCACCCGCGCGCGGCTTCGTTCTTTACCCGCGGCACGCACGACGGTCACGGTTACGCACGCACCCACGGGCGGCCATGGAGCATCGTCATCGCCGGCCGCCGTCGACGCCGCGGGAGGCGCCTTTCCGGGGAAAAGAAAGTCCAAAGCGCGGCGCGATCGCGCCTTTTGGGCTGCCGGGGGACTTGCAGCGGTGCCTTCCGGGGCTGCTGATTCATGCAGCGTGATATGGTAGCAGAGATGCGGGATACAGGACACAAAGCGAAGGTGCGGTATGTGTCTGTGTAGCACTAACACCATGCCCTCGCCTTACTGAAACTAGCTTTAGCTAGTTTGTTATCCACGGGGAGACTACCCCCATCCGTGGTCATCATGGCGACTTTCTTGATGCACAGATTCGATATTCCCTTCTTGAAGAAACAAGCCTTTTAACCTGATTTTTTATTCTCTACTGTAAAAGTATTGAGTTGCTATAAATTTATTAAATAACTATACCTTTTTTTTAGAAACATTAAATAACTATACCTGGGGACTGAGGATGCAGTAGGCCGGTTGATTCATTCACACTTACGGGAGAGAAAAGCTTGGTCTACGTTTGCGGGCCGGCCCAAAATGGAAATTCACTCGAGAAGGTCCTCTTTTTTTCTGCTACTGCACGTTAGTCTCCCAGGCCCAAAAAAAGGGAAAACGATTTCTCTTTGATGGGCTTAGCTTAACTTCACTCTTGCTGTTTAGCAGCTTCAAATTCGCGAACGTTTCCTTATAAAGAAGCTCAAACATTTGTATGTCTCATTGTTTTTTTCTGATGAGTATGAGATAAGTCATATATGTACACATTCACTGTTAAAGAACTCATACCACATTCACATACCTGCGAATGCGTCTCCTCTCATACACCTAATATAAATAGACAGCTGAAAGCACTCACGCGTGCACAATTTATAGGCATCGGGTTTTGAACTGAATGACCACTGATCTAACGTTTTGCTACCGCCAGTTGGTTCCGTCAGCACTCTTTAGGTTGGATTTACTCACTCAAAGCTTTAGCTGAACATGCTCTCACTCTCAGGGCTATACATGTCTGTTTCGTTCATTGTCATGTACTCATGTGAGACAGACTACAGCGTGCAGTACCAGTTCTCATTCGATATATTTGTGGGGGACTGGGGATAGCGATGAAGTAGTTGCGACTAGTACCAATTTATCTCCAAGCTATGGCCCACACCAAACGATTGATTAGCTTGGAGAGGACGTGTTCATCACTATACCAGCAGCCCTTCAGGCTACTGGATGTGCAACCAAATCTAACCTCCAACAACCAGCCTTCACAAAATTCTCTTCGCTCCCTTATTCTTTTCCTAAAAAAAAATGGTTCTCTGCTTTATACTACACTATACAAGCAAAATTGTCGGATTCTTTTTTCTCGAACCCGCAGGAGGAAAAATGCTTTTGCGGTTGAATAAAAAAACAAAATGTCAAAGAGGAAGAAGAGAAAGATACAACGAGAACAATCACCGGAACTAACAAAGGGAACACGGAACCATAAACTGTTGAGCTAATTAGCAGCGATTTGGATTCCTCGTCGTCGTGGCCTGGAGATTAGGGGATGTATTTGTCATTTGTATATGCTTGATTAGCAGGCTGCCGGTAAACATGCCGGAGGCACAGCCATTAAGCCGACAGGGGCCCGAGATCATCGAGATCTTCTCGTCTCGTGCAAATCCGAATGGATTCATATCTTTTTCTTTTCTTGAAGCGAAAACCGACAAAGGCATGCGGCCATGCGGAAGCTCTTTTTCGGACTTGCAATCCAAGGAGTGTGTACTTTGGCTAGGATTATTAGTTGGGGCTTCAAAGTCTCTGGGAAAGCTGAAAGAGGCCAAGGACAACTTTTATCTTGGCGACAAACAAATGGACAGATGTGGAGAGAAACTTGGAGGAAAAGAATCCATTAAATCCGAATGGAACACAGACTTTAACGGTTAGCGTTGAGGAAGGCGAGCACCATCGACACCGATCAGGTAGGTAGTGCATTGACAAGGGAGACAATACTTTAGGACCTTAAATAAAACTCTAGGACGTGTTTGGAGGGCAGCAACCTCTCACAGAAATAGACAAATCCCAAATATTTTATACATGTAAATCCTCTGTTCTAAACAATCCTCTGTTGAGCAAGTTTAATGAAGGGCTATAAGCCGGCGAAGTCCAATGACAACAGGAGAGAGAACACAAGCGGACGTCTGGCGACGCGCCCGTCCGACGCCGGCGTAGACGCGAAAGCAGCGCTTCTATTCGCTGAAACGAGCTGCAGCCATTAAATTATGATGGGTCCCGCCACCAAAATGCATCCATCGCGTGTCTCAGCCTGCAGCTGGCGAAATCGTTAAACTCGCTCTCAGGCTCCATCCTAGTCTGTTGAATCCCCTTGCAGCCTTGCAGGGCTGGAGAAGAAATAGTCAACGGCCGAGTTGTTACCAGAGATGGGAAGGAGAGGGAGAACCGAATGTCAGTGGATACTATAACAAAAAAATGGTCATGTGAATTACTACTCTACTTCGTACATTACAATACATACCATTCTTGCATTCCATCCCTGGTCTGAGATGAGCGTTGTGATCTCGTCTCGTCCCCACTCCCCAGTGCTCTCCAACCAGGACATGAACAGCAGCGCAGCCGTCGCAGCGTGTCCTGCTGGTGCTCCTCACGTTCGTCCATAGTGTTCTAACAAACAAGCAAGCAACCGCGTTGGTTAATGATTGGGGGGAGCTGAGCCCGGCAATAAATTAATTGTTGACCCGCCGGGGTGTCAATCGCACGCGCCGATCAATCTTCGGGATCGATCGATCGATGGGCTTTTACTTTTGAGCCATTGCAGGGAGAAAGTTTCGAAAAAAATTCAAACCGCAACCATTTTGAACGAGCAAATGATTTATTAGCTCTCCGTTCGATGGATTGCCTTTTCTTTTGTGCCCCCCAAACCCTGCATTGGCGCGGTAGTACTTTACTCTCATTTAAACTAGCCGCGTCGTACTTGACGAATCACGATCCCTAACGTCCAGAGTGGAGTGGCACACCACGTACGGTACAGATTGTACTACAGGCTCTAGTTTTTCTTCCTTTCTCTGATCAACCGGCTCTAGTTTTCCAAGTGATGACTTTGATTTTCAGCTGACAAGTTCGTGCAACTGTGCAAGGCAGGTGCGATCGGCCCGTACGTGACCGGCCATTCACTGTCCATGGGGGGAGAGAGAAGTTACGCGGCGAAACCCCAATCCCGCGACGGCAGCAGAACCGAACACGCCAGACCACGTCGCCCCGCACACGATCGATCAAGTGAAAACCAACCACTCCCGTCCCCTCCCGCGCGCTCCTACACGTGGCTTCCCCTCCTTGATTCACTCCCTCCCGCATGCACAGCTCTCTTCTCCTCTCACAAAGTCTCACCTCACTCGCCGCCCCGCTCGCCTTCCCCTCGGCCTCTCCCTTCCCTTCCCTTCAAAACCCCGCACGCCTCCCTCGACTGCTGCCTCTCTCGTCTCGATCTCTCTCGTTGGGTGGCCTTCTCGATCGGCGAAGATGCAGGCAGGCGAAGCCGACGAGGAGGAGGCGGGGAACCACTTCTTCTTCAGCGCGCCGGCGAGCCCCGTGCACTACATCCTCCGCTCCCCGCCCTCCTCCACCGCCGCCGCGGGGTACTACTCCTCCTCGTCCCACTGCGCCACCACCGGAGCGTCCGATTCCATCGCGGGGGAATTCGAGTTCGCCGCACGCGGCGCGGCGGACCCCGGCGGCGGCGCCGAGGCTGGCGCGGCGGCGGCGATGATGTGCTCCGCCGAGGAGCTCTTCGTCGCCGGCCGCATCCGCGTCGGCCGCCTCTCCCCGATCCGCCAGGAGGGTGGTCGTTGCCACGGTGACTGCTGGGAGGAGGAGGAGGAGGACGAAGCAGGCGGCGGCGACGACGAGGAGGCCGAGCGCGGCGACGGGCCGCGGGCTGCTCGACGGGCCAGGTCGGCGTCCCCACCGAGGAGCCCACGATCCTCCGGGGGCGCGGAGCCGTCCGATCCCTTCGCGTCCTCGTCGTCATCGTCTTCGTCGTCGTCGTCGTCCTCGGCGGCGAAGAGCATCCGGCGGCGGATATCGCTGCGGGACCTGCTGACCCGCACGGGCGGCGACTGCGCGGGGGCGGCGGATCAGGCGGCGCCAGGTGGAGGCGCCGAGATCAGCAGGCAGGGTTTCTGGCCGCCGTCGATATGGCCGTCGCGCTCCTCCAAGAAGGCGCTGCTGCTGCCATGTCCGGCCCCGGCGCCGCCGCCGCAGCCGGGGCGCCGGTCCACGTCGTCGGACAGAGGCACGGCGGCGAGCAAGAGGGCGCCCGGTGGCAGTGCGCGGCGTACCACGTCGCTGCCGTACCGGCAGGGGCTGGTCCTCGGATGCCTGGGCTTCGGGGCTCGGAGCTACGGGCTCGCCAAATCCATGCATCCCCTCTCCTCCCGGTGAAGACGCAGAGGAATTGAAGAAGGCGAAGAGGTGTGTTTAGGCTCCCGAAACAAAAAAGAAAAAATCATGGCATGTCGCATTTCATGGTGTTTTGAAGAAATCACAAAGGTTGCATGGAAAATGAGTCCATTCCGATTAGTTTTTATCTATGAGACAAAGATCAAGTATGCAAATTGCGATTTTGTTATGTTTCATGAATCATGATGATATGCTATGGAGTATTAGTCTTTCATTTTGAAATGAACAGATGATAGATATTTGTTGTGCTTTTTTTTTTGGTTGTCCATTAGTGATTCCTAAAAAAACTCCATTTGTTCTTGTGATATAAATGTGTGATGACCAATGACAGTTGTGCCACAAATGGCGACTATAAATAACGGAGCTGAATAGAGAAGAAAATTGAGGAAACATGGAAGATTAAAATAGAGAAACTTGTTGCGGTGGCGATGACATTTGCATCTTGGAGCACAGCTTGTGGTAGACTATGTTTCAATTCGGCGTAAGATTACCTCTAGAATCAGTTAGACTGATTCCAATTGTGAGGAGTTGAAAAATAAAGTGGAAGGCACAGCCTATCAGCATCACCATTATTCGGCAAAGTTTAATGTTTATTATCTCTGTTGGGCATCAAAGTACTTTGTTGCAGATGCAGGACTGGGTAGCGAGTTAGCGACAAATGCCATACATGACTCCAGATGAAGCCAATGAATACAAAAGAGACCTTTCTGTTCTTATGCCTCCTGAATTTGTTTTTTGTTGCCATCAGGTGAAAGATGGGATATCGCAGTCACTGGACTGCACTTTTATAGGTGAGATAGAAACATGCAACCAATCCATCCACTCTGTTAAGACAGGAGGTTTGGATCCTAGTGCTGAAACTTCGAAGGGTCTCTCTATAGGAATCATTCATCGTAGCTCATTGGTCATCAGCAAGGTTTACTTCAATTTGAGGAAATCTGCACATAGCAACAAACTCTGGGTGCATCCGCATTCCGCAACTGAAAAAAAATATGTCAAGAGATAACAGAACAACAGTGTCCCGGAATTAGCACTGGTTTAGTTATCCCAGACACAGAGAATCCAGATTGCCGAAGCCACTTTTCCACACCAAACTAGCTAACACTGGCAGCTATAGAGATAAGCTCAATACAATCAACAATCAGAACTAAGAAATCACAATCCCAACAACCAAGCAAAGCACCAGCATCATCATCATATAGGTTGCTATTGAGTAACCATCATGTAAACTGGAGCACGTTCAAGCACATGTTTCCTTATATGAAAACTTATATCGCACAAGCATTGAACCCAATAATCTGAACTGAAAGAGGGTTTCAGAGTTGACTAGCGGTACAGGTAGAACACAAAGTTCACCTGTTCAAATTAGGTGGCAGACCATAACATCAAACAAAAACAAATTCGTATAAGACATATAAAAAAATATTTGCCCCTCTCATCAAGCTGCATGACAATTATGGCAAATTCACAGGATCCAAAAGGAAGTGACAGCAACATAAGCTTAGGTTTGCTTCGCTTAGAAGCAGGAAAGACCATAAGTTCTTCAACTACATGATAGATTTCACTTGCCTTCGTAGTCTTAACACTGCTTAGGTCAATACTTACTAATAGGTGTCAAATACTTAATATAAGTAACAGAGGGTGAATACAGGACAATTTAGCCAAATCTTAAATCTAGAGACATCAGAAGCTTAGGAAAAGCTTTAGTTGGCCAAAGGTACTCCAGTGTCCACACGATGATGACCTCTACAGGAACACGTGCTTGAACTTGTCACTTGCGAGCTTGCACAACCCATCAAATGACTTGGTATCTGCCATGCAAACATGGTGAAGATATAAACGGTGTTATGGATGAGGGTAAAATGAGCATGAATGTTGTGTAGAATAAGCTGTTGCAGCAAGGGCAGCATAAAAGAGAGCCATAGCATCTGACGTGCAGAACAAATGCATCTAAAGACAGTTCACGCAATGAGCTCCTCACATTGTTATTCGAGATAAAATGATGAAATTTCTGACCAGATAACATTGTCCTTATCCTGGAATACATTCCAATATGACCGTTGCCAGGTTTAAAACCGTTTGGGGGATACTATTTAAACCTTGTAATAAAGGTAGCTAGAACACATGAAAAAATCACAACGAAGAGCCACATTCCTTGTAACAACTTAGAACTTTTCTCAATATCAATAAACACCTAGCATCTAATTGTAATTCTAATTTCCATATACCCAAATACTCAGGTTGCTCTGATATTCTAAAATCAGAATACGTTTTTTTTGGAAAAGCAGATGTTTGCTCATCCTATACAGAAATAACAAACCCAAACATTTAACAGGTTCAGAAGAATAAGGGACAGAGAGTACTTCTCTTTCACTTGGTCCTTATTGTTACATGTTACCATAAGGAATGAAAATAGGTACACTACAATCAAGTTATGTCATGGAAGATACAAGAGCTAACAAGCTTGAATGTGGAAAAGTTTAAACCTTGGTAGCAAGCAGAATATGCTAACAGTTCACAGTATTATGATAAAAGGGCAAAGACGAACATCACAGGCATGTCAAATCTCACCAAAGCTGGGACCAAAATCTGTGCAAACTTCAGCACGGATGGTCTGGTTGTTTTCAGCAATTCCAAAAACCTCCATGAAGTGTGACACAGGGATGTCCATGGCACTTTTGATGGTCAATGGATGACCATCAGGGGACTGCCCCACAACCATTCCACCTTCGTTGCGTTGGACTTGAACCACCGTGCGCACTCTTCGCCCAACAAACATGTTCAGAATCTCTGCATTGACGAATGCTGCAGGGCTGGAGGTCTCCATCTCTGCAAAAGGTAGGATTCAGAATTTCAGACCGGTCAATGTAATTTGGTACTATCATTTAGCAAACAGAGAAACAAATAAATGAAACATATCATCGAGTCAATCTTATTACATAAAACATTCATGTCAAATATCACAGTATAATGAACAAGTACTTGGAGAGATCATCTACGCCAAATATGCATTAGACTTTTGGTGCTGTCACATTGACCATAACACTACCAAGGCTCTGATGCATGAATTGGCTATGTAACATGGAAATGGGGTAAACATTCTGGCCGTTATGGATGTGATACAATAATATATGTAATGGCAAAAAAAATCACAAGCCCAGCCTTCAGAATTTCTGCCAACACCATCAGTGTGAAACTTACATCAAGACATCTTGTACAAAAACACAAGCTTGTCCAAAGTACACTTGATGGCTTAGGTAATGTAACACCCCTGGTGTTAATTAACACTAAAATGATATTTAAGTTGAGCTAAGGACATTTCAAAAGTGAAATTAAGAGAAATGAGGAAAATTATCCAAATTTGAGTCAAAAACCGTTTAAACGAAGCAATAAAGAAAACTTTGAAAACTTCCTAAGAACTTGAAAAAGTGCAAATGTGAAAGTTGGAGTATAAGTCAAACCAAGAAACTTCCCTTTTCAAACCATAGCCTAAAAATGCTTGGAAGCATCTCAAAATTCAAACCCTAACCTTGGAGTTTGAATTTTCCTATTTGAATTCAAAGCTGAAATGGAATCTCAGTCAAATCTCACGATTTTACCACAGAACATTAAAATCTCCAAAAAGAAAAGTTGTACATCTTCACATTCCTGAACTTTGCCTCCATTGGCACTTTGGCCAATTTTGCCATCTAGCCCCTCGAATTTCAAAAATTCATTTCAAAATAGGGTTTTACCCCCTTTTGAATTACGGCCAAGTTTTCAACGTTTTCTCAAAATCTCCAGTGCAGGGGCGTTTCTCATGAAATTCTAAACAACTTTCATGTTGGAAGATTTTCGAGACACGTTCAAATTTTTGGAGTTTGAGCCATGCCAACCAAGTTGACCTTTGCCCGGCCGAGGCGCGCTCACGGGTCGCCCACGCCGCGCTCGCGCGTGCCCGAGCTCGCCGCCGGTAGCCCTCTGCCGCCGTCCGGCCTCGACTGCGCCGGCCAATGGCACGGCTGCGTGTCTCCGCTCACGGAGCACGCGTCTGGCCAGCTCGCATGGCCTGGGGCGCACTGTAGCGCTGACCCGAGGCGAGCTCCCGAGCTGTCGCCGCGCCGCCGCCGTGGACCGCCGGTTAATTCCGTCACCGCCGTTGCCCACCGGTCCCCCGAGCGACTTTCGCGACCACGCCCGTCTCTTTTTCCTTCCCTGCCCTGTCTCTTCTCCTCGCCCACGCGCGCCTGCCGCCTGCAGCTCGCCTGCCCGCGCGTTGACGCCGGGAAAAGGCGCCAACGGCCGCGACAGCGCTGCTGCCGCCGCGAGACGTCACCGAGCTGCCCCAGTCCCCATCCCGTGCTGCCCGAGCACCCTCTTCCTCCCCTCTCACTCCTACTTAAGCCCTCAAACAGTTCCCTCCCTCTCCGCGCCGGAAAATGCTCGCCGGAGTCCGCAGAGCCGCCGCCGAGCTCGCTCTCGTGGACAGCCCTCTCCACTGCTCCTCCGGCCAAACCGAGGCTTGCACTAGCTTCCCCATCACCCACTGCCACTCCTCGACCAAGCCCCGACCCTTTTCCACCACCACAGCCGCCGGCGCAGCTCGCCGGAGAAGCCTGAGCTTCCCGCCGCCGCCCGCGCACGTGCACAGCTCGCTCCACTCCTCCTCCGGCTGAACCGAGGGCACCTACAGCTTCGCCGTGACGCGCTGGTGCTCACCGACCTCTTCCCCGACCCTCTCCGACCCCGACGTCGCCGGTCACCGCTCGCCGGAGTTAACCGAGCCGCCACCGCCGTCGCCAACCACGTTCCCGGCCTTCCCCGACCTCGAGACCTCGCCCAAAGAACGCGCGGTGAGCCCCTCTCCGTTTTCCCCTACTTCCCCGGCCCGGACCCGCCGCCGTTTGGCCGGCGTAAGCACGCCGGCGAACTTGAGGCCGAACTGCATCGTCTACCTCTTTCCAGGGGGCCGAGTGCAAAATGTAGGGACCTTTTTGTAAGAGATTCAAAACTTCTAGGGTTCACAGCGTAAAATAGATTCTATCTTTTAGGTTTAATTCACTGAAATCTTCAAAAATTCATAGAAAATCGTAGAAAAATCAGAAAAATGCCAAACCAATTTTGTAGTGACCAGTGATTCAAGAAGTCCAACTTCTTCCTTTGCACCTCACTCAGTTGAGCTTTAGATTTTGAAATATAAATGCAAATCCGTTTGGACCCTTTTCATCATAGTTCAAAATATACACATGCACTTGAGCTGGTCTTGGGATATGTTGTTAGTGTGATTGTCATTAGTTTAATGCGCAAGTGGTGCACAAAAATTCCCAGTAGATCTAGAGTTATGAATTTCCAAACTTATAACTTGCTGTTTTGGCAAATAAATCACAGAAAATAATTCACACAGTGAAAAATCACCTACTTCGCACAGAGACTTAATCAAGACATTAGAAACCTTAGAAAAATGAAAATGGTAATTTTTGGGCACTGGAAAATGGCTAAATGATTATTGGTAGCTTAAACATGGTGAAATTCCACAAAAATAACCATAAATCAATACCACATATAAACTTGCAGAGTGGTCACTTTTGGTACCCTAAGTCACTGTGCCAAGTGGTGTGGACATAAACCTTATAGTTATTTTTGTAGGAATTTAGTTCCTTTTTAAGCAAAAGGATAAGAACATTTTTAATAAATTATAGAAAAATCAACTTGAGCCAAATTTTGGGCTAGTCTCCTGCCTTGGCATGAGTAAGCCTCTGGCCAATTGGTACATGAAAATAATATTCCTAAGTTCACCTTTTGAATAATAGAAAAAGGACTTAAATAGTGGAAAAGAGAAGAAAAAGAAAAGAAAAGAGAAAAACCTAAATCTCTAAAATCAAATTAAAGGTTCAAAATGAAAAGGGTATATTCACTTATAAATAATGTTTATCCTTCCAATTCATTAACCAAGAATTAAGCAAACCCTAACTATATTAAATCTCGATATTTAAACATTCATGCATTTCGTATAGATTCGGGTCTCGCCGACGGAGTCTACGAGCTAATCCCCGCTGCCGAGGTGAACGTGGTTGCACGTGGATCCGAGCCCCGAGCAGGAGTACCGCTTCGAGCCGGAAGGCAAGCCCCGGAGCATAACCTAACTTTGCTTACGCGATTTATTTGATTATATGTTTGTGCATTTAAGTTTCAAGGAGTTGAATGAAACCCTAGATTGCATGATCATAGGTTCCTTTGATTGAACACTAGTATGTTAGGTCCGATAGTCGCTATGCTTAAGACCGATAGAAGTCGAGTGTTTTCCGACACTCGCGAGATATAGGAGTTGTATGTCTACTCATATCAGAAACACTAGAGATGATGGACGGATGATTGTAGATACCCGTCTATCGATGGTTGAATTGGAAACATGTGGTACTTTTGTGTCAAGCTTTTGAACGTACCACATATATGCACGGACTATGGGACCGGTAAGTCCCGGTATCCGATTGATGCGAGCAGGTCCGACAGCTCTCTGTCTTGGAAACGTTATCCCATGGGCACATGAGGGTAGTTGCGTGAGTCCCAGTAGTGGTAAACCTTTACCCTGAGGCATTGGGACTCGGGAGCCACTCGCAGAGAAAGGAGAAAGGATTGGGGTGTGTTGGCATTTCCAACCATTCCGTACGTGTGGGTTTTCCCTGGCCAGGTAGTAAATTCGGTTTGAGCTGTCCGCTTCTCGCGGTTAATGAGACTGCTTGACCGATGTATGACATATTATGAAGTGAAACTTGGAAGGATGAAATCTTTGTATGGAATAATTGTATTGCAAAACTTGATTGTTTAGCTAGGCTCACCTAGAATGGATAGGTTAAAGGAATTAAAATCAAAATGGATAAACTAGAAATCAGCTTAGTCGCTTTTGGCAAAAGAACCCCACTAGCCAAACAGCCTCTCATCTTAGGAGTCGGTGATGTAGTGATTACCAGTCGGGTAAGTCTTGTTGAGTATAACTAGTATACTCAGCCTTGCTTGTGGCTAAATTTTCAGGATCATCCCCTCAGGAGGTAGCTGCCTCTATGGCTTGGGCCTCCCAGCTTCCTCCTGGTTACAGCATCGAGTGGGAGCCGACCTCTCCCGAGGATCGTGAGGAGTAGCGTCACGGCTGACTT
Organism: Digitaria exilis; assembly: GCA_015342445.1. Taxonomy (NCBI): domain Eukaryota; kingdom Viridiplantae; phylum Streptophyta; class Magnoliopsida; order Poales; family Poaceae; genus Digitaria; species Digitaria exilis. Next base: position 810,200 of record JACEFO010000662.1, read on the forward strand.
CATCGTGACGATACTATGGATCGTCGCTAGTATCTCGTTTATTTTCCGTTGCATGAACTCAAACTATTTTACTTATCATTTCAATTTGGTTGTAATAACTCTGAACCTTGTTGTAATTTGAATTGTGGAATGATGTGATCTTTGGAACTCACCTTCGAGTGAGCGTATGGACGGACGATCTTCAGTTGCAGTTAGTCGAGCTCGACTCGACGGTCGAATCCGCACTTGGGAACATTTTCGTGTATTAGCACCAATGGAAGGTGGAATATACTTAAGTGGGCCCATTTCTCGGGTGAGATCGCTACAGGTAAAGAATGCAAGACAACTATTTACGAGTCATGAGCAAACATATAGAGTCTAAGATGAACGTATACAGTCTACAAGTATCCCAGTCAATGGTTCACGACTAAGGTAGCTTTTCCGCACACCAATCTAAGATCACGATAAAAAAAATAATCAGAAAATCTTATCGGTCTGGGAATTTCGATTTTAACAACGAGGCTACGGTCGGTCGCTGATGATACACGCCCGACTCCTCCCCATGTCGATGCGACAGCAACCAGTGGGTCGGTAAGTCGATTGAGTTGAAGGGCGGACACAGGACATGGATAAGTTTTGCAAACAAACTCGAAGCTAGTAAGTACATTGTAACTGGGTCAGATCCGAATACATCTCACAATTGGGTTTGGGGTGCTCCCTTTCGCAGAGCAGGAAGGGACGCAAAGGGTTTGGGCATACCTTGTGGGTGCTCGTCGCTGGCAAAGAGCGGGGAGAAGATGGCGCCGCCGCTCGCTCAGTCGCCGCCGCCGGCAGGCCAAAAGTGTGAGGAGGGGAGGGGAGGGGAAGGGAAAAGGGGGGAAAGGAAGGAAATGGAGGGGGGGTACGGTCAGTAAAGAAAAATTTCCTTCTCTTCGCAGAACCAACTATCCTGGCCGTCCATCTTTCTGCTTGTCCAATCAGACCAACTGCCCCACCCCCACCTATACTTCACCTTTGTATAGATACGATTCGTGTACTAACGGTCTACACCGTTGGCTCCGTTACATTTCTCCTAACCAACTGACGCCGGTCTCTCTCTCCCTTCTTTATCTTTCTCTCGATTCTCTAGATCTGGATCTCGCTCTTTTTTCTTCCTCCTGCTACTTTGATGACGGATGTCACCCCGGCGCCGTCCCCCGCGTCACCCCGGCGCCGCCCGCCCCTTGGACAGCTCCGCCCGCCGCCGTCACCCTGCGTCCAGTCCTCAACATCGACGTTCTCCATCCACCACATCCAGGACTTCTTCAACATCATCTTCAAGCCTACGACGTGCTGCATCATACCCAGATATGGCTCACATCACATAGGCTTGTACGTTATGCTTTTTGTCGTCCATCCCACCCTCAATCGCATTGTTCGTTGCAGCTAGCGTCCCTCTGATTAATTTCTGTTTTTTTTATTTTCACCTTTCTCTCTCTCAGATTTCCTTACGGAGTTTGAATCATTTTTCCTTTGTAGTATGCTTACGTTATTTTCTCTGTCTCAAAATCCCTCTTTTAGAGTGTTCGCTGCTCCCCTTCCGCCACTTAGGGTTTCGTCTGGATCTCGCCCTTTCGTCTGCAGTTCGAATTATCTTGATCTGTTGCCCCTGAACGTTTTGATTTTTTCATGCAGTTAATGTTTCATCCAATTCCCTCTAATTATTGTTCTTTGAAGTCTTTATCCAGTCATGTGTCATCCCATTCCGTGACCATATGGTTCCTTAAACATTACAGTTGTATTGTGGTAAATCTTTATGGATCCCAGCGGTGCGCACAGGCACTACTCTGCAGCTGAAAAAGAAACAATGTTGGCGCCATTGTTCCCCTATGCACATGTGGATCCAAAAGATTGTACATACGCTGGTTCAAGCCCTGGTGCTTCTTTTTGATACAGCTGTAATCCAGTGAAATAATGTGTTGTAGCTCTACATAAGTTTGCTTGGCTGCAACAGTTAATCTTTCATATTCTTATCACTCTGGAGTTCAGGAAAATAATTAATTGGATATGTTCATGATATGCTGCATGCTCACCAATTCTTCATATTTATGTCTGACGGATTGCTTCACATAATCTCGGCAGAATTGTGGTAGCCATGCGCCTTGTAAATTTGCTCTTTTAACCGTTTAGCCTCCACTGAATGCCAACTGAAAATTGTGTCATACAAGTTGGAGATTTTTATTAAGCTGAATCTAAGAGTTTTTGGACCTTTTTATTTAGCTTAATCAGAGAGCTTTGATTTATATTAATATAACAGAAAGTATAGAGTTCCCCGTTGCTATCAAGTAAACTGATCTTGTGCTCTTAGTTCTTGAAAGTGCATTGGCCCCCTATGTGGGTTTTGGTGTTGATGACACAAGCAATTAAGGAGCTAATGAGATTATTTGAGATGTTGAAAGATTTAGAGCTGCAAAAGATATATTTTGGAGAAAGGAAGTCCCTCTTTGAAAAGGATGGAAGGTGATATGCTTTGTTGAAGATCTTTTATCTTTTTCTATTTTGAAATTGATTATAGAAAAATCCGTACTATTAAGAGGGATGTGGAGAATTACTTGAGATGCTTAAAAGTGCTTAGTAGAGATGCTAACAACCTATGAGAGACACAAAGGCTAACACACTTCACTTATCCTGAAAATCAGCCTTCTGTCGGAAGTTCCTAAGTGCTTCGGAAGTTCCGACAGGCACCTTCGGAAGTTTGGGAATACTTCCGCCAGGATCGCTCAGCCCTTTTCCACTCGAATTAATTTATTCTTCGGAACTTCCTGAGCTCATCGGAAGTTCCGACAGACACTTAGACAGCACATAACGGCTAGTGTTTGGAGGGGCGGGTATAAATACCCCCTCACCCCTCCTTCACTAGCTGCCAACCCCATTCGAATTGCACACCTCCTCAAGCTCTCTCCCCTCTTCCCAAACCCTCTCTTAAGCCATTCATTCATTCTCTTTGAGCTAGGGGTTGAGATAAAGCAAGATTGAGTTCTCTTGAGCCATTCCTTCATTCTCTTTGAGCTAGGGGTTGGGATAAAACAAGATTGAGTTGAGAGCCTTGAGATTTGAGTTGGGGAAAGCAAATCTTTGGTCTCTTGAGCACATGAAGCATCTTTGATGATTGATTCACGTTCATTACTCTTGGAAGAGATTGGCAAAAAGGAAGAGACTCTTGAGAGGCAAGAAGATATGCTCTATCTCGAGAAGGAGAGAAACCTTGCCTCACAAGAGGCTCTTGCTAAAGAAAAGGCAAAGGTTGAGAAATTGACTATTGATTTATCTCTAGCCAAAGACTCACATGAGAGGATGTCAAAGGACCATACTTTGGCAAATGAATCTCTAGCTACCATGAGAGCTAACCATAGTGCACTTCAAAAGAGCTTCTCATGCTTGACGGTCAAATTCAATGACCTTGAAGTGAACTATAATGCTCTTTGGGAAAGCACCAATGCTAATTCTAAGGCAACCCAAAACTCTAATCCCTCCACAAGTGAAGGTTGCTCAAGATGTTATAATGTTGATGTTAAGACTTGTGATGCTAACCTTGTTAAGCTAAGAAAGTCGGTTGAAGAAAAGGATGCTCAACTCAAGAGCTTGAACATGTTAGTGTCACATCTTCGTGAGGGAAATGAGAAGGCAATGTCAAACATACAACCCAAGGCCGGTAAGCACCCAAAACAAACGGGTGGCCTTGGATATCATACGGGATCAAAGATGAGTGCTAGAAAAGTGGTCAAAGGTAAGGAAGTCATTGGGTTCACCAAGGGGGGTAATATTGGTGACTTGATGGACATTGCACATGGTGTGACCACTATTCTCTCACAAGTCAAGAAAAAGAGTGAAGCACCTATCAAGAACAAGAATATTGCTCATGAGCCATCACCAAGCTACACTTGTGACTATATGGTTTCTATGGATCATGAGGGTAAAATTTTTGTGAAATATGTTGGTGCCTACACTAAAAAAACATTCTTAGAAGTGTATGGGTTCCAAAAATGTTCCATCTAATCTCCAAGGACCCAAAACACTTTGGGTACCTAAAATGCATGCTTAACTTGTTTTGTAGGCCTACTCCTCCGGTGGCACCGCATGGTTGCTTGATAGTGGATGTTCAAATCATATGACCGGGGAGAAGGACTTATTTGCATCGCTAGAGTTTCATGACACACCAAAAGAAACAATTGTGTATGGAGACAATAGCAAAGGTGATGTAATTGGTTTGGGTAAAATTGCTATATCTCATGACAATTCAATTACAAATGTTTATCTTGTTGAATCTTTGGGATACAACTTGTTGTCGGTTTCACAACTTTGTGAGAAAGGCTACAATTGTCTCTTTACTAATGAAGGTGTGACCGTCTTTAGAAGGGAGGATTCCTCTATTGCTTTTACGGGTCGCTTGAAGGGGAAGCTCTATCTTGTGGATTTCACCCAAGAGAAAGTGGAACCTAAGACTTGTTTAGTGGCAAAATCTAACTTGGGTTGGCTTTGGCACCGCCGACTAGCCCATGTTGGGATGAGGATCTTGGCCAAACTTAAAAAAGGCGAGCATATCCTTGGACTAACCAATGTCGTCTTTGAGAAAGATAGGTTATGTAGTGCATGTCAAGCCGGCAAGCAAGTTGGTGCTCCACACCCCACCAAGAACATCTTGACATCGTCAAGACCATTGAAGCTTCTACACATGGACTTGTTTGGAACCATTGCCTACCTAAGCATCGGTGGTAATAAATATGGTCTAGTTATTGTTGATGATTTTTCTCGCTTCACTTGGGTGTTCTTTGTGCAAGATAAGAGTGAAGTACAAGGGATCGTCAAGAAATTCATTAGAAGAGCTTAATATGAATATGAGTTGAAGATCAAGAATATTAGAAGTGACAACGGTACGGAGTTCAAGAATACAAGCGTTGAAGAATTTCTTGATGAAGAAGGGATCAAGCATGAGTTTTCTGCTCCATACACCCCACAACAAAATGGCATTGTGGAGAGGAAAAATAGAACATTGATAGAAGCCGCAAGAACCATGCTTGATGAATACAAGACCCCGGATATCTTTTGGGCCAAAGCTATCAACACCGCTTGCCATGCCATCAACCGTCTCTACCTTCACAAGTATCTTGGCAAGACACCCTATGAGATCATTACCGGTAACAAACCCAAGGTGCATTACTTTAGAGTTTTCGGATGCAAGTGTTTCATACTTAACAAGAAGGCCAAAAGCTCAAAGTTTGCACCAAAGGTTGATGAAGGCTTTCTACTTGGTTATGGTACTAATGAGCATGCCTATCGTGTTTTCAACAAAACCACCGATTGTGTTGAGATCACGGTAGATGTGACTTTTGATGAAACTAATGGCTCTCAAGTGGAGCAAGTTGATAAAACCTTGTAGATGATGAAGAGCCTCCAAGTCAAGCAATCATGAGGATGGGCCTAGGAGAAGTGAGACCTCAAGAAGCTCAACCTCAAGATCTGGATGATGAAGACCACAATGAACCATCATCATCAACAAGAGTTGAACCACCAAGTTCTCATCAAACCCAAAATCAAGGTCAAGATCATGGTGACGATCAAGATCATGGCAATGATCAAGGGGGAGATCAAGGTGAAGAAGCTCAAGGCAAAGCACATCAAGATGAAGATGATGATGGACCTATTCAACCTTAATCTCAAGTGACACACCCAAGAGTACACCAAAGCATTCAACGGGATCATCCCGTTGACAACATTCTTGGGAGTATTCAAAGAGGGGTAACTACTCGTTCACGCTTAGCTACCTTTTGTGGATGTTACTCGTTTGTCTCCTCTTTGGAACCTCTTAAGGTAGATGAAGCACTTGAGGATCCGGATTGGATGATTGCTATGAAAGAGGAGTTAAACAACTTCACAAGAAATGAGGTATGGAAATTGGTGGAAAGACCCAAGCAAAATGTGATTGGAACCAAGTCGGTCTTCCGCAACAAGCAAGATGAAAATAGAGTTGTGACAAGAAACAAGGCAAGGTTAGTTGCAAAAGGTTTCACCCAAATTGAAGGTTTGGATTTTGGTGAAACCTATGCACCCATAGCTAGGCTTGAGTCAATTCGAATTCTTTTAGCCTATGCTACTCACCATGATTTCAAGCTTTATCAAATGGATGTGAAAAGTGCATTCCTAAATGGCCCCCTATCCGAAGAGGTGTATGTTGAACAATCACCGGGCTTTGAAGATCCTAAGTTTCCTAATCATGTGTACAAGCTCCAAAAGACGCTCTATGGGCTCAAGCAAGCTCCTAGAGCATGGTATGAATGCCTTAAGGATTTTCTTCTTAAGAACGACTTTGTAATGGGCAAAGCCGATTCTACTCTCTTCGCACGCAAAGTTGATAAGGATATCTTTGTTTGTCAAATTTATGTTGATGATATTATATTTGGCTCAACCGATCAAAAGTTTAGTAGGATCATGACCATGATGGGTGAATTGAAGTTCTTTCTTGGATTCCAAATCAAGCAAATGAAGGAAGGGACTTTCATTAGTCAAACCAAGTACATAAGTGACATGCTCAAGAAATTTGGAATGACCAATGCCAAGCCCATCAAGACTCCAATGCCAACAAATGGACATCTTGATCTAAATGAAGAAGGCAAACTCGTGGATCAAAAGGTATACCGTTCCATGATTGGTTCATTGCTTTATCTTTGTGCATCTGGACCCGATATTATGCTTAGTGTGTGCATGTGTGCAAGATTTCAAGCCAATCCTAAGGAATGTCATCTTATGGCTGTTAAGAGAATTTTAAGATATTTGGTACACACTCCTAACCTTGGCTTATGGTATCCCAAGGGCTCCCACTTCAATTTACTTGGCTATTCCGATTCGGATTATGCCGGTTGCAAAGTAGATAGAAAGAGTACGTCGGGGACTTGCCAATTCCTTGGTCGCTCCTTGGTGTCATGGAGCTCTAAGAAACAAACTTCGGTTGCTTTATCCACCACGGAAGCGGAGTATGTTGCTGCGGGTGCTTGTTGTGCCCAACTTTTATGGATGAAGCAAACCTTGAGGGACTATGGTTGGGAGTTTAACAAGGTTCCACTCTTGTGTGACAATGAGAGTACCATCAAGTTAGCAAACAATCTGGTTCAACACTCCCGAACAAAGCAGATAGATGTGAGACATCATTTCTTAAGGGATCATGAGGCTAAGGGAGATATTACTTTACGTTCCGTAAGTTCAGAGAGGCAACTTGCCGATATCTTCACTAAGCCTCTAGATGAGCAAAGGTTTTGTGCTTTGAGGAATGAACTAAATATCTTGGATTCTCATAACTTGGCTTGACTTGTTGGACACAAAATTGAATGTTGCCTAGATAGGAAAAACCATGGAATTTATGCTTGTTGTGTTGTTTTCAAAATGTTGGTTTTTGATCCTTGATCATAACTTAAGCATAGTGATAATTGTTTTGTAATGATTGTTTGTGACTGATCACTATGTTTCAAGGTGTCTTATATGTCTACAAGCTATCATCTCTTACCATATCTATCTTGCTCAAAATCTATATCTATCTTGGTCAAGAAAGACTTGCTTTTTCGGAAGATTGGACATACTTCCGCCAGGACCGGTCAGGAGATTTAATTCAGAAAAAAAATATTCCTATCGGAACTTCCGAGGAGCGTCGGAACTTCCGAAGTGAGGACCGGAAGTATGAATATTGTTCCGCCCAGCCTGGTCAGGAGATTTTAATTCAGAAAATATATTCCGTTCGGAACTTCCGACGGCCTTTGGAACTTCCGAAGAGTTCATAATGCCTATAAATACCCGTCGAGCTGAACTCAAACCCTAGCCATCTCTCATTCTCTCAACGTCTCTCTCTCCTCACACCGCCAACCACCAAACCGCCCCTCTCAATCCGTGAGGGGCACTCCAAAATCGACCGTGGAAACTTCAAATCGAAGGTTGGATTGGATTCTCCACTCCTTGGATACTCCGATTCAACTTTCTTCTCCTTCGTTTTGCGCAGGAAAATCTCAAGGTAAACCATTCAAAATTCCCGCAACCCGATCTCTCAATGTAGAAGGAGTTTGAGGATTTTCTTTTGGATATGAGTTGCTACAACATGCTAGAGCATTCCTTGATGATCTTACAAAGTTTGGACGGTGGAAACTAGAGTTTCATGATTCATGTTCTTGCTCTTTCAAACTCAAAAAGTTCATGGCCCGATCTCCCAATGTAGTAGGACATAATGGATATCCTTCTAGATTTATGTTCCTGCTATATGTACCAATCAATGCCTATGATCTTGTGAACTTTGGTGGGAGGAAACTTGATATTCAAGAATTGCTTGGATGAACACGGCCTCTGTCGGAAGTTCCGACATGCGCCTGTTTCGTCCAAGAATTCTTCAATCTGATATCTTCTTCGATCCATTCTAATGATTCATTGCAATACTTGACAGATGGCTCGTGGTAAGAAGAAAGTGGCCACTCCTGAGATTGAATCCCCTCCTTCCGCTGGAATCAACGGAGGATGATGTCCCCATTGCTCAAAGGAAGCCAAAGAGAAAGTTACCACAGCATGGTGAGGGGACTTTCAGGGGTAGAGGAAAGATAAACCCTCGTGGTCGTAGAAGAGGCCGTGGAAGAGAATAAGCACTCAACCACAGGCCACTTTTCAAGAGAACATTGGAGATCCCACCGACGCTCTAAGGTACCTTGAGAATCAAACTATGCGTATGCGTAGAGTTGTGAGGTACACTAATCATGGGGATTTGGCACCTAGAATCATTGAATATAACAAGGGCAAGAATAAGGTTTATAACTTGAGATATGATGATCCCCGTTAATATTTGAAGGAATTGAATGGAGACTATAGGTTTTGGCTTATCTTTCATGCGGATTGGTATGAGTCTGTCATCCTACCCAAAACAAACCCCATCACTGAGATGAAGTCCATTGATTTCAGCTACCTACTTGCACATGACATTGAAGTGATAGAAGAGGTCAATCGTGTTTGTCGGTTTGAGCATGATTTGGTGGGCATTATGTCTTTAAACTGTGATTACAACAATGAAATAGTGGCTCAGTTTTATGCATCTCTTTATGTTGATAGAGCTCAGAGGACCTTTGTATTCACTGTGGAAGACAAGTTCTTTTCCGTATCAAATGGTCAGTTTGCTCAGATTCTTGGGTTCAGTGGGACTGATTTGCAGAAGGACAAGCTACATGATGAAAATGTTTTGGCTGACAATAAGATTGAGTTCATGTATGATAGTGCTTATGGAGAGATTGAGCTTAGCACTACTAAAGGGATGAAACCCTATTACAGAATGTTCAATCAACTCTGTAGGTATACTATTTGTCCCAAAGCAGGAGATGCAGACAATATATCTAGTATATCCAAGAATGTGCCTGCAAGGTTTGCTCCAGGTGGTAGGCCCTTCAATGTGTTTGACTTTATTTGGGAGGAGATCATTGCTTGCTCAGCCTCTGCCAGGAAGGGATGTCATTATGGCCCCTATATTTTCAGCAAGATTTGTGAGGTCACTGGACTTAAAATTAGCACAGATGAAGACTATCCTATCTACAAGCCAAAGAAAGGTCAAATTAAAAGGCTTCTCAAAATTGGAACACAACCATATGTGCCTTCGGGTGGTCCTTCTCAAGCATCTCCCACTGCAGCACCCTGTCATGCAGCCCCTCCTAGCTACCGTGGTCCATCTCGTCCAAAGAAGAAGGGTTTGTTCAACTTCATCACTCAAGGGCTCAAGGCTTGCTTTGCTACTGGGAAGCACAATGCGGATGAGATGCGTGCTCATCGCATTCAAACGGATAGAGCACGCTATTCACTTGAGAAGAGGCAAAAAGACATCATGGACAAGTTCAACATGGATCACTCTCCGGTTCACTCTCCCTTAACCTTTCCATCTCCTCCTAAGTTCTCTACTCCTTGGGATGGTTTTGATTTCACGGAAGGAACATCCTCTCAAGCACCATATGAAGATGAGGACCTTGGTGGTGGGGAAGCAAATTGGGTGAACAACCCAATATGACATGGCCATGGGAGGAAGAAGAACAAGGCAATAAAGAATAAAGAAGGTGAAGGGGATGAGGAAGAGGGAGATGATGATGAGGATGATGACGATGACGATGATGATGATGATGGTGGCTATGGTGGTACCTTTGGTGACTATGGGGGATATGAGGAAGGCCAAGATAGGTGGGCTCCTCCAGATTATGATGGTTGGTAGTCCTTTCCGGCGCTTGATGCCAAAGGGGGAGAAGAAGAAGCATGGAGCAAGGGGGAGTTTGTGATGGATTTGAAGACTTGTTAGAAATTTCAAAATTCTTGGGATCTCAATCCATCTTGTATCTCTTTATCTATCTAGTTTAAACTCTATATTCTTGTGCTTGTGGACATGTAAGACTTTAATTGTGTTATGTGTGGTGTGTGCCAAGTGAGAACTTTAAATTTGTAGAACTATGTTGCTATGCTAGAGTGATGTGAGACCTTATTTGATTATGATAATCATTGTGATGTAATGTTATTTCCGCTTTTGTTGATTGTGAATTATCTTGTCATATGTATCACAATTGATATATGCTTCACACTTTGCACCCCACAAATGCAATGATATAGGGGGAGCTCTCTTTCAAAATGTGAAAATGGCATATGAGGCCATCATGATCTTAATACAAAGCATGCACATATTGAGGGGGAGTTCAACTATATATTTGGATTCAAAAATTGATCTATGAGCTTTATTGTGAACCTTAATTGTGTTGTCATCAATCACCAAAAAGGGGGAGATTGAAAGTGCATTGGCCCCCTATGTGGGTTTTGGTGTTGATGACACAAGCAATTAAGGAGCTAATGAGATTATTTGAGATGTTGAAAGATTTAGAGCTGCAAAAGATATATTTTGGAGAAAGGAAGTCCCTCTTTGAAAAGGATGGAAGGTGATATGCTTTGTTGAAGATCTTTTATCATTTTCTATTTTGAAATTGATTATAGGAAAATCCGTACTATTAAGAGGGATGTGGAGAATTACTTGGAGATGCTTAAAAGTGCTTAGTAGAGATGCTAACAACCTATGAGAGACACAAAGGCTAACACACTTCACTTATCCTGAAAATCAGCCTTCTGTCGGAAGTTCCTAAGTGCTTCGGAAGTTCCGACAGGCACCTTCGGAAGTTTAGGAATACTTCTGCTAGGATCGCTCAGCCCTTTTCCAACTCGAATTAATTTATTCTTTGGAACTTCCTAAGCTCATCGGAAGTTCTGACAGACACTTAGACAACACATAACGGCTAGTTTTTGGAGGGGCGGGTATAAATACCCCCTCACCCCTCCTTCACTAGCTGCCGACCCCATTCGAATTGCACACCTCCTCAAGCTCTCTCCCCTCTTCCCAAACCCTCTCTTGAGCCATTCCTTCATCCTCTTTGAGCTAGGGGTTGGGATAAAGCAAGATTGAGTTGAGAGCCTTGAGATTTGAGTTGGGGAAAGCAAACCTTTGGTGTCTTGAGCACTTGAAGCATCTCCGATGATTGATTCACGTTCATTACTCTTAGAGCTTGCTCCTAGACGGTTTGACGTTGCCCGTGGAGTGCTCAACGGATTGTGAGCTCCCCGGGAAGTTTGTATTACCCATTCCTTTGTGGAAAATCTAGTAAGTGACTCAAACTTCCTTTGTGGTTGATTTGAGGGAGGAAAAGGTTAGTTGACAACCTTGCTCTTTGTGAGCTCCTCAACGGAGACGTAGCTTCCTTAGTGGGAGTGAACTTCGGGAACAAATACCTGCCTCTTGTCTATTTACTTATTTGTTCTTGTTGTTCATACATGTTCATATTGCTCATCTAGGTTTAGACCTTTAAGTGACCCGATCTATCTCTACAAGTTGTTCCATTTGAAAAGATCACATTGTATCATCTCCTGGCATCATTGCGCAACTTTTGATTCATATAGAATTTCTGATCTCACTTTAGTTTTTGAATTTCGTGAAGAACACACCAACTATCGGAAGTTCCGTAGAGCTTCGGAAGTTCCGTTCCTTCGGAACTTCCTAAGAGCTTCGGAAGTTCCGAAAAACTTTACCGCTGCTGAGTATTTTTTAGGAAATTTGAAGAAATGCCTATTCACCCTCCCTCTAGGCATCACAACGGTCCTTTCAATTGGTATCAGAGCCGAGGACTCTTGATTGAGGCTTAACCGCCGAAGAGAAGTTGTCAAGAAGTGGGGAAGACCCCGAAATTGATGCGGGCATTGGACAAGATGGAGACATGGGGGCTGATACTCTTCCTCATCCCCGTGCTCACTCAAGCCGTCCACCTTCTATCAAGAATGTGGAAAGTGACTCGGACTCTAGTGAAGATGAAAATGAAGATGAAGCAACCAAAGAAATGAGGAGGAAATTGAGCAAGAAGTATGAGAAGAAGTATCAAAAGATAGCTCAAGTCCAAATCAAGCAAGAAAGGGACAAACATCCCAAGAAGGCATTACGAAGTCTCGAACACTTTTCGCCGAACGATCTTCACGACCCTTCCGAAATGTCTTCAAGTACTCCGCCTCGATGTGTTTCTGGAGCGCCATGAACCTCTCATGATCTTCAACAATAAGATCTTCAATTGAGGCCGTCACGATGTTGTCTTCTCCAACGTCAAAGCCCATAGTGCTAGAGATAGTAGATCGGTCTTCAAAAACCAGATTTCTGTCCCCAGCGGAGTCGCCAAAATATGTTGACGCACTTCTGGTCAACACACGAAAGCGCTAGATCGCGCGGTCGTCGAATTCTCCTCGCTGGAGCTCCTGAGAGCAGCCGGTCAGACCGCCTGTAGAGGCCGGTCAGACCGCCTGTAGCAGAGGCGCCGCGAAAGCCTACGATCACAACCTCGGGAGGGACCCCGTCGGAGGCTGCGAACCTAGGGTTGTTCTAAGGTCGGCAAGGCCACTTAGAACGTCCTAAAACATCACGGAGACGAAGAAGGAAAGCAAAAGGGTTGGAAAAGCTAGGGTTTGGAGATAAAAAGTAACACAATGATTTGTTCGATTGGGTAGAGGTCCTCAATCGACCATGGCCCTTTATATTTATAGGGTGGGGAGGTCTTGCCCCACAAGGAAGTCCTTGTACAGATCTAAAAACGTGCAAAAACCTTATTCTACTCAGATTCGGGGACAGGCGGTCAGACCGCCTGTGACAGGCGGTTAGACCGCCTGGCACATTGCCAGATCGGCTACAGGGCACAGCCGGTCTAACCGCTTGCACAGGCGGTCTAGACCGGCTGTCCCAGCCTGATCAGCTTTAAGCCATTCTTGGTCGTCAACACTTCAGTTCTTGGTAAATCGTGGTAACTATTTGCTCCAAACAAAATATTGCTAACTATTCTGTTATCTACTATTTATCAGTTTAGAGCACTGAAGTTAAGCTATCAAATAGTTAAAGGTTTTAGATTTCTAAGCAATTTTTAGATCACATTCTTGAATTATGAAAGAGTGCGTTACTGAGTTAAAATATCTAACATATCCCACAGAATCACTTGAGCTCCTTATTAATTGAAGCTCTTGTGTATGTAGAGAACTCAAGATCTTGATACAGTTGGACTACTCGTTCAATTACCAGCATTACAACTTCTTTTTCGGCTACTTGGTTGCCAGGTAATTTAATCATTGTTAGCTTATGTAGAAATACATCAGTTTCTGTGTTTGCCAGGATTGCATATAATCTTAGTTTATTTTTGTATAATTTGGAAAAATGTACCTTAAATTCATAATCCAGCTGGTGTTATCTGATTTAGGCAACTGAATAGTACTATCAGCTCATCCCATTTCAACATATGCATCTAACTGAAGTTCTAGGTTCTACCATCTTTATTTTTGTTCTCATATATTCTTATGTTTTTATTTATTAAGATATTGACACGCTTAATCAATAATTGTTCTCAACATCAACAAGTATTGAAAATTATACAAGTGGTAATTGGGTGGCATTGAGTGAATCACTCTTAGCTTTCCCTTTTAACATTCAGCCTGGCATCTAAATTCTGATTGCCTGATGTATAGGCCTGCTTGATATGGTACTTATTTTTTTTTCATATTATCATGATTTCTGTTCATTTCGCCCTTGTTTACAATAGATGCAGTAGGATCGTTCTTACACTTGTTTCCATTTACTTAATTCTTTTTTTATCCAGTTTGTCCAACCGAAGATTGCATAATATGGTTGATTAATTCATTTTTAAATTTAGTTTATCCCACTTTATACATCTAAGCCTCCTTCCTCAGTTTGTGATTTATGCTTATAGGTATGTCTAGATCGGCTAAAGAAGGCAAGCATCCTAAAAACAATATGGCCTGGCGCAGCAATTGTTACCACGGCATTTCTTCCACATGGTTCTTCATCTCAAACCTTTTTCTCTCTTAATTGTTCTAGAATCATTAGATGGATTCAATTCTGAAGAAGACAACACCAATTTTGGGAATTACTTCGGCATAAAAGTCTTCACAAACTGTTGTTTTCGAAAGATATTCTGAGTTGTTCTTGCTGTAACCTACTGCTTAAAGCATGTGTGTGTGTGTTCTGTTATACTAGTTTCGCAGTTTTTTTTTTGTACTATTACAATGTATGTGTGTTCATAATAGAATTCTAAGATATCCCTTCGATTTACAGTTGATTCCTTTGAAACTTGCAGTATGAAAAGAATGGGAGACTCTCATATTATATGCTTGCGGATACTGCACTGATGTTCATCCAATCCATGTTGAGGTGTAATTTTTTAAACCTCTGAATATTTGTTTCTTTATTGTTTCAGCAGCTGCAACCCTATTGTCTGAATTCAGTGTACAACACAATATATAGAGTAGGCACATTATACAATGCAACAGTTCAATAGGTATTATTTGTGTATTCCACTAAATTCTAAAGCAGCATGTACAACACACTATATACAGAGTAGGCACATTATACACTGACAATAGTAAAGTAGACTACATTATTGCATAATTGTTTATAGTTAACTATGTTGTTAATACTTTCTACTCTGTTCTCCCCAAAATACTAAGCTATCATATGAATCACCTGTTGAATACACTATTTAGAAATTTTATAAATGTGGTTTTATAAATGTTGTATTCAGTATTTCAGTCACTGACTGTGTTTGTTGTCATGAGGTGGCTCATTAATAGAGATCTTTTCACCAAAAGGATATGAAGTATTTTCTGTGTCAATGCTAACTAGATTTTATGTTGTGCAGCTGCAAATAAAAGGATGGTATAACTAACTGCAGGTTTTCTCTTTGGAACTATAGCTGCAGGTCTGCTCTTATAACCTTTTATTCTTTTCATGTTTTAATCATTAGACATTTAGATTTGGTGTTTAACTCTGTAAGCAGTTCTATGTCTGGAACAAGGTGCATCATAAATTCCTAACCGTATCTTGTATATTGTACTGCATTATGACACTATATTCCAGCTCGCAATTAACTGCCACATAGCTCATTAATTAGTATTCAAACACCACATACACCGTCCTTGCTATATTGAATGAATCTAATCATATGTGGCATGCAGAGTGTCCTAGCAGAGTAACTGCATCAGGATGTTAGTTATTGATCATGGTGACCTATAAATTGACCTGCTTAATAGTGATAGTTTACCATTGCTAATCAAATACGTGGACCCTTGTGTTGCTTTTTATTCGACTTTTTTTTTTACCAATGAGCTCAGTGTTGCTGATGGAAATGCTGACAGTAGTTGCTTAAAATACTCATCCCTTGATGTCACTAAGTCAATCATTTTTATTTGCAGTGTAGCACAATAATAGCAGCATACATGTATATTATGTAATGCATTTGCTAAAAAAAAGAACCACAACTGTTGCATGCCATCATTTTTTGGTCTCTAATAGTCTATATTAATCCACTTTCATAAATATCAAATGTTGTGTATGAACTTTTAGAAAGTAAACGAACTCCCTACTTACTATTGTACCTTATACGGAGTTAAACACATAAGTTATCTTTTGCCGTGACTTACATCCATTTAATATTTGGGCGCTTCTACCATATTCTCTAGTAATTTTGCCAGGGTGTCCAATAAAAAAGTACCAGCACATAATTTTTGTAACTTGTTTGTCATTATCAAACAAAGTGTACATTTGTTTGATGCTTCACTCTTGAAGTGCCACTGTTCTAGGAAAAAGTTAGATTATGTTTTTTTCAATATTCTTTTGCATGCATCTGATCTAGAGTGAACATTATGATCCAAGAGGACGCATACATTTATTGTACTCTGATCCTAGATTTATATGGCTCTCGAGGAGTTCAACGATTCCTCTTAAATCCTATTGTGTATGGAAATATTTTCAAAACCTATCATTGCGCCCTGAAGGTTATTTGCCTATTTTTGTGATCTGTGACATGCCTTTACTTATATGTTTCCTTAAATGAGGACTGCATCACATGTGTCATATTGCTCATAGTAGAGTTCAGTATAGGCGTCATAGAATCATGTGTGGCGTTATTCGTCATTCGCCTTCAAAGGGCCACACAGTTCCCAGGCTCGGTAAGTTCTTATACATCTTTCCAAATGGGTGCAAGTGCTTTCAACCCTGTCAACTATCTCTCCAGTCCAATCTGGGGTTGCTGAACCTTTGTTTCGTGGGCATGCAAAACACGGTCCTTTAGTAACCAAGTCTTGTAGTAGCAATTTTTTTTGCTGAAATTCTAACAGCGCCTGACAAACAAACTAACCACAATATGTGGCTTTGTCGTGCAGATGATAGGAGCCTTGAAGTCATGGTCCAGTTCCTTGTGAAGATCTAGAAGGCAGCATCTGAGAATGCATCCACCGACAAGGCGACAATGCATCCACCGACGTCGACGAAAAAGAAGGGTGTTTGTCATAGGACATTAGACTACTAGCATCTGAACACTCAGCACTCGTATTACAGAATATAAGCACACAACTATGTCCTGGTTATTTTTAGGCACTACCATTGTATAATGAACGAAGAATAATCATTTCATTTATTACATAATATAAGCACACAACTGTCCTGTTTATTTATTTACTAAATTTTGAATCGCCCTGAACAACATGTTCATGACTCGGTAGACAAAACATCACAATGCTAGTGTTTGCGATAACCATTTGGCAGCACTGACATGCACATACATACGAGCTGACAGCTAAAGCTATATACAACGTGATTTCAGGACTGGTACTTGTGCCATTGCAGTGACCAAACACGTTGGTGTGTAACGAGTATATGTATTTAGCAGGTTACTATGTCCCCGCTATTTGTCATGATTCTGGCATACACATCTGATCAAGCAAACCAAGATGAAGGAAAACCAATACGTCAGGCCACTAGAGAGTATCGAAACAATTCTCTAAACTACACAACTAGAGAAATCATACAAAACTATCCAAGCGAAATAGCTGTCTTCCTATCCATTGTCATAGACAGTGTAGTTAACTACTATAGATGCTCACAAGTCACAATATTTTCAGCTAGAAGAAGTTAGTAATTAAAAGTGGTGTACCAGACTTATGAAGGAGGTCTTTGGAGTAATATTCTAAATAGACTGAATATAACAAAAGACTGAACTTTTGTTTCCATCTTACATTCCCCTGTTTTCTTAAAAAAATGATAACTATAAGAGATACCAACTATGAAGCTATAAACCATGCATGACCCAGATGAAATACAAGTGTTAACACCTACTGAGCATAACATGGCATGCATGATATGACCGTCCACAATAAGTCAATAGAACATGTCAGTGCAACTTCACACATAGTATATCTGTCTACCATGGAAATTATGCAACAATCATGAAGCACATGATCTATCAAACTATACAAGTGCCTCTGCAAATTGCAAGTGCCCAAACAAATAATGTGCACTTAGCATTGCAAACCACTCGATCCATGGACATTGCCACAACTGGATCGAGACTGCTGAATCTTGGCCAAGCTGGGCTACTAACCTACTGGCAACCAGAGATACATGACCGCCTCAAACTCTCGAATCTTGATGCCTCAAATTAGAGTCCTTTGCTTCAATTTCTATTGAAACCATGGTTATTGTTTGACTGTAAGAAGTTAGCAAGGGCTAAATATATAATGTAAGCCTCATCTACATATGCAAGTTGTTAAGTACAAAAAAAAAAAAAATAAATAAAAAAAATCAGGCCATGCAATGAAAATTTTAAAGCTGTGCTACTAATCAGCAATCTGCAACCATCTCACCATGTAGAACTACTCCAATGAATGCATCTCTTGCACCACTTGTATCTATGAGCTCGGCTCCTAGAAGTAACCTGCCACTTATGGACCCTACTGCATCTGCGCTTATTCTCACATTTGCTTGAAAACAATGACAGGAGCAGAACCAAATTTATGTTTTAACTTACTATTCAGAATCGTAAATTCAAGAATAAGCAATCATAAGTTTCAAAACATCATTTGATATGGCTTCAGACAATGTGCTAGTCTAGAAATGAATTTTGAGGCGTATATTGCCACTTATTTCAGATCAATATCATGTACAACACATTGAATTCAACCGTCAAAGATTCCACCTTAATTACCTAAACCAATACATTTTGAAGCCTAATTTATATGATATATATCTGACAAATTAAAGTTGAGCTGCACTCAGATGAAGTGGTAGAGTAAATTAAAGTTGAGCTGCACTCAAACTCAACAAAATTGCAGCTTGATGTGAAACCTATGTCTGCATCTAACTTTTTTCCAGAGCCATCAAGCTCTGCATTCCAGAACTACAAAGTTGAGTTTTCTGAACATTTTGATTTCTGAATGAGAGAGCTGTAACCTGGGGGTATAAAGCAAATACAGGCAACATCTTCGTGGGCCAAACTGGATGAAGAAAAGGAATTAATCAGCCATATCGAAGGACATGCAACAAATAAGAATAAGTGCAAGAGTGCTCTGACTGTAGCTATTGCAAACGAGAGGCGCTAATGTATTGAAACTGTACTAAATGTAGTGTGTTGTATGTGTATGTTTCAAAAACTGAACACAAACTAATTAGTGGTATACTCTCATCTAAATAAACATAGTGATTAAGTTTTACTAATGAGTGCATATTTAACTGCTCCATATTTTACACTTACCTTAAGTACATGCATTCCAGCATATCAATTGTCAAGACCATATTAAATTGTTGTTTAATCAACACTAATTTGGATGCAAGAAAAGAATCTCAGTAATCCATCAGTGTCATTTTCAGTTACTTAAGCTAACACTGGGGAAAAAAGCCACTGCATATTCAATGAAAAGGCAAACAATTAGTGTGAGAAACACTTACTTGGTTGAGCAATCTGCATTATGCAATGTCTTTCATGCTCTGCATTACTAAAAAATAAAAAAAAAGATAATCAATTCTTCTAGTGTCAGCAGTATCTACAACGAATCCTGAACATCCACATTAAAAAATGAGGCTACAAAATAATTTGACATTTTGTACTAATTATTGAATAGTACTATTTAACTACAACATCACTAAAAATATAATACGCCTGCTTCGAAATTAGAAGATATCCCCTCGTCCTACATCTTGCCTAATCAAAGATATGGATAAAAGAAAGGCATGGCCACTATGTTCTTGTGCATGAAAAATACAACTCCATATCAACTTAATATATGAAATTTCATCCAAAATCACAAAGTCACTGAACTGAATAGTACAGGAATTATACAATATTGCCGAGATTTCCAATTGGTCTTATATTGTGATAGCATCAAAACAGGATAAAGTCAAACCAGGAAAAAGAGTTGAGGAGTGATGCGACCCACAATGAAAAAAAAAAAACAGGGATGCAAAGGAAGGCAAAATGAAACGCATCGATCAGAGAAAACTGGAAGCAAAAGAAACGGCCATAATCAATGTCCCATACTCATGCGGTGGGTAGATCAGTTAATAACAGTGAAGCAGGCAATTCAAAAAGGCAATCTCGCAATTAAAAGATGGAAAGCAAATCTCGTAAAAAAATGTACAACGAATAGTGAATGGGGATGAGAGGATCTGCTGCAGAGGAGGTAACTGGAGGTCCTTAACGGAGGAACACAGCGGGGAACGATGTGCCCGGAGGAGGAGAAGGACGGGGATGGGACACGGGTGTGGCGGGGCGAGGTGGGGCAGCATGGGTGGCTGGAGGGGCGGCGGCAGAGGGAGGAGAAGGCCGTGGGAGGTGAAGCGGGGGTCGTCGAGGAGGGACGACAGCGACGGAGAAGACAATAGAAGGTGAAGGGGAACCGGCGGAGGAGAAGACCGTCGGAGGTGAAGCAGGCGAACGGGAGGAGGGCCGGCGGCGACGGAGGAGACGACCGTCGGAGGTGAAGCGGGGCAAGGGGTGCGGCGACGGCAGACGAAACGGCAGCAGACGGATGAGAGATGAATGTGGGGGACTCCGTCTAGCCAACACGGGGGATACGCAATTAAAACAAATAGAATACTGATGGAATACATTGGAGTGAGAGAAATGCACAAATCCTAAAGCGAAATGGACGGCAGCAGATAGTGCCCGCTCATAACATAGACTCTCTTCTGATTTTTCAGTACGGTTAGGTGCCGAAGCTAGGAGTACCTGATGCCGTCGGGCCGCCAGCCCAGCTTGTAGCCCAAGGCCTGCAATCAGATAGCTTCGGCCCAAGCCAACCTAGAGAACGGGCACACATGCATGCAAAAAAAAAAAAAAATCGAATGCCAGTTTTTTTGTATGAAAAAAAATGTAATGCCAGTTTTTTTTCTCAAAAACAAAAAAAAAATCGAATGCCAGTTGATCAGAGAACAAGTTGTCTAGCAGTTTGTATTTCCTCTAAAGCTTTGCATTAGTTGTCGATCGAACAGATAGAAAAGAACAAGAACAGTTGATTGGTTCTCACGCTCTAGAACTACTGATGCTGAACCGTTGTAGCAGGAGGAGAAGCAGAAATAGGTTTCCGCATTCTGCGGCGGATGGAGGGGTCATGGGATCTCTTACTGCTCCCTTTCTCGAAACATCAGTTCCAGTAAAAGGTCTTCGCATTCTGCCCTCATCCATCAGTTATATATAAACGCATAAATAATTTGGAGCAGTAGTACTCTGGCCATGTTCAGATTCCCAACTATTCACTATTCATTCTAACTTTTCACTATTCATTCTAACTTTTCACTATTCCCCCCTCACAAAACACGTTTCCCAGCGAATGCTACAGTGTTTTTCTTATGCTACAGTGTTTTTTCCTACAATCTAAACACACCTGTAGTAGTAAGTTTACCATGACGGCTGACACTACTCACGTGTAAACTGAAATGATGCCAGATCAACGATCAGATCGGACCAGACGAGCTTACATTACCGTAGAGATCGATCACTGGCCTGAGATAGATAGATCACCCGTCGTCCGGTCCCATCCGATCGATCTCAACGACCATAAACACTACAAATAGAATTTTAGAAGATGTCGTATATTTACTTTTAGAAACGGGCATAAAATTTGTGCGCTTTTGTTAGCCGTAGCCATTAATGGAGACGGACACTTTTTTATATTAGGAGACGTTTATATCTGACCACCTCAGAAAATATATTTTCCGAGACGGTCATTTTATAGCAACCGCCTCAGAAAATCGTCTATTTTCGGAGGCGCAAGTTTTAAAATTCCGCCTCCGTTAAATGATTTTCGAAAACGGACAACTTAAATGGCCCGCCTCCGAAATTGGAAATTGATGGACCCAATCAGGCCCATATGGCCCGTTACCAGATTCTACATATATTTTAACCTCTTAGGGTTTGGTCTCTCCCCCTCCTTCTCTCCCAACCCTCTCTCTTCCATCTAACGCCGCCACCCCCTCTCTCCCACCCACTGCACCACCGCCCCCTTTCTCCCACCCACTATGTCACCGCCTCATCTCCCACCTACGTCGCCGCCCCTTCTCCCACTTGCGCGGCAGCCCTTTCTCTCCCACCGGCGAGCCCGCCTTGTCCGGTCGGCCGCCACTGTTGCGACGAGGTGCGAGGAGGAGACAAGCGGGAGGTGAAGCAGCGGCGCACCGTGAAGATGGCTGATCCAACGCTGCAAGCCTCAGTAGCTGTGGATCCGGTGTTGGAGGCCTCACCTGATACAGATCCGGTGGCAGCGGACGCACCGGCTGCGGATCTGACGGTGGCGGGCGCTGGCAGCGTGGGCACGCCCTGGATGGGCTCGATGGGCCCGAATGGGCTCCGTCGGGCCCATCTAGGGTTTGAGATTTTTTTTATTTTTTCTCCTATTAACAGAAGCGGACACATATGCACCTCCGAAAATGGGTGATTAACAGAAGTCCTGGCTCGGAGGCAGACGTAAAAACCGCCTCCAAAAACCCTTTTTGACTGACTCTGAAAATCTATTTTGTAGTAGTGATATCCCTGAGAAAGTACAACTTTGTTGGAGATAGGTTAATCTAGTTAATTAATTGTGATTAACAAACGTCATTTCTTGTTCTTGCGGCAATCTGTACGTATATATATTATTCTAATATCTCGTGCACGTAGTTAACTTAGCTCGAGAATCGCGTGCTCGATAAATATAATGGTGGTGCTGATAGCTTACCGTAACCTAGGTGGCTATAGCAGGGTTCACGTAACCGTTGGGAACCGGTCCGGTTTGACCGGTTCCCGACCAAACCGCCTCGGCCCGATTGCAAAATCGCTCGGTTACCGCCCCCGAACCGACACTATAAAACCGCTCCCACCGGTTAGCTGGCCGGTTTCATCGGTTAGCCAGACCGGTTTTTTTAGGTTCGGGAACTGGTCTTACCGCGGTAAAAAAAACCCTGGGCTATAGTAGCTAGCTAGTTGGGGTACGGCCGGGGTAGGTGGTGGACTGCGAGGCAGCGTGCTTCGTCCGGCTTGTTTGGTTCTTGCCTCCGCTCAGCTGCCTGATTGCTGCCTGGCTCACGACCTAAACCAAATAAGGAGTAAAATGTACCGCCGGTCCTTAAACTTAGCACGGATGTCATCCCGGTCCTTAAATTTTTAAAATGCACATTAGAATACTTAAACTTGTTGATAGGTACAGTTAAGGTCCACCTGCTTTTAATGGCTTACATGGCATGCTAATTACATGTTGACTAGGCTTGACATGTGGGTCCCATATGTCAGGCCATTTTGTCTCTTTCTCCACTATCTTCTTCTTTGCTACTCCTCTCCGCCGCCGCATGAGCCTGAGCTCCCTACACCGTCAGCTGCTCCACGTGATGAGGACATCACCATCTCAGATATGACCATACTGGTGTCTTTTAAACAAAAGGTAAATCAATCTTATATCATCACTATCTTTGTTACAATCATTGAATTGATGCTACACCATGATGTCTGTTCATTATTATTTTCAGAAATAAATACATGGGTTAAAAAGAGTGTCAATCCTCACCAGACCACCACGTCACTTTTAGCCCAGGAAGGAAAGAGATCAAATCCAACACGTTTTGGAAACGCTGGATTCGGACTGCAGGATAGCACCAACTTGTGACGACCGCCACGACTTCATCCGAACTCCGTTTTGGGCGTTCAAGTACTTCATGAAAAGCTTATCAAGTCTAATTTCTAAAGGATCCAACCTCAAAGGCATATCTATTCGGAGTCAGCCGAAATCACCGATTTACTACCGAGACCTATTCTGTCAACGGTGTTGTGTCATCTTATTTTGGCCCGATGGGCTGTGTATCAAGTGGGGTCCATTAGGGAACTACCCTAGGGTTGATGGACGACCCTCACCATGTCCTGGCCGTTTCCTACCCCTTTCATATACCTCCATAGCCGCCACAAACAGATTGAGTTTTGTTTTGATGAAAGTTTAGCCATTGCTACTTCCTTGTAGACGCGTGTGTCGACTAGACCATCCGTTCTACTCGATTCGGAACCCCAACTTTGTGTATTCAGATTGGTATTAAATCTATATTTGCAATTGAGTTGCTTGTTCTACTTGTTCTTGCTTGTTCTTCGATTGCTTGCAGGAACGGGTGCCCTAGTGGCCGGGTGACGGGCTCCACAAGATCGCGGTAGCCGTTGGAGGCGGAGTATCGGTTGCTAAGGCGCAGCTTTGGAGGCTGTAGTCAGACCGTGAGCGACGTCATCATTATCCAATCGAGTTATCCCCACGTCTCTCATCGAAAGATCAGGCGCAAACCCTAGCGGGTTCCCATCAGTTGGTAATCACCCTAGCGGGTTCCCATCAGTTGGTAATCAGAGCAAGGTTTGTCGGTGAGAGATTTCCATCCTTCATTGTTTTAATCTCCTATAGTCCAGAAAAAGTCAAAAAAAAAATAGTAGAATTTTTTCCCCCACCGCACCCTATAGACTCTTTTCAGCCTTTTACTAGCACTGCTTAGTTAGGGCTTGTTGAGTTTTCGGTTGCATCGGTTGCGTCGAGTTGCTGGTCTTAGCGTCTAGTCGTTTAGAGTTTCGAGTTCTTGTCACGTTTGTGTCACAATTGTAGATTAGGGCTTCCTTGTTTTTCCCACAAATCAAAATTGATTTTGACATTCCATTGTTTCGCTTGCCACCATAACCCTAACGACGTGATTTTGGGGATCAGCCACGTCCATCTTTCCATCTAGAAAAAGGAAACCACACAAGTTCGAAATAGAATTCGATTCGGAATCCAGTTTCAACCCGAAGAGAAAAACACCATATTTCCTTGTTCCGAATTCCAAATAGGGTGTTTAAATACAATCTGAAAACCTTAGCTTGTGCACTTTCCAACAGATCCAATCGTGGTCCAAAATTTGTTCTGAGCTCGTCGCACTCGCCCAAGAGATTTGCATGTCTGCTGGGTTTGGTAAAAACAGCCATCCAGTTGTTTGATCTTGCTGCTGCATTTTTGCTACTTCCAAAAGAAAGAAAGAAAGAAACAAAGAAAGAAAAAAATAAAATAAAGAGAAGAAAAGAAGAGGTTTTCTTTTGGTGCTATTTCTCTCCTTGTGATCTATCTTTGCTGCAGTTCAGTGACTTTGTTTGTGTCTAGGCTCGCGTCTCTAGCACGTTCAAGCCTAAGATCAGCACAGTACCACCGTTGAACGATTATTCAACTTGCTTTTGTAAGTAACGTGGTGCTAGTACTTCCTTGTTGCAGCCCACCTATAGCTCCACATATCGACTACAGTGTTACATGGTCTGTTGCATCGGCACTGATACACTTCGCTCCATGGTTGCAGACTTGTTGGTTGCCGCCCGTGTGCGCCAGCAAGCCCCGCCATCGTCACACCGCTGGCCAGCGCTGGCTGCTCCACTCGGGGCATGCTCGTTGGCTCCGTCTCGTCACACCCTCGAATGTGTTGAATGTCACATACGTCGTGGGCAGCTCTAGCAACGGCGCGCTTCCATCGAGGTACTGCGTGACCTGCTACATGCTCGGTCGCGCCGCCAACAATGGTTGCAGGCACGCAAGCCCTAGCCGCAGCCTGGCGTCCTTCGCGCCGGCGATGGAGACCTTGCGCTAGTGCCCAACCACCCAGTCCACGAGCATGAACCAGCCTCCCATGTCGTCTTCATCTTCTTTGATGGGTCTTCGGCCGCAAGCGGCCTCCAGGACAAACGGGCCAAAGGCGAACACGTCGGAGAGAGTGGTCGCCTTGCCTGTGCGCACTAGCTCGGGAGCCAGGTAGCCAGGGCGTAGCCAGGATTTCGATATAGGGGGGCCAAGATCGTGCCCTCGCAAAGAAGGTCCGCTTCCACGGCTGCCTAGCCAAAAACACCGCCGGTGTTTTTCTATTGTGCTACAATAATCTGTCATTAAATATATGCTAAAGACGATAAATTAGACTTAATAGTTTTGTCTTACGATTTATAGTCATCTATGTAATTAGTCTATGTTTACTACCCCTAATCTTGTGCTAAGCCTAAGGTGAAGAAAGTTTTTTTTAAAAAAAAAGTTGATCGAACCATAGTTTAGTAACAAAAAAAACATAAGTTAGACTAACAATTGTATGAAAGCTGCTAATCTAGATATACATAAACAATTAGATCATTAAATCATGGCCTTATAGGCTGATAAGTGCTAGTTAGGATGGCTTTGAGGGGGCTAATATAAGCTAATGTTGGTGATTATTTCATTTGATTTGGAGAGTACTAGTGGTACTACACGAGCATTAGGGGGCCAGGCCCCGGCCCGCCCCCCATGAGGCTACGCCCCTGCAGGTAGCCCATGGTGCCCACCACATGCGTGGTCCGGTCAACGTGCAATTAGTCCGCCACGTAAGCAATTTAAATTGGATTACGAAGATTTGGACCTCAGCTGCACCGATTAGCAAGTTTAGGGATCTTAATATGTATTTTAAAAGTTTGAGGACCGGGATGGCACCCCGTGCCAAGTTTAAGGATCGGCGGTACATTTTACTCCCAAATAGGAATAGTATCGTTGCCGCCGACGGTTCTACCTGCCTCGCCGCTGCCCGCGCCGACCTACAAAGGTTGCATCATACAAAAAGGTTATCCATACATTCTACTCGATCATGTTTACTTTAGATATAGCCTTCGCTCTATTCCCACTATCCTAACTTTCTCTTATTCGTTGCACACAACTATTAGAGTCTGGGTCATGTGGGATCTCTGTTCTTAACTGAATATAGTTGTGTGTCATACTACAAGTTTTTCATCTCAGGTTGCAAATCGGCATTGTTTCTAGCCGTGTATACCCTGAAATATTCTTAAGATTAGTTCATCAATATGCAGGGGCGGATCCAGCGTGGGGCTAGGGGGACTGAAGCCCCCCCCCACACACACACATTCTAAAAACTCCATTGAAACCCTCACAAGCCCCCCCCCCACCCCACTACCTTGAATTTTGGAGATGAAGATGAAGAGGAAGAGGAAGAAAAGGAGGCATCTAATTTCCTGGTTCCTGGATCATCCCTGTCAATATGCATGTACATAAAGCATTACTTTCTTAGCTCCAGGGTTTTAGAGATGTTAAATCCACAAATGGTAAATAAAAATTATTTCCTGCCTTCTTGGTTTGGACAGTGTAGCAAAACATACTATGGCAAACCTTTTGTTTGTTTCCTTATTGAAAGACAACCCTTGATGCTTCTTCACGATACTCGATACAAATTTAAAAATCCATCTACCATTTCTTCCCTTCTTAAAAGGTTGCAGGCTCATAAAACAAAAACCGTCTTTTCTTAATCGCCTACCAAAAGATTGCTATTTTTTTTTTGGTAATTCAACTTTATTCTGTATATTACTTATGCATTATTTTTTGCCTTCATTACTAACTTTCTATTAAACATGTTTGGAACGACTGATGGTTTCCCCAAACACTTTAAATTTTACAGTTTATACAATTTGCAATGTTCACAATATCCGGGTCACCATTTAATAACAAGATCTGTTGTAAAAATTGCCACAAAAATTAAAGGCAACTTAGAACTTACATATCTGTTGAATTATTCAACATCAGTAAATAGCTTATTCCTTCAAAACAAAGCAGTCTATTTTGGTAAAGAGCTGTGATTCTATTAATCTTCTTTGTTACCTTAAAGTTTTACACAAAGTCTTTTTGCTTTATATTGTAGATTTACCTTATGGGTTAGCTAATTGACACCCACTTGTAAAAAGTATTAGACAAGCCTCCCCTTTCCATAGAAAAATATTACAGTATTCTTTTGGTATAAATTGTGCAATCGTGTAAAGAAGGAAAACATAACATGGGTGTTTGTTATGTATGATTTTTTTTGTTTAACAGGGACCATGATTCTTTTTCTTGAACAGGGGCTATGATCCTCCATGGTGGGGACCGCAGGAACCCTTCTCATGCCACCCTCTATCTCTGGCCTGATCATTCACACAAGGGGGTAAAGAATACAAAGCTTTTGACCACGATTACTTATTTTGTATGGTTCAAGCACTTGGAATATTCCTATGTAAATGAAACGCGGATATCACAAATGAGTCGACCCCTTTACATTTTAAGGTGGGCATTTTTAAAGACATGCATTGTGGACACTATAGCCTTCGAACTAACAATAGCTAATTACGTGGTTAGAGAAAGATAACCTCATGGATTCTATGCAGGATTTAGCCTCTCCTTTCATATAATTGGCACGCACAACATTTTAGTCTTACAACGACGCAGACAGATGCTCTACGGGCGTGGCGTTAGCGCCCCTACCGTCCTAGTGTGTCATATGGTATTAAAAGTAGAAATAGATTTGAAAGTTAAGACCGAAAAATAACCTCTGAGCTCTTAGAGCAAGCATTATGGACACAATCGGCTGACGGAATAGCATACCACGTCAAATCTAACGTGGAGGAGTGAAAAAAATGAGAGAGAAAAAGAAGCGAACATTTGGCAAGTCACCGCCGCCGTGCGAGCGTATGCATTTTTTTAACGTCATCAATGTCCTTTCCGTTCTCCCATTGGCTCTCGTTCCTGGGCAAGTGAGACAAGTGCATTAATGGGACGTGGGGGCCCTCAGCCACTGCTCCGCATCTCGAATGAGCTAGACCTCCATACGTCAGCTAGCAGGCGACTGTGTTAGCTACACCCTCCGTCCTAAAAAAACATGCAATTCTAGGTTTCGTCACGTATACCAAGTAAAGTGTAAAAAGACACATGTGCCCCTATAGAAAAGACAAAATAGATCTCACCTAAACAATATAGGACCCACATAAAGACTATACGGGTCCCACGTGGGTCCCGCCTGAACAATAAGCGGGTCCCACGTGGGTCCCGCCTTAACAATATGCGGGTCCCACCTGAACAATACGTGGGTCCCACGTGGGTCCCGCCTGAACAATACGCGGGTCCCACATGGGTCCCGCATTAACAATAAGTGGGTCCCACGTGGGTCCCGCCTAAACAATACGCGGGTCCCACGTGGGTCCTGCCTTAACAATAAGCGGGTCCACCTACATAGAATGTTGGTCCCACATGGGTTCCGCATAAATAGTACGTGGGTCCAGAACTAATCATTGGCGCGTCCAGAACTAATCATTGGTGCTAGAGTTGCATGTTTTTTGGGACAAAATTTGAACTCTAGAGTTGCATGTTTTCTGGGACGGAGGGTGTATGTTCTTTGAGAGGGAACCCTGTTCACTAGAGGGTGTGATTTGAAATAACAGTTGCCTATTGGGCCTAAAAATATAGTATGCCATTATCATTATTAATATATAGTGTATAAAACATAGTGTACTTTGAGCATCTCGACGCCTAAGAAAAATAGTCTGAAGACAATGGTTTTAGAAACTTGCTAAAAAATATTGGGAGTGAAAAATATTATTCTCCAACAGTTTCTAATAATTAAACATAAAATAGTTAAATTTCAGATTTCGGGATTGGGAGTGAAGTCAGGAGACAAAAGTGGCTGTAGAGCCTACTGCTTTTTGGGAAAAAAAAATAACCACCAGTTTAAGTCACTGTTGGAAGAGTTTTTTCTATTAATTCTCAAAACAAGATTTTAGAAATCTATTTTGAGGCTTTCGAGTTACCACAATGGCATCCGTCAACTATGTTTGGCCGAGACGAACATGCCACAACAAACAAGAATTTTTTAAGCATCCAAGCTCCTGCATACGCAGGGTCGTCCAGGCACAAGTGTATTTAGAGCAAGTATTATAAAAGGCTTAGAGCAGGCTAAATCCTATGTGGAACAAAGAGAAAATAGGAGAGAGGGGAAGCGGGTGTATCACCGTACGCCCATATGCAGCCGGCTGAGAGCCATCTCACCCCTGAGATCGTCACTCGCGAACGCCATCGCCGTCTTCTTCCCGCTCGCCGGGAAGCTCACCTACCTCCCCGCCACCGGCGACGTCGTCATCGACTGCTCGCCATCCGCCGTCGGCCCCGGTGTCACGTTCCTCGAGGCCGAGGCCACCATCGGATCAGGAGGAGACGACGCCTGGCGCCGCCTCTCCGGCGATGCGAGGCACGACGTCCCGGCGTTCCTGGGGCTCGTCCCGAGCCTGGAGGCCAGCCAACTCCCCGCCCCGGTGCTCGCCGTGCAGGTGACGCGGCTCGTCGGCGGCGGCGGACTGGCCGTCGGTGTGGCCATCCACCATGCGGTCGCTGACGGCCACAGCTTCTGGCGCTTCATGTCGGCGTGGTCCGCGGCGGCGCGCGGCGCCGTGGCATTACCTGCAGGGGCTTTAGCGCCCACGTTTGACCGGTCGGCCATCGTGCACCCCATGCCAACCGAAATGGCGCGGGTTCTCCTCCGGAAGCTGACGCCCGAACTACCACTGGTAGATACAACTACTAACACTTCACCACTGTGCTGTTAAGAGTTCTAATTTGTTTTCGCTTGAGGTTTATTTATAGATCCCGACGGCGAATTTGTTGAGGCGGACGTGGCTGCAGCACGAGACAAGGACGCTAGAGCTGGACCGGCACCAGATCGAGCATCTCAAGAACCACATCGCGGTGGATGATGAGCTGACGACGACCCAAACTACCGCGCGTCCGCGGCGCCCGTCGACGTTCGTGGCCGTGTCCGCCCTCGTCTGGTGGTCCGCCGTGCAGGCCAGGTCAACGGACCCCGGCGCCGCCACGCGCCTCCTGTTCCACGGCGACTGCCGCTGGCGGCTGGACCCACCGGTCAGCGACGGCTACTTCGGCAACTGCATCAGGGGCTACGTCGCCGAGGCGACGGCCGGTGACCTGGACGGCGGCGGCGGCGTCGTGGGCGCGGCGAGGGCGATCCGGAAGGCGGTGGACGAGTTCGTGGCGCGGCCGCTGGGCGAGATCGGCGCGTGGTTCGACAGGGCG
The DNA here is from genome assembly GCA_015342445.1 of Digitaria exilis. Classification (NCBI taxonomy): domain Eukaryota; kingdom Viridiplantae; phylum Streptophyta; class Magnoliopsida; order Poales; family Poaceae; genus Digitaria; species Digitaria exilis. The sequence continues at coordinate 840,923 of JACEFO010000662.1, forward strand.
GATGCGCTGTGGAGGGAGCCGGGCTTGGTGGCCATGGTGGCCTCGCCGCGGTTCCTGCCCTACTCGACGGATCTGGGCTGGGGCGCGCCGAGCCGGGTGGAGTACGTCTCGGAGAGTGCGCCCGAGGGCATGGTGGTCGTCACGGGCGGCAGCGTGCAGGTGTCGGCGTGCCTCCGTCCTGTGCATATGCAGGCCTTCAGATCGCGCATCCTTGATTTTGTGGTTCAAATTTCAACCTGATACCCAACTAAACGCTGATGAGAGAATAAGAAATGAAATTATTACCAGTATATCGCCACGTGTTCTAGCTATTGCCACCATTTTTTTTTTTTTGCATAGTAGAGTATAAAAACGAAATTACTAGTAAACACACAGGCAGCAATGGTAGTAGTAGAAACTTCAGCTCTCATCGGAGATCAGTCATTTCATAACACATAATAGTAGTTTTAAACCGTGAAGCATTCATGTCATCATCCTAGTGAATTGTGCTCAGTTGACGCAACTGAAACAACCAAACGTTACGGTCTAGGTCCTGCTCATCTTCGACATGTGCAAGTAAAGTAGTTGATTGCCTAAATACACTACTAACTGCAACTAACAACTTGACAGTTTCTAATACTTAAAACCCTGCAAGATGGGGCGGCAGTTGCAATAATACAGATTTCACTAGCGAGGACACCCACCATCACCAAAAGGAAACTAATCAAATCATTCCTCTCCAGCTTAGTAAGCATATGCAATCATCTCCGAGTTCTGATGATATTCCGTACGTCCCACAGCAAGCATGAGCAGGTTGCCTTCTTCCCCTTCCATTCTTTCCCACAGGTGTAGCAGAATTCATGACCGCACCTGAAACAAGCAACAAGCAAATTTTAAGAAGCAGTTATTTAAAAAAAAGCAAATTTCAAGAAGCTGAAATCGACAGGAAACTTTGTCAAGCATATCAATTAAGAAATCTTCCTGTGTGACAACTAGACCACGGCAATTATGCGATCAAGGGCAAAGAGAATGGGCCATACACGCAGGTCATGTGGTAGCAACCCTCTGCAAGCTCAATCATGTGCCTGCATCTGACACATTGGCGCCACAACTGCTTCATTGCAAGGTTCTCTAACCATGCATCTTCTGGACGAGCGTGGGGGTAATGCCTCTTGTACTCATGGCAACTCATCCTGTCATGCCACGGGACCTTACAACTCATGCAGAAAGAGCTTCTGCATTTCACACACTTCCTCAATGTGGCAGCATCAGCAAATGTGTACTTTGAGCAGGATTCTTGCATTGGATGGATTGCTTCACTCAAGGACATCAAGGCTGAACACTTGGGATATGGACAATAAATCTTTTGACTTGGGGCGATCTGTCCTTCCCTGACACGTTGCACCATGATCTCCAACAGTGGTGGTGATAGGAATATCTTTGATCCCTCGACACTTAGCTTTGTGGTGCAACCACCTTGTGGGCAAGCTGGGAGCATTCCATGGAGTAGCTTAACTTTCACGTGCTCCTTCATGCAGGGGAAGCAAAAGCGATGTCCGCAACCTTCAACTGCATATATCTTTGTAATGTCAGCATCTTCCATGCAGATGGTGCAAATCTCTCTTTTGTCCTTGCTGGTATTGCAATCAAGAGCTTTGGCAATCTGAACAGCTATTGAATCTCTTGCTAATGTTACCACATAGCTGAGTTGGCTAGGCTCAACAAGTGCGATTTCACATAGCTCGAATTTTCTCCGCATTGACAGAAGATGATTGATCATATCTGCTAGCTCCTTCCCTGATGGACGCCACATCCCAAGCATCTGCAATTGCAAAGATATTAGGGAATAATCACAAGAATGCATTATTATATTTTGAGGTGCACATACAGGAAGATATAATCATCAGGCCATTATAGAAGAAGAGATTCAAGGAGTTGAATTTACATGTCATTTCATGGACCAGAGCTGATGCACATTGAGAACAAACATGTACTGCATATAACACCAAGACCGGCACAGAACTAGACAATAAACTGTGTTATATGTCACCCTTCAAGGTTCCATTTATTGCTGGAAAAAAAATCATGAAACTCAAAATTATCATAAAGTTGTCTAGTTGTAGATGCCACATTTTAGTATTTTACTGTTGATGTACATCGAAGTGTTTGTCAATACTAAGTACTCCTATATGATCTGTCCAAGGAAATGTACGGTGTTCTGGAATCTGGCCACTAGATGGCCTCGAACGAACAACTTCTGATCCTCAATATCGGCGCTATACTATTAAGCATTCTTAAACTATCTGTTAAAGACATGTTTTGTCTCAAAGAAGCAACTTATGGCATCCACACTAGATTTCAAATAGTTGTCCTACAAATTGAGAAAAAATAGATTTCAAAATAGTTGTCTTAAAAGTTGAGAATAATAAAAAAACCATCCAAGTTCAAAGTCTCAAAGACACCAGTCAACCACCTACAGATCGAAATTCATGTCAAATATCCCTGCTAAAACACAGATCACACGCTAATTGGCTAATGTGACTCAAGCTTGGCATCCAGCATAGCCCTTATGCTATCTCCATCAATGATAAATAAGTTTAACCGTTGTGACTATTTCTTGATTGAGACAACACAAAAGGAGATGTCGAATAAAAAACAGGAATCTGAAGCAGAGAAATCAGTCAAAGCAAGTGGGTTGACTCTACTCCCTCCGTCCTAAATTGTTGGTCGTTTGGTATATCCAAATAAATTGGTTTTAGATTGTAATTGTATAGACATAGTGTATATCTAAGTACGTAACAAAATCTATGAACCTTAAAAAACTAAATCGACCTATCATTTATGACGGAGGTGGTATCCAGTACTCCGTAAGAGTGAATAACAATCAAATAAGAGCACACCTAAACTAGGCTTGAGCCAAATGAGGTAAAGTATCATTGAGGTATGTGACCCCTGAAATGCCGCCCTTTACAAATTGGCATGACACTGCATTCCTCTCCAATTTGCTAAAGTTCAGAACTTCCAATGTGGTTCACAAAACGGTAACAGACCAACGGTGGAATATCATAAACATATGAAACCAGCATGATCAAACACAACAGGTACAAGGAAAAAAAGGTTTTTTTCCATCATCAGTTCAATCAGAGCATTCTCTATTGACCATCTTGCTTTAGGCAACTCGGGAACAATGACATACATGGTCGTGCAGTATCTTCTGATCAGTGATGACCCTGACGCTGCGGATGCCCAGCTCCAGTGCGGCGTGGAGGCCCTCCATCAGCGCCATCGCCTCCAGCATCTCGCGGTCGCCCACAAACACCTCCACCGGCTTGTGCATCCTCAGCACAACGTTCCCCTGCGGCCCGCACACGGCCACCGCCAGCACCCCCAAGCCCGGGTCCCGGTCCCTAGGCCCCACAACCTCGCTGCTCGCCATCCCCTTGAAGAAGACGCGGAACATCGGGCCGGACGCGGGCGAGGTTAGGTCCAGGGGGCGCGCGAAGTAGTCGCCGTCGTGGGCCCAGCGATCCTCCGGGATGGCGGCGAGCTCGCGCGCGAAGAGGGCGTCGTGCGCGGCGATGCGGACGGAGGCCGCAGCTTCGGAGTGGGCGGCGCGGCAGGCCAGGGCGTCGCGGCGCTCCTGCTCGGCGAGCGTGAGGTCGGTAGCCTGGAGCGCAAAGGCGTAGGCGACGTCCGAGGAAGGCTCGGGGAGCGTGGCGGCGGGTTGCGCCGAGGATGGGGCGGCATTGGAAGAACAGGAAAATGTGGGGTCGGCGCGGAGGGAGGCTTGGATGGCCTCGTCGAGCTGGAGCTGGAAGGCGTAGTCGAGGTCGCAGGCGGAAATCGCGGCGGAGGAGGCGAGGGCAACCTGCTCGCGCAGCGCGGCGAGGCCGTCGTCGCCGGCGGCCGTCATCGGAAATCGGAATTGGGTTGGGGAGTGGGGAAAGGCAAGGTTTTGATGCGAACCCACGCCCGCTGTCTGCTGTGATGTGCGGTTCTTTACTGGGCTGGGCTGGGCCTTTACGCTTGGCCCGTGCGTTCTGCTTGGAGGAAATTTGTGTGGAAAGAAAAGAGAGGGTTTAAGAAATTTCTTAATATTGCTAAAAACGAAATTTCTTAATATTGCTAAAAACGAAATTTCTTAATATTGCTAAAAACTAAATTTCTTAATATTGCTGAAAATAAATTTCTTAATATTGCTAAAAAATAAATTTCTTAATTCACTTGCTAGAAGTAGGAGTTTTTATGCCACATGAAATAGGAGATTCGAAGATCAGCTTCTACCAATCACGGAAAAGGGTGGTGGTTATGTGGATGATGATTGGGATACATCCCTCACCGTTTTCATTTACTCATGACCCAACTCTAAAAATTCGAGAAAGCATAAGCTTCCATTGTTTGTTAAAAAAAAACTATAAAAATCAATTCTCTTCGCCTCTTAGTTCCCTTCACGAACCGATCAAATCAAATTGTGACTAAAACAATTATTTTCTTAATTTTCAACGTCAAATCTGGCAAAGGGCCTCTGCAAACAACTTGAAAATCACAGGGAGATGCTACGTTTGCCATAGACACACTTATGGTGAATTTTTCGATCTCTCATATAGTCATATGATAGCCGACTCTCTCGGAGGTGCTTTTTAAGAATTTTTTTTTATTAGTAGAATAGGGGCAGCCCACATGTTGTTGTATTATGGCTAGCTACCTAGTTCTAATGGTGGAGGTAGAATTTCAACTGCGTGGATTTGGCCATATCTGTTATTTGACACTGTTATTGCATACTGACCATGCATGTGCTTTGTTTGACCGGTAGTTCTAATGGTGGAGGTAGAATTTCAACTGCAACTGCCTTTCCTCGGATAGTTGATTTGGTATTGATGTTCTGTTCTTTGATATCGAATTGTCCCAAACAAGCTCCCAACAAAACCCACATGGATCGTGAGTTCGTGATGCAGACAAACATGGAACAGAGAATCCTGCAGTTGTATTTATATAAACATCTGCATCTACTTGACTATATACTTGTCAAACATGTATATTGTAAAAAAGAAGATTTTTTGCGGACTTTGCACCGCCTTCGACAGATCTCGGGTTCTCGGTCTCCATCTCTCAACTCATAATAAGCGCCATATGCGCACTACGGTTAATATCTAGTTACAGCCGCTACACTATACTTTGATCGTACTAACAGACAACACCATCTTCTTCAATTCGTCGATAATTAATCACGCCCAGACGAGGATCGCGGCCGCCAGCAGCAGCGCCGGCGGCAGGCTGTTGTTGCCGCTGCCGTAGAAGTATCCGTCGCCGTAGTTGGCGGCGGCGTCGGCTCCGATGCGGCGGAGCACGTCGAAGTCGCCGCGGAGTCCCGAGCGGCCGCTGCTGCAGCCGCGGTCGAGCGCGAAGCGGACGTCGGCGGCGGACGCGCCGTTGTAGAAGCGGAAGTTGGCCATGATGTCGTCGACGCAGCGGAGCACCAGCTCCGTCTCCGCCAGGCATGGCCCACCGCAGAAGGCGTCGGCCGACCCCGGCGGCACGTCCAGCGACCCCTGTGGGCCCAGCCGGAACGACCCCTGGCACCCGCTGTAGATCTGCTTCAATTAATGCATCATGCATGCACCACACGCCACGTCCTTCAGATATGCGAACGCAATGATCATCGTTTCACATGAGCAAGAGCTCCAAATCAAGAAGAGTGCACTTACGTAGCGGTCGTTGAAGCAGACGAGGGCTTTCCCGACGACTTCCACGGCGTCTCTCTTGTGGCCCTGGAAGGCGGCCGTCGCAGCTCCATCTGCATGAGAGCGAGCTCCATCCGATCAGCAGCCATGAACAAATGAACCGGGGCAAACAACAGAGAGAAGCTAGAGCGAGGCAGAAAAATGAAGTATTTGGATGATCAAAGTACCTGATGTGCAGAGAGGGGTCAGCATGCACGCCAGCAGGAGCCAGCACATGAGCGCCCGGCTGGGAACGACGACGACGACGGTCGCCGCCATGGGAGCGAGGCTCCTTGAGAACTTGACAAACTCCCAACGCAAGCTCTCTCGACGTCGACGGCGAGGGGAGTAGGGGAAGTGTGGCGGCCGGAGTACGAGGAAGACGAATGGTACGACGGTGATATCGAGCGAGCTCAAGCTAGCGCACAACACCGTCGATCTGAATATATAGCGCAGTGACGAGTCCGTCACACACTCCCGTGTCGTTTTCATGCGCGAGTCGTTGCGCACCACGGGCCTCGCGGCGCCGGTAAAGTGCATGACCGTTTCCACCAAGCAAGAGCCTCTGTCTGGCCGCTCAGGTTGGCCCTGGTTTCCATGGGCAGGCCAACTAACCTGACCAGAGCGGGCGAGATGCTCTTCTCGCAGACCATTTTTTTTAATTTCTCTTTCTCGATCGCTACCTATCTACTCCATGTCCCTTTCACTGCAACGGCATGAATCGTGTATATCAATATATATATATATATATATATATATATATATATATATATATATATATATATATATATATATATATATATATATATGATTCGTCATCTTTCTTGCTTGATGTGGATACACGGCAATCTACTTAGACAATCTTTTAAACTTGCTTTTCTGTGTTTGTTTCCTGAAATGACATGCATGTTGCTTCTTTTGTGCACGCTCTGACCCTCTCATGCATGTGTGATGTGTGTTTGCGGTTACTGCTTGCTAGCCGGTAGCTGCAGCCCGCAGTAGGTAGCTTAGATGGGTGGTTTGGTGATGCGTCTGGTGGCACGAGAGGAACCTACCCATGCATATGGCCATAAGCACGACTCTGACGTCCGCCCGGGCGGCTGGCTCTGGCCTCCAGGGATCCAGGCTCGTTTTCTCAATCTCGGAGAGGTGAAAAAAAGAGAGAGATCATGGGAACCGTGAGTCCACGACGAGACCTGCAGGCCAGTGACCAGTGACCACCCGTGCAAGTAACCGTCATGCAGTCGGGGTCAGCAGGGGCACGCACGGTTCACCGTCTCCCGGGCTACCTGCGAAAATCACACCCTCTTCGGGCACGTCCGGTTCACCATCTGCTGGGCTACCTGTGAAAATCTCACCTATAGGCCATGCTAGTAACTTGCGGGGGTGATTGTCTCTTCTTTGGACTAGTGTATTGTCCGTGCTAACGCTACGACGACAATTTTTCTTTAATATGTCAACTTAATTGTGAGTATATTGTACATTCAATAAAAAATATTTCAATGCCGAATTCTCTATAACTGATTTATTTTACAGGTTCAGAAAGCCATATACAATTGAGGAAGCCACTGAATATTTAGCCATTTAATGAAAATTCAGCCATGTCGATTGAGGAAAAGGCAGGATATACTGAATTATAACAGTTTAAATAAACTGAAAATTAGAAGCACTATCAACAAGCAATATACTAACCAGATGCCTGAGTGCTCTTACAACATTTTAAAATTAATCTAAGTCAGACAACATACCGGCGGCCTACTGATCTGGTTAGCAAAAAGGAAACTATAATTTACAGAAAGACTTGGGCACCCTTGTGAAAATAGCTATTAAGGTGGATAGAAAGAGCAATGGATCAGCTTATTAAAAGGTCATTAACCTTTGTTTTAAGAACAAACACACAAGTGCAATAAGCAAGCAACCTTTTTGTGTGATCAACTTAAATAGCTTACCTTTTGAATCATTTTGATAAAACGTTGAAGGCCCCTTTCAGCTTCAGTGTTGCACCAAAAATCAGTTTACAAGCCATAACTCCTGCAAATGAAGCCAGCGAAATTGCAGATTCTTCAGTTAGATGTGCATAACAAATATCATAACATTTTTGGTTGTTGAGCTCTCTTCAACATTACCGTCTCTGAAGAGCCATCTAAGATTTCATAAACTAAGAAAAATACCTTACACTGAACAAACTTAAAACTCTACGGACATTTTGGTCTGATGAAGTGCCACATCCATACCAAAAAATCAGCAGGCCATTAAAAAAGGTGGATCAAGCAATGAAATTCCGTACTACACAATACTCGTGAGACTTAATTGTTTAACATTAATAATACAAAGCAACAGGGGCGTACATACCAAAAAGAGGGGGAGAAGAGTTATATTAGAATCGATGGATGGAAACTTGTACCCCTGACAAAATCGATTCACTCAGTATCGACCTCCAGTTCTTATAATCTTCAGAAAATGCTGAATACCAGCTTCTGAAGGACCATGTGACATGATCACATAAAAATCAAAAAATGCATGTAATGGCAGCCCATCATAGCTTGAGAAAGAAAAGGCGAAATGTATATAGATTAGACCGGTTGATAATATAACATGCATGGAGCCAAAGAAATTGTCGAAGGTCGGCGACAGCGACGGCCTCGGCGTGGTGCAGTGCGAAGGCGGCGGCGGCCTCGGCGTGGTTCAGTGCGGAGGCGGCGGTGTGGTGCAGCTCGGCGTGGTGCAGGTCGGCGGCAGGGACGGCCTCGGCGTGGTGCTGTGCGTAGGCGGTGGGCGTCGTGCAGGCCGGCGGCGGCGACGGCCTCGGCGTGGTTCAGTGCGGAGGCGGTGGCGTGGCCCAGGTCGGTAGCGTGGTGCACGACGGCGTGGTGTAGGTCGGTGGTGGTGTGTACGACGGCGAGGACGACGGCGTTGTGTAGTTCCGGGGCGGCGTTGAACCAGGAGGTCTCGTACGTGAGAGACTTTTTCGGGAGGTTTTTTTTTACGTGGAGGATCGTGGTTGGGATCTGGGAGGAGGTGGTGGGTGATGGTAGGAGCACTAACCAAATAACATTAGCCCTTAGATTTGAGTGAGGTAAGATGAGATTAGATCTGAGACATCGGTTTTAATGAAGTTATATTTGTGGGTGCACAAAGCTGGGTGGATTTAGGAGAATTCTTGTCTGTTGGGTCATAAAATTAGGTGGACATAGGAAAGATTGAAGTGGTGTTTTTAGAGTGCGTTTAAGTTACTAAACATTTCCTCCAAAAATACATTATTTATCTAACTTTTCCCTTTTCATCTCATCTCTCCCACTCATAGAATACTATTCATCTACAATGTATTTTTAGATCTACAGTGTTTTTTCGAGAAATCTTTCCCAATCTACCCTTAAGGGATGGAGATGGAGATTTGGGTTGGCCAGACTCGCCGGATGCAAATTTGCAGTGGATTGATTGTTTGGTTGAGCGACTAGACCAGGCTGACGAGATGCAAAACGCGCTGCCGAGCAATGGCTGAGCAAAGGATCAATTCTAGGTGGGGAGGGCCGCCGAGAATTTCCCACCCAGACATTATAACAAGGCCTTCACAGACCACATCTAGGCCCAGCAGTTGTTTTTTTAGAACAGGCCCAGCAGTTGTTTCCCACCCAGACACAGACCACATCTAGGCCCATCTCGAGCCCACCCGTCCGTTGCTTCTGGACGTTGCCTCGTAGCGAGTTTGAGCCCGCTGCATGGCGCCCGCGCGCTCGGCACGTGTGCGTCCGCGCAAGCGGTCTCATCCGCTGACGTGGCCCGCCCCGTTCCCCCCGCCGGGTGACGCGTCCACGGAAGTAACTCCTTGGATCTTCTGCGCCCGCCAGCCGACCTGCAATGTCACGCTGCCCACACACAAAGCTTACCAAGTGGTTTGACAGCTCGCGTTTGTCTTCTGGGCTTCTGGCCTTGGATCGCGTCACGGCACTGTAATGTGTACTCCCACGGACACCGAAGTCTTGCAACACTCCGTTGGAGAAACCACGAGGCTAATGCCCTCGCCGCTTTTCATCCTTTTTTTTCACTTTTATTTTCGTCGAACACGTCGAATCCAAGTGAATACTGAATACTCCAAGGTCACTTTGCGATCATCATTGTTTTGAAAAACTACGATCATCATTGTTAATTGTGAATTTGATGAATTTTTTTTTATGTCTGCGTTGCGTATCCGAGAACGCATAGCAAACGGTGGCGGACGCCGTCACACTCACACACAGCTACGATCCGGGGCCAAAAGCAACCACAAGAAAACAAAGAGGTATCCGCGTCAAAAGGGCACTCGCGAGCAAGCAACCCAAGAGAGATTTTTCCTCCCTCCACTCCACCCGCAAACGATCCCTCCGGTCATCGCCTACCTCCATCAGCCTCCCCCCTTTCTCCACGTATATAGGAGGAAACTCTCCTCCAATGCGCATCCTCCACCCCCTCGCCGCCGGCCATCCCCCCGTTTTGCAATCACAGGTCACAGATTCACAGCGGCACGCCACCACCAAGATCTACTACTACTTGAGGCGAGGTGAGCTACGAGAACACAGGGCTGGTGTTAGTTAACCAGACAGCCGGCGAGCCCCACCACGGCGTCGGCGGCCTCGATCGAGTCAGCCGTCGGGGACTCCTAAACTTAGCCGCGCTATAATTAATCAGAGCGAGGCTCTAACCACCCCCCTCGTGGGAGGCCACGTCTCGGAGGGGCCGCGCGCCCGGGGGTGCAATGGACGCGATGAGGTTCGTGCGCGCCGCGGCGACGCCGCCGCCGCCGCAGCCTCCGGTGCCGCCGCCGCCGACGATGTCGGCGCACCAGCGGCGGCAGCAGTATCAGCAGCCCCTGCACCAACCGCCGCGCGCGGGGGCGGGGCTACACGCGCCGCTGCTCCGCCTGTGGCCGCGCGGCGGCGGCGGGGGAGATAGACCGGCCGCGGCGGGCGGCGCCGTACGCGGCGCGGAGCCGAGGAATTCTCCGATCGAGGAGGAGCGGAAGGCGGAGGCGGACGGGCGGGGGCAGGGGAATTCAAACTGGGTGCTGCAGATGCTGCGGGTGCAGCCGCGGTGGGAGGACGCGGCGGACGTGGAGGCCACCGGCGGCGGCGGAGGCCGGGAACCGCAGGAGGAGGAGGAGGATTCGGCGGCGGCGGCCGCCAGCCGTGGCGCCGAGGAGTGCGCTTCGTGCGGCGACGGCGAAGGCTGCGCCGTGGCGTACGATGAGGGCGAGGTGTTCGACCGCGCGTCCTTCTCGCGGCTCCTGCGGAAGGCGTCGCTCCGCGAGACCAAGGAGTACTCCATGATGTCGTTCCTCTGCAACATCTCCTACATGATCGCCAAGATTGAGGTACCATCCTCCACCGCAGCTGCTGCTATTCTTTCACGCGTCAATCGCAGTGCATCTTTGGTGAATTTGGTCCATTTGCGGATTGTGAATGCTTTCGGTCCGGTAAATTTGGCTCATGTGCCTTTGACTATGCCAGGCAGGTGTGGGGTTATGAATTTTCAGCGTCAATGCAGGTGCCGGATTGTGGTATTTTCTAGGAATGTTCTAGCTAAATTGCGTCTGTTTTGGATTTTTTCTGTCGACTCTTCGCTGAGTGTAATTTTCATAAGCTTACTCTTGGGTTAGTTCATCCTTGAGTTCCATTTGTCCCGTTGCCGATTGCCTTGAACTGCTTCTGTCTTGTGATTGATTATTGAATTTGAACAAAAAATGGATAGATGATTAATTGATTATGCGTGTGATCCTTCAGAACTCCTATTTGATTTTGATGTGGTTGTAATCTTACTAGTTACGTTTCAGCATTGCCTTATTAAACTTATGTACAACTAATAAATTGCCGCTGCAAATATTCTACTTGTTTCCAATAAGACACATTTTTTGCTTCCTAACTTGGGAATTGTTTGCTTTCGTTCCTTACTTCCATCTCAGCCAAAATGTCTCAGGAGGTACAGTTTGCGGTTTGTGACTTCGTCAGTGCAAGAGAAGGCCAGAACTAGCCCTGATCAGAAGCAAGAGCATAGCAATGTGAAAGATAAATCTCAAGATCATGTATCTGAAGCTGTTGACAATGCAAGCAAGGAGGAACCTAGGGTCCTGGGGATAAACCCCTTTGGTGCATACCATGTCATGTCATCTGCGGCCTCTTATTTGCATTCCCGGGCCATGGGCATTATGCCATTTGGGTCTAGGAATGATGTCAAGGATGATGCGGCGGCCATCATGGCATTAATGAATGGAGAGAACGGTGAAGGTTTAACCATGGATGAAGCGTCATTCGTTGCCACAACGAATTCAGTAACCTCGATGGTTGCAGCAAAGGAAGAAACACGACAAGCCGTCGCAGACGATCTGAATTCTTCAAGATCTTGCCCCTGCGAGTGGTTTGTCTGCGATGATGATCAAAACAGCACAAGATACTTTGTGGTTCAGGTAATGCTCATGCCCAAGTTCTTATGATCATTCAATAGTTTTCTGACTTAACCCTGTTGCTTATCTTGCACCGCTGTGGTTTTTTTGTTTATGTAATCTGCAGGGCTCAGAATCAATTGCTTCTTGGCAGGCCAACCTTTTATTTGAACCTGTCAAATTTGAGGTATGTTGCTAGCTGTGGCTAAAATTTTCAGTTTCATGTAGTTACACCTGACCTGAGTTCAATGGTGCTTAAGTCATGAACTGGTTCTCTATATAATCTCTGTACATTCTTGATGTGGCCCTGCAGGAACTAGACGTGCTGGTACACAGGGGCATATACGAGGCTGCAAAGGGGATGTATCACCAGATGCTTCCATACGTGAAAGCTCACCTGAAAACCTGCGGTAAATCTGCAAGGCTGCGGTTCACCGGCCACTCCCTCGGTGGGAGCCTGGCCATGCTCGTGAATCTGATGCTGCTAATGCGGGGTGATGCCCCCGCTTCAGCGTTGCTGCCGGTGATAACGTTCGGCGCCCCGTGCATCATGTGCGGCGGCGACCACCTGCTCCGCCGGCTCAGGCTGCCGCGGAGCCACGTGCAGTCGATCACCATGCACCGTGACATCGTGCCCCGTGTGTTCTCGTGCCACTACCCTGACCATGTCGCCAACATCCTAAAGCTCGCCAACGGCAACTTCCGGAGCCACCCTTGCCTCACGAACCAGGTACGTACATTTGTGTTTTAAACTATGATTCGTCTTCAGAAATGCAGTAGAAATGAGACGAATCGTAGTTCCGTGTCTTATTTCTACTGCATTTGCGTTTTGAACCATGAGTCGTCTTCAAAAATGTTCCCAGTTCCTAATTCAATTGCAACTGCAGAAACTCCTGTACGCGCCAATGGGGGAGGTGCTGATCCTGCAGCCAGACGAGCGGCTGTCCCCGCACCACCATTTGCTCCCACCGGACAGTGGCATCTACCGCCTCGGCGTCGACGGTGGCGGCGCATCGCCATCCGACGCTGACACCTCCCTTGCGCAGCTCCGGTCGGCACTGTCGGCCTTCTTCAACTCGCCGCACCCGCTGGAGATCCTCAAGGACGGTGCGGCCTACGGTCCCCGGGGCTCGGTGTACCGCGACCACGACGTGAACTCGTACCTCCGGTCCGTGCGCGGCGTGGCGCGCAAGGAGGCGCGGCGCGCGCTGGAGGCCGAGCGCGACCGCTGGCGCCTCCTCTTCTGGTGGCCCTTCGGCGTCCACGGCGTGTCGCCGGGCCCCGGCTCCGGCTCCGGCTCCGGCTCCGGCAGGTTCATGGACGCCGTGAGCGAGGCAGCGCGGCGCGCGCACCTGCTGGCGGTGGTGCTCCTACCCGCGGAGCTGCTCGCCCTCGGCGCGCTCCTGGTGGTCACTAGGTTCCGGTGATAAGGTTCGCCGTCCGTTCGTGTCGGGCCGGTTTGATCCGTCCGTCCGTTCGTTCGCCGCTGGTAGATGATGCACACACGATTCTTCACCATTCTTTTGTAACATAACAGAACGCGTCTCCGATCGAGGCGCATTTGAAATGGAAATAGAAAAAATTCTTTTCTTCCTCTTTCCAGCATTCTTGTCTCTGGTCCGGCCTCGCCCCACCGGGCTGCGGCTGCGGACGAGCCTCTCCTCTTTCCTCGCTGGTAGGCAGCAGCTGGCAACCCCACTCACGCGCGAGTGCCGCCAATTCAGGGGTCCGCGTCCGCCCTGGCGAGCGAGGGGTCGGGCGGGTGGTCGGATACGACGGCGCGGACGTGCCGAGCCCATCCAACATGGCCTCGGCGGAGGAGAGCGACCGTGGCGGTAGGCGACGCCGGAGGTGAGCCGGCCACAGCGGGAACCGGTCGGCGGGCGGACGAGCCTTGCACGGAATTCGTATCCCGTTCCGTCGTGGCCGCGAGAGATCGGGGTCGGTCTAGCCAGAAACGGAACCGAAGCTAGCGTGTGTTGGGCGATGCCAACCATCTGGTAGATCCCTACCACCCAAGACGGAGGAGTTGGTCGACTGACCAAGGCAAAGGCTGTGTGTGGTTCTTGATGCACGGCGACAAGTTCCTATCTGATCCCAACCCGAACAGCTAAGTAACGGTTGCCGAAATCGAGCGTCGCTACGAAATCCTGGTTCTGCTTCGGGTCAGAGGAAGCCTTTGGCTTTTCGTTTTGGCATCCTGCCTGGAAACGGGTGCGTACGGGAACGGGAGGAAGCAGCCGAGACGCCGCACGGCCGCACGGGCCGCTCCATGGCCGCAAGGGGTCGCTCTCGCCGGGTCTCTTTAGTCTTGACAGGTCGCAAGATTCGGATAGGAACTCCAGCCTAAAAAATCCAACGCCATGTCATTTACAATTTATCTATCCACTTTCCAGCCATTTCATGTTTCTGTGCAAAGTACTCGGATTTTTTTTTTCATCTGACAACGATGGCATCGTTCAGATTGACGTCATACCATTGCAATAGAAACCAAATGCAATTTCTTCACCAAGATTTGCTTTGATGTTCTTATTACGGCAACAAATGTACGTTCTGATCTCATTGACATACGACAACCACAGCATGCAAGCAATACTTTCAGCAGCAGCCACAAACTCACCGTTTTTAGCGACGAAAATCCACCACAGATTTCTTGCAAACATTTCACTGGTTGAAGTAACGTGATTACATAAGCTGGAAACACACCTCGCTGCCTAGAAGTGATACCAGCAACCCCATTTTTTGAACTGTTAAAACCATCTTCACCCACAAACAATCGTAAAAGGAAACAGACCAAGACATATCTAGGATTAACACCAAATTACAGGGTTTCCCTATCACTAGCTACCATAAACATTTTTTTTCCCATACAGCTGACGATTTCCACATAGTGACTGACGGCCACACCTGATTCGAACCACCTGCGAGAGCAACACCAGCAGTGCTATGGACAAAGGGGACTGCGGCGCGCTTCACTTGATGTACTGAGACATCCATTTGAAGCCTTCGCCGTAGCCCATCTTGCGCACCACGCTGCACATGAAGATCTCCAGGGGACGGACATTTGAGTCAGCCAAGTTCACATTGCCCTTTCCGGTTGTGAAGTTGCTCAGCCCAAGGTAGTACCGCAGCTCCTCCTCTGAAGCCGCATAGGGGATGTCGATTTTGTTGCCCAGTATGAGGAAAGGTACATTCGCAAGCGAGTCATCTGCAAGAAGAGCGTCAAGCTCCTTCTTCGACTCGGCAAACCGTTCCTTGTCAACAGCATCCACCAAGTACACAACAGCATCCACCTATAAGAGATATAAGAAATTTAAAAAGCCAGCCATACGCAACAAAAAAAAAAATTAAAACTTGTCACGTTCAATTACATTTTACAGTTAACTGTTAAAGCCTGGGATAGCTGGGGCAGATTTGATGCAGTTTACATGAACATGAATACACAGATTCAAGTTTTGAACCATTTGTAGCTGCTGTAGATGAATATATGTCCCTCCTTGTATTCACATCCTTTGAGCAAAACAGAACAGATGAACAATCTAATCATAAATCTTTTTTTATTCCAGCAAGATTACCAAACTACATTGTTTTTTTTTTTTTGCTCCCACCATTCTGGGCTACCTGGGGTTTACGTTGCAATTTGCAAACCCCACAAGTGACCTCATGTACTTCAGCAAGTCTAATGCAAGTACTAAGTGCCAAATCCAGGATTCCCCTGAAGCCTACTAGTTTTTTGACAAAAATTGACCACGGATCAGCGTGTGTGGAGACCTTTGCACTCGTAGTGTGAGACTTGCCATATTGCTAACATACCACAAAAAATGTAACCATAACCTTTTTACCACTAATGGAGCTCTGCCTCTTCTTTCTCGGCCAGAGTCTGTCTCCAACTCAACTGCACCCTCCGCACAGGTAATGGGCCATAGAACCTCTATCCAAGGGCATTGCCATTGCTCGCTGTGTGAAGTCAGATCCTTCCTGAGGTCGACACCTTCAAGATGAGACAGCCAGGCTTGACAAGATGCAGCTGTAGAGAAAGCCTAGTAAGGGCACCAAGGAAGAGCAAGGAGGTCACCAGAAAGTTCTTATGCTCCCAGCATAAGATGGAGGACCAAAATTGTCCAATAGTAATAAGAACCTCAGTGTCTCTGGTGGTATTTTGGTCAAGTGGAACATATGGACAGTATTTGAAAAGCTCACAATATTTTTATATTAGGATGTGCTTGCTGAAAGAACTGGGAAGGGCATGTCTTGTTGCCAGTGATCTAGGGCATCTGGGGCTTTTAATTCAACCTGGTGAACTCAGATGTTCTCAGCAAGTCTCATCCAAGAATGGCACAAAGCATAAAGTGAAAGATTCAGCGAAAGGGTCTCTAGCTGGATTGGTTAGATGGCCTCAGTAGCACTCCTCAGGTCCTGGGTTCGACTCCCCGTGGGAGCGAATTTTAGGCTGGGGTTAAAAAAAATCCCCTCGTCTGTCACCATGCCAAAGCATAGGTCTAAGGCCCGGCCCAAGGTCGTTGGTCGTCTCACAAGGGCAACGGTGCCGCTATGTAAGGGTGGGGTAGGGGTTCGGGGTTTTCTCGACCTGCGTGATAAGTTCTTCTCTCTCAAAATGAAAGCCGTGGGGGCGGCCTTACCCCCCGCAGGTCGAGTTTTTTTTTTATGAAGTGAAAGATTTTGTTAAAAGGCTTCTAGTTTCTTTTACCAAAAAATTGGCCGGGTACCAATGTATCTGAAGAGCTTTGCACTCATAGCACTCAGACTTTCCACATTGTAAACCTACCACAAAAATACTGTGAAGCTAACCTGTTTATTGACTATCATCAAAACCAAGGTGGTGGAGCAAAAGTTCGCAATAATTATAAGCAGGCATGCTTCATTGGCTTTAGTGGTCAAGCAGGAAGCCTGAGTCATACATTTGGAAAGCTCTCCAAACACAGTGATACATGGACAATTTTTCCATATTTTTATTTCAGTCTGTGCTTTGCTAAAATGAAGAAATATAATAATAAGAAAAGATATTTGTCTTGTTTGCACCATTCTAGGTTACATGGGATTATATGAAAAAAAAAACCCACAACTGAACTCACTAACTTTCAGAGACTCATCCAGTACAAAGCATAAAGTGGATGGTTTTTTGTTAGAGCACCTCCAGTGTATATACAAACTGTAGATGCCCAAACTCCTAAGACGAGTCAACCCATGAGCTACCCAGCTGATTATAGCATTCCAAGGGTGGACAGAGCTGATCAGATTTTTTTTTCTCATTTCCGTCTGGGCGAATGATCAAATGCAGGATTGGATTTCTTGAACTTAATTCCACATCAATGATCTTCCAATCCAAAATCAGAAACACCAGGGCAGTAGAGAAGTTCCAAAAAGCCTAAACTTTTCTTTTAGAGAAAAACTAGATCAAGAACCAGTGTCTGGGCAGCTTTGCACTTGTAGCACTCAGCAATACCACATTGGCAAACTACCACAAAACTGTGGTATTAACCTGCTCACCACCATGGGCAGCTTTACATCTCCATCTTCTATGCGCCGACTCAACCAGACAACCACAAGTCCAGCAAGGTGCTGACAAGTGGTCTGATACTTGCCGGAGAAAATGGCTCAATAGTTGTAGGCAGGCATCTCAAGGCATTATTAGTGGTAATTTTGTCAAGTGAGAAGCAAGGGTTGCACATTACAAGAGCTCTTCAGAAACCATGATACAGGGAAATTTTTCCACATTCTTATTTGAGAGTGCACATAGTTGAAATAAAAAACATACAAGGTAAAGGAATTATGTCTTGTTCCCACCAATCCATGTCAGAATATGTTTTTTTTAATGAGAAACCGGAAGAGTGAACTCAGGTGTTTCAGCAAGCCTAATCCAAGAATAGTACAAAGTACTAATCCAAGGGGTTCTGTTTGAAGCCTTCTAGTTTTTTCCTTTCAAGAAAGATTGACAACAGAAGTGGTCAAATTACCCTGACTCCCCACATCGTCAAATTACCACAAAAACTTGTGACCTAAACCTATCTAGCACTAGCGATCAACTTAACCTCTACATCGAAGGTCATGGCAAGTCTGATGATTGTATGATTGCCAGCACAAGATGGAGAAGCAAAACTGCACAATATTTGCAAGGTGGCACACCTCATAGGCTGATTTGTGGTAATTCGGTCAAGTGGAAAGCATGAGTTATGATTTCCAAAGGTCCCCAAGCACTAGTGATACATGGACAATTTTCCCATATTTTGTTGAAGCTGTATTCTGTTGAATAAAGAATGGCATGAGATTGAGAATTGAAAAGGACTAGGCATACATTGCAAAAGTTTGTTCTACTAGGTTAGGCAACACCCTTGCTAGGAAATACCGGACATTTTCTAGTATCTCTAGGAATTCCATCATAATCATGTGGCCAAAATATCTCAGCAGGTGTGTTATCCTCAGTTGTCTGAGGGGAATATCTTCACAAAATCATAGCTCTAGGCATGCAGGTACCATGTACAAATTTCCAGCTAATTCTACATACCTCACTCAATCTGACTATTCAGATGTACAGTAGTAGGTTTAACCCCAGATACTACTTATATATAAAACACTATCATCTTTCTCAGCCCCAATTCTTATAACTAAAACCCTACCATCATCGTCTCACCCCCAATTCCAATGCCAAATAACACAAAAATTGCACAGGGACGCCTCTAACAATAAGAAGAGCAACGAAACGAGCGGTAGGAGAAAGGAGGGGCAACCTTGGCGTAGTAGTCTTTCCAGACGCGGCGGGCGATCTGGTGGCCACCGAGATCGAAGGCCTTGAACTTGATCCTGCCGATGCTCAGCTCCTCCGACGTCGGGTACTGCGTCGGCTGGTGCTGCACGAGCCGCTGCGATCAACCCACCAAACCAGATCAGGAATCCCCGTCAAGGAGAAAGCGCAACAATAAGACTAAAATTCGCAGGGGGAAAGCGCCGTGGATCGGAGGGAGAGAGCGACCTCGTCCTTGAGCATGTGGAGGAGAGTGGTCTTGCCGGCGTTGTCGAGGCCGAGGAAGAGGATCTTGGCCTCCTTCTGCCACAGCCCCAGCGACGCCAGCACCCCGTAGAACCAGTCCACCAGGAACATCTCCGCTCCTCCTCGACCTCGCCGGCGATCTCCTCCTCCACTTGCCCCTCCGCGGCAGATCGGCTGACGCCCCCTCCTACTCTCCTGCCTTGTCTCTGCTTCTCTCGCCGGCTTTCCACGGGAAGAATATTTCTTCCTCTTTTCTTCTGCTTGTGGCCTGCGTGGCCAGACTACTCTGTTCTAGATTATTCTTCTTTGGCGTCTATTTGTTTCTAGAATAATGTCATCGTATACCACCGTCAGATTAGAAATGTTGCCTACATATACACCATGTACTGTATACATGTTTTTTCTAGGGACATGTACCCCTTTTGGGTTATTGTATACATGTACCCCTTTAGAGTTATTGTATACATGTACCTTTTTTTTTAGGAATTGTATACATACCTGCAAGTTTTCAGCTGCGAGATTTTTTTTAGAAAACTTTCAGCCGGGAGAAATCCACCAGAACCAAAACAAAATTACTAAACTAGGCCGTAGCCGAACCATCATCTCACTAATGGGCCCTGGAGGCAAACGCGGCCCAACTTAGCATCGGACTCTGTTGTTTGCAAGCTGCTCGGTTGCGGGGGGACTGGGGGAGTCTACGGAAGGGGCGCGACTGGTTTTAGTACCACCTCGCCAGCGCAGCTCGGAGCACGGCGAGACGCAACGATAAAATGAGGCGGGGGTGCCCAGCTGCAACTCATACATTTCTCGGTCTTTTGGCTACGATCAAGTATAGTATCCGTTTTTGTCAGTTTAATATTTGATATGTAGACTATGTGCTTATTTTGATATTAAATTTATTGTTTATAGGGAGGGTCCACTGGGGCCTCGAGCGTAGCCCAGCCGTTGCACTGCTGGCAGGGCCTGGCGCACCCCAACCAAAATAAAGACTAGGAAAAATCACTCTTCAACTATTACAAAAGTCAAAACTAGATACTGAAGGCCCTTCTATCCAAACCATGCAAAATTGGCCCTTGTGGTTTACACTCTCCTCAACTATTACAAAAGTGGTTTACACTCCTCAACTATTACAAAAGTCTGATTTTTAACGTTAAACTACAAAACCGGATACTAAAGGCCCTCCTATTCAAACCATGCAAAATTGGCCCTTGTGGTCAAACCATGCAAAATTGGCCCTAAAGGCCCTCCTATTCAAACCATGCAAAATTGGCCCTTGTGGTCAAACCATGCAAAATTGGCCCTTGTGGTTTTGAGGGTGGTTTTGGATTTTCTAAAAATAGCAGAAATATTATTTAAACTGAGGGTGGTTTTGGATTTTCTAGAAATAGCAGAAATATTATTTAAACTTTAAAAAACCATAAATAATTCATTTTAGACCCAAAAAATATGAAATCAGTGCCAAAAGTTCTTTTAAAATGTAACCAACCTATTGGCATACTATTTAATGTTATTTGAGCATTATATATTTATATTACAAGTGTCTTATTGTTTTTCTAAAAATAATTAGAATAAAAATAAATAATATGCAAATAACTTATACATGTAGGTCACATTTTTAGAAAAAACATTTGCACCATATTCTAATTTTCCTAGTTCAAAATAAATTAGTTATGAATTTTTTAATACAAAAGTATTTTTAAAATTTTTGGAAAATACAAAACCACCTTCAAAACCACTCAAAGGGCCAATTTTGCACGGTTTGGATAGTTGGAGTCTTTAGTGTCCGATTTTGTAGTTGTGAGTTGAAAATCAGACTTTTGTAATAGTTGGAGGGTGAAAAATAGACTTTTCCCTAAAGATTGAAATCTTTATTTCCTGTTTGGGCTGTACCTGGAACATTATTTAGCAAATCTCGGCCCAAATAGCCTTTACCACAGGGTGGCTTTGTAACTGCTGACGAGCAATTATCAGCCCAGACCTGGAACGTTATTTAGCAAATCTCGGCCCAAAGAGCCTTTACCACAGGGTGGCTTTGTTGCTAACTAGCAATTATCAGCCCGAAGCAATTACCAAGGCTTGGAGACAGAAAGGTGAAGCTGTCGATTTTGGCTTCATGATACTGAGAATTCGAGATTGTGCCATTCGAAAGGATTTAGCTGAGCTGGCCTCGTAACGAGTCAATTGCGTGACTCGACTTGGCTGAACTTCGATTGCGGAGAAACAGCTGGGCTATTGAGCTAACGGAAGGGAACATCCAGAAAGTCTATGACCTATCACGTCAGTAAGAATACTGTACATGCTAACAAATCAGTTGCGCGCGAGAATACTCCCAAATAAAATCGCACATACCTCGGCAGGCTTGGGCCGCTTGGCTCACTCCGAAACGTCCGAAACGTCGCAGCATTGCGAGTTATCGAGAGACCACGCCTATCCTTTTACCCTTCCAGCGATTCACAAGTGGTGGCCAGATAAAAGAGGATTCGAACAAAACTATGTATTGCTTTACATGCATTAAGAAATCTAGCTTACATCATCATTCAAGCTAAACCTGAGAAAATCTAAGGCGAGACTTTATGGACACCACTATCCCCCCTATTGCAAATATCATCTTTCATGAGAACCGCAGCACACCTGACCTTAACCTGTTCTGTCCTGCTTTTTCCAACAAATGCAATAGTAACAAACTAACGACACCCACATACAAATCAGTACAATTAGAAAATTTACAGAGAAATCTTCTACAGTACATCTATCTTTGGATTTGATCCGCAGCTGGGTTGCTAGTAGCTGATGATGCCAGCGTTTTGCCATTGGGAATCCCATTATCTGCCGGAGCAGGCGCTCCCCACTTCCCTTCGGACTCCAAGGGCTCTAGCACTTTAACAGACCCATCTGACAGCCCAACCGCAAATTGGTTTGGCTCATGGGGATGTGCAGCGACAACAAGAGGGTGAACAGGTGGATTGCTGGAACGAAGAAACAAATATTTTTAGATGCCCGGAGCAATATAAGTGCATAACAGGATCAAACGGCATTGTGGCAATCTATGTAACTTTAACGAGCACTCAAACAAAGAAGACTAAAGTTCATTATCCGATATTTTCTGAATTTCCAATAATGCACCAAATCAAAATATAGCAGGACCAGAGGCAGAATAGCACCTCAGCTGCCTGGAGCCCTGAATCAGGTCAATGGCACTGCAGACTCTTAAGATTGGTCTATGTATGCCAACAATTGTCCAGCAAGTTTAACAGTCTCAGAATAGTGTGATGCTAACCTATCCAGGCTTCCATCACCAAACCAACTAGCAGGCTACTCAATTCTCTCAAAATCGCTTACTAAGCCGAACCACAGAGAAGCTCCCATTAAACCTTAGACCCACAAAAATCCATGGCTGAAGGAAAATCTAACCTCCGGTTATAGTGGCATCAGACCTCAAATGTTACCAAAGTGAAAAAAAATGAAGCAGCACTTCAAACTTATCATATGGTCAGCTAAGTAATATGCAATCAGTATACAAAGAGGTTACCTGTTAATGGCTGTCGAAGACATGTATACTGATGGCGCAACTCGGCATCTTAATCTCAAGTTCTCCGCATCAAAAACACCTATGTTACCATCAGTGAAGGCAGCAAATACCAGCTGGCTGTTGCATGAATATGATGCATGCGATATAGGAGCTGACAAAGTGTCCTGGGGTATCCACTGAAACAAGAGAAATATATTTAATAGGCAATTAAGCAGCGACAATAGTATGACTTTTGACAAAGTATATGATGTGTCACCTGATAGATCCTCTCCATTTTTGATGCGTCATATATAGCTAACTGAGTTTCATGTACTACTAGTAAGTGACTTTGGTCAGAACTAAACTGAACCCTTGTATCTCCTGAAGGAGTCTTTCCAGCTGGCATTTGTATAGAAACGGTTCTCTTTTTCTCCCAGGTGTCATTGGTCCACACGCACAGCTGAAAAATGGAAGTGAGTGACTACTAGTACTACCGGAACATACACAAAAACCAAAAAGCAGTACAGAAAATTCACTTTGATGTTGCTAATAGTAACCTGTGCATCAGCGCCGGAAGAAACGAGTACACCAAGGTTGGTGGAGAAGGCTAACCCAGTTATCCTCTTTTGATGTCCTTTGAGTTTAGTTTTTACCTGAAAAACAAAGCTCAGGGGGCTGAATGAAATGATTCAAAAAAACATAATCCGTACAGGCATTGTGTTTATTACCTCATCTACCCTGACATTGTATATGTGGATAGTTGAATCTTCCATTCCTATCGCTATGATGTTATTGTCTTGAGGGTGAAATGCTAAAAACGTTGATGCTGGTGGAGGTGGCATGAATGTTGTCATGACCTGCATGGAAGATGCATGATGAAATATTGTTTAAGTCTGAAAAATGCATCCAATTAAAAAATTGTTAACATTACCTTAAATGTCATCATGTTAAACAAAGAAACCTTCCCACCACAAGCAGACATCACATAAGAATCATTCTTGGAGAGGGCAATGCATGGAACTGCCTCCTCTGGATTGGTATCTGCTGTATCATTTGTCATGACAAGACCGCTATTTGGCTGCCAATGGAGTGGCACAACACCAGCTGTGGCCTGCTCAGTAGAATGGGCAAAAATTATATCACAAACTTGATTAAAACCTGAAAGGAACCAACAGAAAGTGTACCTTTCCACTCGGATTTTGATCATTTCGACTCCATTTCCATAACCTTTGAACGGCATTAGACCCTAGTGCTAGCAACCCAACACCAGAATTTGTATACAGAAGGCGGACCACCTGCACATAAACGTAGTTAAACCCTATAACATATTCCACGATGAGAAGTGGCAATATAAATCAAGATAAAACAACCTTTCTGGGCTGGTCGGGAGTTTCTGGCATTGTAGCTACACGGCATTGCTGGGGATTTAAAACCTCCATCAATTCCCAAGGTTTTGCTTTATCAGGTTTTTCTTCTGAGATCCTTGGCTTTATATCTATGCTTCTTGATGCTGTATCCCCACCATTCTATTCAAATTTATAAAGTCAGATGTTTAAATTGCCCATGAAAAGGCAAAGAGGTCGGAGGAATATCTTTTTTTCCTGAAAATATGAAAAACAATACCATTATAGGAGATGGCTTTGCAGGAGAATTCCTATCTAGGTGATCCATTCGCCCTATGTTAGGAGAGATGCTAGCAACAACAGGAGCACCTGAGACCTGTAAATTCAAAATTAGTCAGGATCAATTAAAAAACAATGGTTGTGAATCGTAAAAGAAAAAATAGCAGACAAATAGCCTTTAGGAACCTTCATAGAAGAAGCTTCGTATTGTGGTCTAAATGCTTCAAAAGCTCTGTTTCCAAAAGCACGTAGAATCCTGAGTCCATCAGCATTTGCAAGTATCTTAAAGCCGTTGTCTACTGTAGTAACAGCAAGAAGATTGCCTTCCTTATTGAACCTCAAGCGAGGAAGAGCCTGGTAATAATATAAAATGGTTAGATTAGACCCCCCCTACAAGATAAGGACATACATGACAGGGAGCAGAGATTAACTGGGAGGCCTCCGTCAGCTTCAGTGCAGGTCAGCATATTAGTATTATCAACATCCCAAAATTTAATCTGGTTGTCTTCACCAGCAGCCAAAAAGTGATTCTGAGCTGTATCAAACTGCACCACACCACCAACACCAGCTGATCTTTTACGAAATCCAGTATATGTCCTCTTAATAGATCCTTCACTTTCATTCCACTCAACTAAATATGAGTCTCCCTCTTTGCCCGTTCCACATGAGAACAACCTTCGAATCAACAAGCAAATTGTTTCATTGGTAAAAACTGAGACAATTCGAACCACTTTCGGTGGAAAATAAAGGCTAACCTATCTATTCTTACCTAGTTCCATCAGCACTATAGAGCATCGTAGTACACCACTTCCCAGGAGCATCGTAGTCCACCCTAGATCCCACATTGTCATAAAGCCAGGCCTTAATTTTTCCATCGAGGGAAGTTGAGAAGATGAACTGTGTTAAAACATAAGAAAAATGATGTGTCAGACTTGACATTGATCATGCGGCAGAGCAGCGGAAACAACACATACTCCCTGGATAAGTGAATGTTAGAAAACACATATCAAATAAAGAATTTAATAGCATCATATTTCACAATGATAAGCAATATAGAATTATGTACATGCTCTAGGACAAATGCTACATAGAGAATAAAAGGGAGGTACTATAAGCACTATTAAAATCAACATTTATCATGCACATGCAGACCTCACATGCAATCCACGTGATTAGGTGTATAATTATATATATTGTGTGCCATTATGTACAAGTAGAAGCCCCAGATTGCTTCCCTAACTTTAAACTGGAGCAAAGGCCAATATACAAAAGGCATAAATAGAAAAGATTATTGCATTCTGAGATATGGATGGGTACATAATACAAAAATGCACCTGAATACTCTCTTTATGGTGAGGACAGATAGAATACACAGGTGCCTCATGCCCTTCAAATGTGAACAGTTTATGTCCGTTCATATCCCAAACCTACAAACGAAAAGGAAGTTTAAGAAGACAGGCCAAGTATGAGTATTAAACATCCAAGTCACATCTCATACCTTTATCAATTTATCATCTCCGCAGGTGACAACACACAGCTGCTTATTTGGTCGGGAGAATGCTATGTCATTTACTCCTCCAGAATGAGCCTCAATCTGACATGATAAGAAATTTGTAACACAATTGATATGGTATATCACATTTTTTTTAATATTATAAGAGTTTGTTGTAGTACCTCCAGAACATGGCGTGTCTCATTTGGTTGTTGATAGGAATGTAGATGAATCAAATGTTTTGCAAAAGCGATTCCTGAAATCACAAAGGTAAGTTTTAATGAAAACTGCCATCTACCAAAATACTCCATTTTATATACGACGCGGATAGTACAAACTTGAACTATTGAACATCATATGCAAAAGGAAGGAGGGAGTATTAACTGAAAAGGTACAATATTGAAACTAACCAATCAAGTCTCCATCAGGGCTCCAGGTAACTCGATTAATGGATATCGAGGAGTCTTTTACCACAGCATTCTTTACACAGGAAAAGGAAAACAATGAGGCTCATAAGATGAAAACATGCACATGTATAGAAAAAGGTACAAGTAAATAAGAATCAGAAGTAAACTGCAGTTATGACTGCAGCCTGTATATATACCTGGAACTGCGGTGAGCATGAATTTATGTCCCGAATCTTGAAGGGCTTTGAAAGCAATGTCTCGCGCAGACCAATCTCATAAAGTGTGAATTCACCATTAGCAGATCCAACTGGGGAGTAAGAACACATAAAAAATTAATAAATTGTTGTATATCAGAATTCACACAAATTACACACTTCATATCAGAATTCACACAAATTACAAACTTTTTAAAGATAATCAACAAACATATTTATCTTGATAGTACCTAGAAGTAGTGTATGGCGAGTCGGATGGAAATCCATGCTAGTTACATTAGATCCATGCGACAATGAACAAGCAACTGTCCTAGGAAGATCATCCACTGACCATGCAGGTTGAGGGATGGGAGCAGGATAAGTGGCCTGCATAAGCACGATTGATCATTATAATTCATACAGATTAGAAATGTGAGTGCAAATGCAATATTACCTCATCGACCACATGTCCACCAGGTCTCAGTCGCTTCATTAGTTGCTCGGACTCTGCACTTTGATAATCTGATATATTTGGCCGTTTCAACACGGAGACAGCTGCGGAAACAATGTAGCATAAATGAGGTCACATGAAGTTTTGATACATGCAAATAACTAACATGCATATAGATTATCCATGACAACATACAAAACGGTTCTAATCAAAACTAAATGCTCCCTTTAGTGAGCTTAAGCTTTATACGTAGCTGAAAGAAAAAACAAGATAGCATTACTAACTAAATGCTATATGCAATATCATACTCCTACTATATGGGCATGCATGAAAAACTTAAAAAAATAAAAATAAAAAATGCAAGGGACCATAGAGAAAACAGCACAACCTACCAACACATAATGTTATTACAGCCACCTATAAATAAGATTGAGGCTTATTTTACAGCTATCCATAACATAAGATTGAGACCATCAATACATATGAGCTACATCATTTTCATGTAATTCATTACTGAGTAATGTGTAAATTATAACAAATTAGTAGCATCTATTATATGTCTTGAACTGAAGTTTCACATGTGCTTGTTTCAGGGATGATTCAAGGCATACTACACCATGCACTACAAATTTTGGTGTTTAATATATCCATTGAATTGTACAAAAATAGAAACCAAGAATATATATTCACTCAGATGTGCTCAAATCAAGCAAACAAATGCAATTTCTCAGGAACGTAGCACCAAACTTCAATACCTTGATTTGGTGGAACAGGTATTGATGATGCCGCTACAACAGCAGACTGAACAGATGAAGAGGCGGCAGCATTTGCCATCCAACCAGCTAAAGATGGACCAGGTGGAGGAGGTTGGAACGGCTGCATGAATAAACAAGTATTGTATAAGAAACAAAAGACCATCAAAGCCATGCACAAGCAGAGAATGGTCAAGTAAACGTACAGTATGAGCGGTAAGTGGTGGGTATGCGGCACCAGCCTTTGGAACAGCTGCTAGTGGTACAGACACCGGTGATGCACGAGCACCATTGGGAGGAGTGCAGGTATGATCAGTGAATAAAGTTTTGATATCTGGATTTGGACGAGGGTTCTTACAAAGCTGATGCTGCCAATTCAAGCTGCACATGTTGCCAAAAAAAACATAAATTGAATTTCCATGAAAACAGAATGTATGGTGATGTAACGAATGTTACTTTCAAACCTCTGGTTAATCAGTGTTCGCAGGCGCGATGCCTTAAGAGTCGGAAACACAAGTTTTTCCCGGAAAAGGGGGTTTGCTTCGATAAGTTTTTTTAGCTCAATCAGCATAATACTGCGAGCTGATTTAGTATCCCCATACTTGGACAACTGTTCGTTTTCCCTGCAACAAAACAGCATTTATTTGACTATTTGAGATAAAAATGTGAAAATAGAAGCAGCAGGCTAAGGAATTCCAATACTTCGAATAAAACATTTAGTGGTTTAAAATTTTATTGTTAAGCAACCAGCATTTCCTCCAAAAATAATATACAGGAAAAACCAACATAGCATAAACGCCATCAAATGCATATCTTGAACAAACCTTAACTTTTTTACAAATAAGCATCTGGCTTAGTTAACATAATTATGTCAAAGTCAGCTTGCCAGGCCTACTGGTTAACCATATCTGTAGTAGTTGCTTGCCAATGCTTCTTAATGGTTCATGATCTATAATATATGTCCTATTTGCATCACCTGTGAAGATATACTAATTGCTATGCACCAAATTGGTGAAACTTTTGAATGATTATCTTAAAAGATCTAAGAAGCTCCATGAAAGATGCCTTTTAATTGCTTCCCAACAATTTGATTCCAAAGTAGATGATGAAATAAAGCAACACGAACAAACCTAAAATTCTCAAGAGTGAGAAGCTGAGTTATCTCCTTATATAACTCCTCGTTGAATGTTGAGAAAACTTTAAGATCCTTGACAAGAATATCTACAGCCTTTGCTCTGTCATGCCTGTTTGGAACATATAGAAAGATAAGTTATTATAAAATTTAATGCCAAAAACAAGGGATGGAAAGAGGAAAGGTACTCTTTCAGATGAAGTAAAATACCTATCGAGTGCTTCCAAATACTTCTGCTTCCTGATCTCAAAGAAAATCTTCATCGAATACCTATTGTCATCTACCTTGGTGAAACCTGACAAGTATTTCTCTACCTCATCCCATTCCCCAGCATGGACCTTCTCTTCAAAGTACTTCATATTGAAGAAGAACCCTGACTCTTGCTCAAGCCTACAACACAATGTGACATAGGAAATTACTACTATCGAAGACCAGACCACGAATAATTCTATTCTGAGAGCAAAGAAAGTGGGAGGACATTAGTCCACAGAAAGAGTAGACGAAGAGCCCAAACTACAATAGTCAAAAACACAACATAAATAAGCCTCTTAAATAGCGCCATAATGCAAGTTTTCAGCTTGGAAGTTGGAAAAGTGATCTAAACTACCACCCAGTTCATGGCATTTATTGTCTAATGTTTGAAGTCAGAGAAGTCTTCTGACAAACCGTGTTCTGCAATGGTAAACGTAGATCAAAACAGAGCACACTACAGGGCTCGTTAAAAACAGAACCTCCCACATGCTGGTACACCAATCACAGAATTAATCGCACTAATCTATTCGTTCCGATGTAACCAATCACAGAATTAATCGCACTAATCTATTCGTTCCGATGTAACCGAGAGTCCTAGTTGACAAAAGAAGAAAAAGCAACAGACACGCTATTAGTGTACGATACAGCACATGCGTTTGCATATTTGAAATGCGCACCTGAATTTTTCCGGAATAAAAGAAAAAAACTGAGACCACGAAAATTATTTTTGACCGGATTAAATAAAACAACACTATGATGGAGCATGTTTTGACCGGAAGAACCCGAAACATCCCTGAATTTACCGTACATAACAAATCGAACAGAGTTGGTCCAGAAAAAAAGTTTTTTTTAGCAACTCATCAAAGCCCAAAACCAGGCAAAAAAGAAACCTAGAAAAAAAAGTGAGCCGCGTCTGGCCGAATTCGCGAGAGAAAAGACAGGCGGCGTGGCAAATCAAATCCCCCTAAAGCGCACAAGCGCCCGATCGATCCCAACGACCCACCAACCGAGCACGCGCAGGTAACCACCGGACGAGGGAGAGGGAGGGACGGACGGAGGAAGGGCTACGCACTTGTGCACGGTCTCCTTGAACTTCTCCTCGTCGAGGAACTGGAGGATGAGGAAGACGAGCTCGCGGCTGAGCGACGACATGGCGGCGGCGGCGGCGGGTGCCCGCCAGGTGCTCGATCCGCGCGCCTCGGAGCTCGGGCTGGCGCCCCCGGGCACGGAAGGCGCGGCTCTGGTGGCTTGGGCCGCCCGGGCGGCCGGGAATCCTAGGGTTCCGTCGTCGCCCGCCCCCCTCTTCTCTCTCGCGAGCGAGGCGGAGACGAGAGAGAGAAGCGGAGATGTGGAAGAGGGTTGGGGGAGGCGAGGGAGAGAGAGAAACTTTAGTCTCGCTTTCTTCGATGCGTTGCAGACCTCTCGCCCTTTTCTCTCTCCCCACGCCACCCACCACTGGCTTATCTGCGAGAAGCGGAAGCACTTATCGATAAGTACAGTTGCCTGTCGATACGCTGGTTCGCTTATAGGATAGGTCGGGAGCGGCGGAATCGAAGGGGCCGGGATTAAATCGGGTGGATATTCGTGAGCTGGCGTCCGGTCGTGAGGGCGACGTGCGCGCGAGACGCTAGAGATCGCGTGGCGCGGGGGAGGTGGCGGTTTCGGTTCGGCTCGGCTCGGCGCGATCGAGCAGACGAGACGAGACGCAAGACGAACACGAGATGGGTTTGGCTTCCATTTATGCTTTACTCCTCGTTCTGAGAAGGAAAAAAACGCGTGGTTATGGCTGGTGCCTGCTGAAGAAGTGGACGGAGATTTGCGTCCGCTGCGCGCGGTTTCTCGGATCGGCCGCGCCCGACCGCGCGCGCTCGCGTGGGAAAGCAGTGGCGCACGGCACCGACTGCGCGGGAGGGGTCGAGGAGTGGGGCCGGGTCACGTGTCCTCCCTGTGATTAATGGGGTGATGCCATGGTAAACCCTCTGCCAGCCGCCCGCTTTTACGAGGCTTTTGCTGGGTTTGTGTTTTCTTCCTTTTTTTCCAGTGCGCGTGACCTAAGGTTAAAGGCTCAGCCGTGGATTTTCTGCCTGGAGAAGCTGGAGGAGAGATGTACAGACGGACTGGAGAGCTTAAATATACACTTGTATAGATTTCGTTCAAACAAAATACTCGTAATTGGTAGATCAATTTATCATCGTTTCTTAGGATACACTAATGCTTACGTGCGGAAAAAAGTGATAACAACAAATTATGATAAAAAAGCAACCATCCGATGTCAGTCTAAAAGATGTGCGATATGTTTTTGTGAGTGTCGTGTGATGCTTAGGTACGCCATTCAAATTCAGTTGTCGCATTAGCAAAAGTGCAAATTGAGAAATATATGATTCATTGTCACATAGCGGTGGGAATATGGTTTCTGTCGTGTTCGTCACTGACGTCACTTCGTATCTGGAGATTACGTGAACGATCATTTGTTTTAGATCGATAAAGTTCTCCACGTTCTCTTAACGATTCATGTGTGTTGGACCCATTCTAGGCTCATGTCACACTACCCTATGATTGGCCAAAACTTCAAAACAATAGGATGTTACGGAGATTTAGGTGGCCGGTGCAAAATAGGTTAATTACATTCTTGAAGGCTAAATCATGTGTTTAGAAAACAGTGAAATTAAGTATTAGAATAGCATGGAGAAAAAATTCAAATTGAAATACAAAGAAACCACAAGTCTATGATCGCTAGTGATGGCAAAATAAGTGCATCTGCAACAAATCTCATACGCATTATGATGAATTACAAAAAGGTGAGGGGCTGCACTTCACTAAACCCTAGTTGCTCGCGACTAACTTTTTTTGGTTTCTTTGATAGGTTGATGACCTTTGATTTGTATAGACTCGGGGAGTAATCACATGTGTGGCATTTTGAGGAAGATAAATAATGTTTAGCGGCATTTTTTAGGAGGATTAAAAAGGGCGATAGGTGTGAAAAGTTAATAATGAACACTTTGTGAGACAAATCATTAGCTACGAATTACTTATTTTCATAATACAATGCAACAACTTTCTCCCGTCATTGCTTAACAATATGGATGAGTTCTAAAATGAACGCCGCACATCCAAAAGAAATGCATGCATTTTACAAGTGCGCGCGAAAGATACTTTTTAGAGGATACAACTCACTACACGCACACAACTCACACACACACGCATAAACCTTGTAGCTTCAGTGCACGAGAAACAAATAAATAGTAGTATTGAACCTGCACGTATGTGGACATTATTATGCTAGTTGAAGATATACATCTCGAGATAAACCCGTTTGAGGCATAAGCCCAAACAGAAGAAAGCAGGAAATTTTGGGTCGTTCAAGACCCAAACCGAGGACCGATAGATGCAGAAGACATTATCCTCTAATATATCATATATGCAATAGTTTGTTTTCTTTAAATGAGAACATACAATTATTTCATTGTCAATCTAACATGTGTCTTTTCTCCAGCGTTCGCCTACACGTCCGTTTACACGGCGTGTAAATGTTACTCTGTCAAGCCATGTAAGTCGATTAGCCGTGTAAAACCGTTTCAGCCGTTTAAAATACCGTTGAAATTGCCGTATAGACCGATGTTTTTGCTAAATGATAGGTCACCGACCGTTCACTGTTTATTGTTTAGGCTAACACTGCTTTTCTCTAACAAAAAATAAGATGCTACTAGGATTCTCTTGGCCACGTCTAAAATTACATCAGTCTCATTAGCCTGAGCATCGCGCTCCTAGGACAGGAACCACCAGCGATCGAGAATGTTTGGTTCAGAGGCACTTGAAGCTTTGATCCGTAGCTCGTGGTAGTAACCTATCGGAGGCTTCACCCTACAAGCAAGGTAAACAAGATGCTTCGTCGTCATGTTTCGTTGGCAACAACTTTTTCTCCCCCGGTGAGCGGGTGCGCCGGTGCACCAAAAACCGAAAAGGCTTGGCCCCGCGCTCATCTTTTCCCTGTGCTGGCTGCTGAGCGACGCCTCCCCGTAAAAGCGTGGCCTGCTTTGGCATGTGGGGAACCTAAGAAAAGTCGCCAACCGAGAATGGGCAAGCTAAACCAAACCAAACCCAGCCAGCCCCATCATCTCCTCCTCCTCATCACCTCTCGTGTTAGTAGTCGTGTCCCGGTTAATTAACAAAACAAAATCTCCCGCGTCGCGTGATCGCGTCACGCGAGCGGATGGGGCGTTTCGCTGGGTGCGCGCGTCGCGAGCCCGCGCGGCATCTCGCGGGTCTCTCGTCGTCCACGGCTCGGGCACGAGAAGCAGGAGACGAGGAGAAGATGAGAGAGGCCGACAGCGACGGGTCTCTCGCGCCACCCGGGGCCTGGCAAGCGGTGTCGGCCAGTGGACGAGGGCGGACGGACGGGTGGTGCTGGATGGATGTCTCTAGAAACCACGGGGGGCGAGGGGAGATCTCGCGGGCTTGGGTTATATCGCGAGACGGAGATCTAGTAGCGTTTGGGTCTGGGGCGCGTGGGCGTCTCGTGCTCGATTGCTCGCACGCATGCTGCGCGGCGAGAGGACGAAGCCCAGGAGAGAGAGAGGGGTCCGTATTACTGCGTGTTGTTTGCTCGCGGAGAAAAAAAACGAAAACCGCACTTGCTTGGAATAAAAAAAGATAATCTTGTCGCGGGCGGTGAAGTGGACGGGAGAGATGGAGTGATCGACACGACAGGACCGAGAGCGGGCAGCCAGCAGCGGCCAATGGCCAGTACTGCTGCCGGCCGGCTGGCCTGAGCTGGCTGGGTTTGAACGGGCAGAGCCGCGCAGCGCATAGCAGGCGAGACGACCAGGCCCAGGCCTGGCCAGTGGGCCACCGTAGAAGGCTCAGGAGAGATAAAGGGCCTGTTTAGTTCGTAAAAGTCCTTTTTACTTCCTATTCATCCCCCTCACAGAACACGCATCTCCAAAAATTCCTTTTTTACCTTTCTTATTCATCTCCCTCACATAACACTCATTCTAGAAAAAAAGTACTTTTTACCAACCTCAACTAAACACGCCCAAAAATCCGAGGGGGTCACGGGCACGGGCACGGACACGGACGGCGGAGGATTGCCGCTGGCTCAGGAGTCTAAGAGCCACCGAGGGTGAGTTTAGTTCACCCAACTTCTCCAAAAAAAACTATTCATTTAACTTTTTTCTATTCATTCTATCCCTCCCACTCACATAACACACTTCCTAACATGATCTACAGTGTTTTCTAGATCTTACATATTTTTTCTCCCAATCTAAACTCTCACTGACTGGTGAGGAGCGAGATTCTGCGTCCGACAAACGCTGCCGCGGCGAGGAGGGTGCACTCACCGGCGATGAGCATCGAGCGGGACGCACAAACACCTCGGCCCTTGGATCTGTCAGTCGCGCCACTTGGGTACTTGCCAGCCGTGACGTGTCTCGTCGCTGATCCAATCTTGGCCGTGTTTAGTTTCTGAATGTATTTTTTACTTCCTATTCAACCCCTCACACTATCCCCAAAATTCTTTTTTCTCCTTTTCTATTCATCCCCTCACATAACACGCATCCCAGAAAAAAAAAAATATTTTTCCCCACCACAACTAACACACGGCCTTTTTTTTTCTCGCCAGCGATGTGTCCACGTGGCCCGGCCGGCCATGAGCGGGCAGGCAGCCGGACAGCCAGGCAGTCGTGCGTGGGAGAGGGTGCCTCTCGGATTCCTCCTGCGGGAGCGGGGAGGTTGATGGCAGTCGGTCGCTCCTTCGATCGTAGAGAGCCCTACTCTATAGCCCCCTCCCCATGCATTTCCGTCTCAAAATACTCTCTCCGAGTTGGCATATTCAGTCAGCAGGCATCAACAAACACCTTTGCTAAAGTGTACTGTACTTCGTTTAGGACACAATGCTTTATTAACCAATAAAACTTCATTGATTTAAAGAACGGTTGAAAAAACTTCATGCTGAATTTAGAGGGAAAAATGTTACTCGAAACCAAAATAGATACGTAGTACTTTTGGAGAGAGAAAAAAAATATTATGTCCGTGATTCATTTCAAGCTGATGGTCTCTTTTCCCTTTTCTTCCTCTTTTTCACCCGCGATCTCACCATGACATTTCTTCTTTTTTTCGGGACACCATGACATTTCTTTGGTGTGGGTGGCATGTCCCTGGAGATCCTTAGTCCTCGTGGCATACGACCTTATCCATGATAGCATTGACTTCCAACAATTTCAATTTCCCTCGGACAAATGTCTATGTAACATTATCTGGTCACCGTTAATTACTTTCTTTGTCCCAAATTTTAGGTCGTTTGACTTTTTTTACTCTAAATTTGACCATTTGTTTATTGAAAAAAACTATACAAAATATCATATATATTTTTTTGTTATAGCTTGCTTTATTAATCAAAGTTTTTAAAGAATGACTTAAATTTGACTATGGTTACATAAATTTTTTGAATCAATAAGACGAACGGTCAAATATAGGGTCAAAAGAGTCAAACAACCTACAATTTAGAACAGAGGTAGTAGTAAAAAGAGAGCAAGTACAATACCTCTACTCTTTTTAGATATCACATTTGGTTTGTCAGTCAAATATGTCTAATTGTGCCCCAGGTTCAGATAAAAATCTTGCATTTAATTCACCTATATGTTTGCCACTATAGTTGTTGCTATATTTTTCTACAAATTGGTCAAAGTTAGATATGTTTGGCTTAGACAACAGAAAACATGTAAAAAGACCGAAGGAGCATTATATTGTAGCAGTGGTGCTAGCACTCCTTTCTCACGAACGCAGCGGGCAGCTGTGCTCACACTCCCGGGGAAAAAAAAAGTAGGAATAAAGGCCACGTCCCCTTTGTCAAAAACACGCGCTCGCCGAAAGCCGAGTACGTGGACGAATAATCCGTGCAGTGCCAGGCCGCTCCCCGTCCTCTGATGTCTGATCCAAAGCACTTGGGGCGCCAGCGGCACTCGGCGCGCGGCGGATTGGACCCGCGCGCCGCCCGTGTGGTGTGGCTGCGCGCCGGTTGCGTACTTGCGTGGCGCAGACCGAGACGCGAGAGCTCTTTCTCCCAGTCTCCCTCCCGATCAAGCAACCTCGCCTTCGCATGTCACTTGTGATGGCATGATGGTGTATGTTGCCGTGGCTCTAGCAACCTCGTACTACGGACCACGCTCCCCGTTTCGATCAGTCTTCGGACCTGTTCATGTTTTTCCTTCTTTCCGGTCTTTTGCATGACCTTTCTTCGATTGCATGATTCGTCGATGAGAAAAAAAATACATCTCTGCACAACACAAAATCTTTCATTAAAAAAAGTACTCTCAGCCAGGCCCACCGTCAGCGAGGGCTCATCGGTCACATTAGCTGTACCCAATAGGCAGTTATTAATTTAGTACTACTACTAATAGGTAGTGTACCTTTCATAGTACTTGCTTGCCCGAGGACGTGTCACCCATGCGTCTCGTCTCGTCTCATCCATAATTCCATATGCTACGCTAAAGCCGCCGCTCACCAACGCCATGATTGGGACCGGCCGGATCAGATCAATAGAAGAACTAGTCAATTGCTTGTGGGATTAACATATTGACACATCGTCCATTAAATTTGTATATTCTGCCGACCAGGTACTTAAATTGGTGAGACTGACCTAATTTCCGAGTTTTGAAACCTGACAGCAGTTCACTTCAGGTTCGCTTAATTCGCAGCGTTAATCCTAGTTAATTTTAACGGATGGACTAGTGATGCTGTGGAGCGTGCGGCGTAGTTTCCGGGTTGGGACTAATCTCAGACCATGGCTGTGCTTACCGCGTAAACTGTGTTTGGTATGTGCATCTTGCCTCCTCAGCTTGCTTCTTCTCTGACATGACATGATTCACGTGCTTGTCTCTGTATAAATAGCCAGCCTCTATTTTGTAGTATTTGCGGGATGCTACCGTCCATTTTCTATGCAGGACAGGCACTACTTCTGTTCTTAGAAGTAGTTTGATTTCTCATATAAGATATAGTGTTACTAATTTTACTTTGTTTAACCAATTTAATTAATTAGTATGTTTTAAATTAACCAATATTATTGCTTAAAATTTAAGAAAAAAAAGTCAACCACATCAAAGAGCTAAAGTTGGAGAAAGCACTAGCGACAACAAGGAACGACCCTTGATGACCTAGTTGATGACATGTCAGTACTGTTTTCACCATTTTCGCAGCACTCTGAAACTAGCAAAGCTATCGAAGTTACGTGGAAGTGTGGTACTGTAGTACGTGCAGACACAGCTCGTGATAGCATAACGGTCAACATTCAACAATGGTGACTAGATAGGAACTAGTTCAGTGGAGCGACCGATTAGGCAACATCGTCGTCGTCGTATCCATTTGGGATGTGGGAAATCGTTATCCCAGACTAGACGAGCGTCGTGCTATGGTCCGGACCGTAAAACCTTTGCCAGACATCTCCCACCCGTCTCACCGATTGGTGCATCTTACCTTATCTTCCTCCTATCCTTTCTTCTTCGTGTCTGCCTCCGCTGTTGTTGTTGTCGGCGTGTGCCGGCGCATGAATACCTTAGATTTCTGGGATTGGAGGATTTGGGGCGGGGTTGGGCTCACCGGAGGTAGAATCACCTGGGGAGAGGGGAGAGATTGGCTCGGCGGAGGTAGCGGTTGGCGGGTGACGAGACGGCACACGACGGGTGGGGCGACGGCGCTTCACCGCTGGTCACGAGTGGTGGTTGGTACGGTGTCGATGGGCTTGGAAGGGCGGGGTGGAGGGTGGGCGGAACGGCGAGGCGGTGGCAACGGCAATAGCCGCGGGTACGATGAGTAGGGGGTGGAGGGGTGTCCAACCATCGATTTGGCTAAGATACCAAAGACATGATCACCCGGTCACCCCTAGACGAGGAGTCTGTATATATTATATCATTTATTAGTTCTCTTCCCTCTAGTAGCATCAGTAAGACACTTAATGTCAACACTAAAGGTTCACCGTAGATAGGGTTACAAGTTAATACTAAGAACAAACTCCGCTAAGGCACTAAAAGCACCCAAGCGACACACCAACGGCGTGGACCGGCTATGCAATGCGCAACGAAATTGCCAGCGCACAGAAGTCCGACGTGCACCACCCCCCGTCATACGCCCGTGGCCGCTCATTCCCCCCACCCAACCCACTCTCGTGTACCGTCGACCACCACTTCTTCCTCTTCGTCCTCTTTCCTGACTGTTGTGCTCCCCCGGCGAATCCGTCTTCCTCTTCTTGCTCCATGGCCCTTCCTCCCGGATCTGTGCTCGCCTGGCCCGTGCTACCGGTGGCGGAACAAGCTCCATGGGCGAACTCACTGCGAGCGCGACAACGACGAGCTCTGGGGTCGGTCGCAGAGGTCACGAAGGAGGAGCTCCGCACGACGGCCATGGAGAGGGAGGGGGCATGATGTCACGGAGGAGGAGCTCCCCGGACCCCACCTACGTTGGCGGCAAGACCTCCTGTGGCAACGACGGGAGATTTAGGGGGCAACGGAGTGCCCTTGCGACCGATTCGTTGAGCTAGAAGCTCGGTCCGACAGGGGTTTTCCATGCATGTTGCGGTTACGATTTGGTGATGTTCCAATATCGATTTCGTGATGTTACGGCAACTCTGTTTTGATGATATAAGAAGTTTTGGACGGACGTGGTATAGAACAAAGCTATGATGTTGTGGCGGGAAGTTTCTCCCCGCGCCTCCTTGATGTTCCTTTGATATTGCAAACATTGTATGTTAGAAAAGTGTCTTCTCAATATTTCAGTAGCTCTGTTTCAATATTGCACAGACCGTCTGACGAGAGACATACCCATCAGACGTCCGTGCGGTAGCAATTCTCCTTGTCGTGCGCCGGGGGGTGGGGGGTGGGTGGGGTGGGGTGGGGGGGGTGCGGTCTAGCCGGCTGGCTCAACGCCTCAACCGAGACGGAGGAGATCGGAGACAAAGACAAGTAGAGAAGAAGGAAGCTCGGTCGCTACTTGTCCCGTCAGGCCGTCAGTGGCCGCTAGCAGTGGGGAATCATCGAGAGCGACAAGGTCGAGCGAGCGAGCCCCGATCGACGGCTGGTTGGTCGTGCAATGAAGCAACTGGGTTCCCTCCCGGCCGACTGCGACCGGCGGTAGTAGAAAAGCAAGCGATGGCGCGAGTGCTTCATCGTCAGCGATCCCGTCAGTCGTCGTCGTCGTTACTGTTACCTTAGCCTGCAACTTCCACAAAAACACCCATTTTTCTTTAGGGCCATTGCGAAGAACACAAAAGAGAGCCGAGAAAAATGTCCACCCGAGATAACTGAGAAGCGAGAAGAACAGGCGTCTACGCTCTACGATTTAGACTAGGTACATTTCAGGTAGAAAAGTTTGACTCGTGGAGCATGAACCTGTTACAAAAGTAGTACGAGATGGTAGAGGGAAGAAAATTGCATCCGGACATGAGTTTGGCGCACCAAACGTCACTAGCTAGCGTATGGGTGCCGGCACAGCACCAGCAGCAGGCAGCAGCTAGCCCGGATGGATGGAGAACGGTCGCCATCGCATTGCCCGCCTCCGATGAATCGCGTCCTCACAAGGCGGTCGGTCAGTGACGACGGCAGGAGGAGATTGGAATGGGTCACTCAACGACGCAAAGGCCACGCGTGTGGCCTTGTGAGACCAAAACCACGTTGTTGAATAACGGGACATGGTTTCAATCATTGATCCCACAAGACGTAGAGCTAGAACAACAAAACTGCAGCAGCATTCGTACGGGGGCCTGCCTTTGGGAACAGGGGACGCCAATAAAAATATATGCATAGTTAATCTACAAAAAGGTTATGCGAATAGATTCACGTACCAAAATTATCTTTTATCGCACCATTTGGTTTTGTTTGATGACAAATTTTAAGAGAAACTGGTGGTCAGACTCAGAATATAGCTTCTCCAAATGCTAACACGCCTACCATAGACGAATGGAGGGTTTCTTTTTTCCTCCTCCACCACAGTTCACTTTTCAGGCTATTTGCTCAGTATTCCCAATTCTTTTCACTGCCATCATGAACTTCGGTCATCTGCATCTTTCCAGTGTTTTAAACCACTTGCAACAGATTTCATTACAGAGCATAACAAACTTCAGACGGTTTCATGCTTCCAGCAGAGGCATCCATATCGACGAAAGGAATTTAGTATACATTATCAGTACAATGTATCCACGGATTACAATAAAACTGTAGCAAGACATAATCTATCCATTTTACATTTACTGGGCTGCAAAGACCAAAAATATCCAACTGGATGATACAACAAAATCAGCTACATAATAGGGTTTAATTCCCCTCGACGCCAGCTGCTGCCACCTCTGGTCCTTTGCCTACCCAGTATTTGTAAGCAGCATAAACAGAGGACACAACTACGACACCGAGGACCAAGTAGGTGAAGATAGTGGCCACACTGATTTGGCTAGGGCTCTTCTTCACTTTGCTTTGCGCCAGCAATGCCTTTGGCTTGATCTTTGCCATGCTGCCTTTCTGATAATGCCAGTAGAAAAAGGCAGAATCAGTGTAAGCAAGATGTGGAATGTGGATAGTAACAAATAGAAAAAAGACGTCAGACCAGTGTCAATTGAATAACGTATCAACAGTAAGTTTGTAGGAACAATGAATCAGGTTGTCACAACAAAACATGTTGTTAAGGCGATTGTTTCTTTAAAGCAAATAATACGCAATTCTTAGTGCAATAGGTAAGCAGAATATGATAACCTGTAAATCTGAAACAAGTACGCCAAGGAGGCAATGGTGGGATCAGAACTTCAGGTTGCAAGTGTTGCATGTGGGGCACAAATGGAAATTCTGGAAAACTATTGCATCTCACATTATCGACTGAACTGGATTTCAATTGGTTTTCAGACAACCACGGATTACAGTCTCTTGGTCTTAAGTAAATAGCAATTGTGTGATTCAAAAAGAGCAGCTTAATAAGTGATGAATGCAATTGGGTGCAATTAGCATGAAAGTATCTAAATTCATGCCCTTAAAGGTTGCTGGCATTCCGACAACTGGATTTGCCGTCTATTGTTGAAAGACTTGCTGTGCAGGTAAACAAAGATAGTACCACAAAGTTATGTGGTTACTGAAACGGTGAAACTAAAAGCAATTAACCCACTTGGAATCTCCATGCACAACATAAGTTTGAGATATGTGTTACTTTGTATGGCATGGCATACTATTATTCATGAATCAGCAAACAAAGACTTTTTTACAAGAACAATTTTAGGCAAAAATATTTACATTAGTACCATATTTTCCTTTTGCTGTGTATATGCAAATGCTAGCAGCGGCAAGCACAAGAAAACACTAGTAGTTTTTTTCTTCTTCCAATTTATATCATGTGAAATGGTGTAAAGTAAATATTCACTTGCCATCTCAAAACATCCTGGAAGCCAATATAGTTCATATAAAAAAAGTTGGAGGACGCAATTTGATTCATCATGCACATCACCCGCATACAAACTATCAAAGGCAGCTGCTTTCGCTAAAACGGCACAATGATTCAAAGTTATGAGTACATATCAAGGTTCTGCATACGTGCCATATCCTTTTAGTGTTTCACAAACTACACACATTTCAAACTGGGTCAAAGACGACAATCAGAGACAGATAGCCACAACAAACTTAGCGGATGGTGCAGGTATCCGGATACACCACCACAATTTTTCTGCAAAGAATGCTATCCAGTGATCCACCACACCCAGGGACAGGGATTGGATCAAAGTCGACCATTGGACATTTGGACTAACACTACCGGGGGCCAGATTCAGTGCAGCTTTCGGTGATCCAGACGCGCCCCCGTGGGGGAAATTTTGCAATCGAGTGATCCACGCAGCAAACAAAGCGCGCGGAGTGGAGCATGATTCAACCCAGACTCGATTTCAATCTACCTCCAAGCGACAGAGAAAGGTAACACAGCAGGAGACGAACGGATCCAGATCACACGAAATTTTGCACGGCTTGGATCCAAACACGCGATTTCTGCACGGCTTATCAGACTACTAATCCTACAAGCAGCCACATGAGTACGGGACGGACCGCAACTCCACGACCGAACCCACCAGCACTACTAGGCGTCGCTGCAGTTTGGAAGGATCCATCCGCAAGAGGTAACTTCAGTGACGAACTACCGGATCGGAACGGCAGAAGAAGAAACCGAACCGCCCGCCCGCTCACAAACAGGGAACACAATCCATCAAAGAGAAAGGTAGAGGGATTCCTTACCAGGGGAAGGGGAGAGCCGCCCAAGCGCGGAGGCCGGAGGAACGAGCGGCGATGTCAGGAGCGCACGCGCCCTTCAGTTAAGCAGAGGAACACCGAGGAGCGTCGATCAAGCATCCAACGGCGCAAGACCCTTTTACCTTTAACTCTGTATTTTTCCTTTTGGCAGACGCTACTTATGCCTGTGCTGCGTCTGTAATAATCAGAGATAGAACTTATGAAACCCTAGTAAGAGTAGTAGTAGTTCTCCGCGCCGCCGATCTGGCCGCGCTGCCGCCGTCGAACGGCCGCACCTCCCCTGTATCAGTTTCATTTATCAGTGAAGAAGTTACTGCTACCATCCCCGTTGCTATTTCTCCACTGCTTTCTATTCTCGTTCTGTTCTTCTTCCTTGTCAAAGCCTGACAAAGGTATCCAGAGCCCAGGCTCTCCTTGGAGGAGATCCAAAATCCACAGCCCAGTTCCTCGATTCGTGTCCGATTGGCGCGTGGAAGGTTGGTTGTGACTCACTCGCAGAAAATCCCACCCTCCCACCCGAATTCGAGGAGCAAAACTCCACTTTTTCCCCAAATTTGGCAGCAGTTTTGGGCTCGGCAAGGGTTGCTGGACTTTGTTCCAGTGTAAAATTCCGGACCCCGACCCAATTCTTGTCTGTGGTGGCGTTGGCGGGAGATGCTCTTTAGCTCGGGTTGCAGGACAAGTACCTGTGTGAAATTCCAAGGCTAAATCCGCATCTCAGAAGGGTGTAAGCTCTGTGGAACAAATTGGGGAGGGTTTCTAACCTGAACCGATTCCACGGTGCATCGAAGATGCTTAACGGCATTGAGGAGGATGGTCCCAGTCCCTACGCAACTGCTGTGGAAGTTGATGGAATTCGCAGGACATTGGATCAGTTCATGACACAACAAGAAACAACAAATCAGAAGCTTCAAGCCGGCATCGACAAGATTCTGACCCTGATAAAAAATCCTCCTATTCAACATCAGCCAATCCTACCTGAAGATAAAGGTTCTACCATCAAGGGTAAGAATATTCCACAATCTGCAAGTCACCAGTTCACTGGCACTCCTGCAAACAACCAATCTCCTCAAGCATATGAAAATCATGAAAACATTAGTAATGGTCAAAATCTTCAGCTTGGTAACCATGCCATTCAAACTGCACCTTTAGACCCAACAATGATGCACCACTATACAAATCCTCCACAATATCACCCATATGTTGGAGGCCC
The DNA here is from genome assembly GCA_015342445.1 of Digitaria exilis. Classification (NCBI taxonomy): domain Eukaryota; kingdom Viridiplantae; phylum Streptophyta; class Magnoliopsida; order Poales; family Poaceae; genus Digitaria; species Digitaria exilis. The sequence continues at coordinate 884,316 of JACEFO010000662.1, forward strand.
CAATATGGCAGAGTGTACTACTATGAAGAACAATTTGATCCTGAGCTGGATTGGCAGCAACATCCTTGGAACATCAGAGAGGAAGAGGCTCAAATGTTCCCACAAACACAGCAAGCTCACCAAAAACCACCTATTCAGCATCAGGGCATGCAGGATGAGCGACGACAACAACAAAACCATGGCACACCTATCCAACCCCCAACATATGGCATGCAACTGCATCAACAACACAAAATGGTGGCAAGAGGACCCAAGTTGAATTTCCCTGAATTCATTGGGGAAGATGCAGATGGCTGGATAAGAAAATGTGAAAAATATTTTGAGATGGTTGGAGTGCCCACAGAAGACAGGGTTAAAATTGCGGTGATGTATATCAACGGAAAGGCTGAGTTTTGGTGGAGAGGCACTGGATGCAATGCTAATACTTTACCTTGGCATCAATTTTGTAGAATGGTGACTGACAGGTTCAACACCACATCAGAATATGAAGTTGTGGGTCAATTTCACAATTTGAAACAAGTAGGCACAGTAGTGGATTATGTTGACAGGTTTGAGGAACTGGTCAGTATGGTCAAGAGAGCAAATCCTTCATTAAATGAACACTATTACATATCCAGTTTCATTTCTGGCCTCAAGGACCACATCCAGTATCCCTTACAGTGTCATCAACCAACTACACTTTCTCAAGCATATTGGTATGCCAAAAGACTGGAACAAGCTAACCCACCCCACAAGAAATTCACCATCCTTCCTGCTGCAAGTAAACAACAAAAGCCATGGGAGAAAGAAAGGGACAAGGAAAAACCCAAAGAAACTGCTACCCAAACAATTGCCGAATTGAAGGCTGCTGGCAAATGTTTCAAATGCAGAGAACCATGGGTCCCTGGTCATGCCAAGATTTGTAAAGGCGAACAGTTATACTCAGTAATACTTGTTGAAAATGCTGAAGGCAGAGAGGAAGTGGCCGTAGTGGAGGATGGCAGCTCTTCAGAGGAGGCTGAATTTCATGATGAGCAGCAACTCAATACAATTCAGATATCTATGCATGTAAGGGTGGAAAAAAAGCTTGGGCTCGTGAGCTCGGCTCGGGCTCGCCTAGCTCGGCTCGGCTCGATTCCCAAACGAGCCGAGCCCGAGCCAGCAGTTTGGCTCGTTGGCTAAACGAGCCGAGCCCGAGCTGGCTCGCGAGCGGCTCACGAGCCAACCAAGCTCGACAGTAGGGTGCGCTGGGGTGGCGGCCCATTAAACTAGTAGCCCAACTTGGCCCATAGTTAAATCAATAAACCCTAGTCCTTTCCTCGTTTTCCCCGACCCCGACGGCAGACTCAGTGAGACCGTGACTCGACCAGACGACCACCGCGCCGCCGCCCGCCGAGTCTCCCCGAGTCGACCCCGTGTTCCCATTCACCAGTGCGGAGAGCTGGAGTCGGAACCTCACCTCGCCATCGCCGCTCAGCCAAGGAACCTCACCGGCGCCGCGGCCAAAGAATCTCGCCGGTGGCCGTGACAGACCAAAGATGAAGAGGTTAGATTTGTATTTCAGTTGAACTCCATCTTGTTGTTGTAGACATCAATACGTCCTACGCAGCAGCTGTCAGCATGCATCGTGTGTTACTGCTGGTGCTTTGAATCAGATCAAATATAAGATGGAGTATTTTATTGGTCACTGATTCATCGTTAATACACTAAGAAAAAGATACGATTCTTTTATTGGTGCCTCTGTTACAGTTTTGTATTTTATTCTGTATGAATCTAAGTTGACCTACGCAGCCTTTTGTATTTAATCAAAAGTGGTGCTTTGAACCAGATCAAGTACAAGTGATGCTTTGAGCCCTAAGGATGCTGCTGGTGCTTCTGCGTGCTCGACGGCTTGTGCCACCACACAAGCAGTAGCAGAGGCTATTTCAACGGATTTGATTGCGATGGGAAATCAATGCAATGCTAGCGATGCAGCAGCAATCGTGGTAAGATCCTTGCCTCCAAAACAATGATCTTAATTGTCTAACGAATGACATGTCAGAGTTAATATGCATTAGTTAATATATGTTTTATTTTTTACCTGTAGTTGTCTGGTGCTGAGGATTCAGAGGAGAACTCTTTTGACCACAATGACGAGATGTCAGATTCACAACCAAGTGTGGATGAGGCATCAGCAAGTGATAATGCTAGTGGAGGGAAATCGTCGGGAAAACGCCGAAGAAGAAAGAAGCAGAAGGTTGCAGCTTTCAAGGGTAGGAAGCGATCAGGTTGTTGGAATAATTTCAAGGAGGTTCAAGTTCCTTCCTCAGTGGCAGGTGAAATAGAGACAAAGGCTAAGTGCTTGTTTTGCTACACACTGTATGCTTACAAGACTGGGGGAGCTACTTCACATCTTGTGAGGCATATGAAGAAGTGTACACCTTACTCGAACAAGTTAGCTAAGAAGAAATCTCAAGCTCTTTTGAACTATTCAGCAGCCAAAGGTGATCCAAATCTCCCTGTTATTGTTACTCCTAGTGAGTATAATCATGAGGAAACTCGTAAACTTATAGCCAAGATGATAATTGTTCACGAATACCCCTTCAAGATGGTAGAGCACACTTGGTTTAATATTGTGTTAAAGTATTTAAATCCTGCATATGAGTTTATTGGTAGAAAGACAATAAGAAGTGAGTGCTTGAAGGTTTTTCAATCTGAAAAAGAAAACCTTATGAAGAGTCTAAGGAGTGTGGAAATGATCAGCTTGACTTGTGATCTATGGACATCCAACCAAAACCTTTGTTATATGGCTGTGGTTGCACATTACATAGATAAACACTGGACAATGCAATGCCGAGTCCTAAACTTTGTTGAGTTGGATCCACCACACACTGGGAATGTGATAGGTCAAGCCATCTTTGAATGTCTAGCTGAATGGAAGATTGAAGATAAGGTTATAACAGTTACTCTTGACAATGCCTCCAATAATGACATTGCTGTTCGGAATTTAAAAGCTAAGCTTTCAGCTAGAAGATCAAGTGTTTTCAATGCTAAATATTTTCATGTTCGCTGCTGTGCTCACATTATCAACTTGATAGTGAATGATGGTATAGAACCCTTAGCACCTTTGATCAAGAATATAAGGGAAACTGTCAAGTACATCAAGAAGTCACCCTCTCGCATGCACAAGTTTGTAGAAATATGCAGATCTCTTGCAATGGAAATGGGAGCAGGACTGAAACTTGATGTATCTACAAGGTGGAGTTCAACTCATCACATGCTGAAAACTTGTATTGCATACCGGGAAGCATTGGTGTCTTATGCGGATATAGATTTAAATTATGCATGGCAGCCGAGCAATGAAGAGTGGTCTTTCTATGAATCAATTGAGCCAGTACTTGGGTCTTTGGCTGAGGTTACTACTGCATTTTCAGGTTCTACATATCCCACTTCAAATATTTTCTATCCACATATTGTCAATGTCAAGATTGCATTGAATGCTGCTGTAGCTTCAGATGACCCTGAGATGAAGAAAATGGGATCTGCAATGCTGGAGAAGTATGATAAATATTGGGATGAAAAGAACAATGCAATGGTACTTGCCACTATTCTTGACCCGAGGTACAAGTTTAGATTTGTTGAGTGGTGCTTTAATAAACTTTATCCAGTTGAAAAAGCTGAAAAGGAGCTAGCTGCAGTTCGTGATGAGTTGGACAAACTATATGAGAAGTTTGAGAAGATACATAGGGAGAAGGTGTCAGCTATCAAAGGTAAAGGTGCTAGAAATATGTCATCTGTGTCAAGTGAGAGTTCGAACAAGTCATTGCCCTCAGTTTCCAGCAATTTCCAGTCCTTTTTGCAAACTTCTTGTAAGGATGCATCAAAATCAGAGTTGCTTATATACCTTGATGAACATAATGAGGACTTGTTAAACAAAGGTTTCGATCTGCTTCCATGGTGGAAGTTGAATGCACATAGATACCCAGTGGTGTCAAAGTTGGCTATGAACTTCCTAACCATACCAGCTAACTCTGTTTCTTCTGAATCCACTTTCAGTGCCAGTGGTAGAGTTTTAAGTGACTACCGTAGTTCCCTAAAACCATCAGTGGTTGAGGCATTGATATGTGCTTCTAGTTGGATTAGAGGCTCTCCCATGATAACGGTATGCCATCTTTATGAATAAAAAACATATCTACTTTTTATCCTATTGCTCATTAACTCAATGGATATTTTTTTAATCTCAGGAAGAAGACGACGATGATGATGTTCAGAACATCCCATTTCCAAAAAGTGAAGTGCAAAGTAACTAGTCTGATTCACTCCATGCAAACATGATTGACAGGTCACAGGTGAGACATATGAAGACCATTATTGTGTACACCATACTTAATTATTTTCCAAGTTTGCATTACAATTATTTGCTTCTTGATGATATACATGTTGGAGGCGTTGGAGAGGCATGACATACACGGCATATGGAGTTGGAGAGGCATGACAATTGACATGGACAGATCAGACGTACAATTGGGGTTATAGATTTAGAGATTTGAGGAGTGACAAATTTATTATACTACTGCTATTTATTATTTCTTCTATTTTTATAACACTATTATTGTAAGACCATATTTTAAGACCTTATCATGGTGGAACTTGCTTTTGGAACCTACTTTTGAATGCATTATAGTGCCTTTCATGTTTTGTTTTGTAAGCTCGCAAGCCGGCTCGAGCTGGCTCGAGCTCGTCAACGAGCCGAGCCGAGCCGAGCCTCGAGTTTGGCTCATTTATGTTAGCAAGCCGAGCCGAGCCGAGCCGAGCCATCTTTCTTTCAAGCTTTCACGAGCCGAGCCGAGTCTGGCTCGGCTCGGCTCGTTTCCACCCCTATATGCATGCCCTCAGTGGTACACCAACCAAAAACAATACTTTCACCTTGAAGCTAAAAATTGGATCTTTGACAGCTATAGCTCTCATTGACAGTGGTAGTGATGCCTCATTCATCAATGCAAAGTTTGCTGTTAAATCCAAATGTTCTATCTCAGAATTTGAATCAGTACGAGTGGCAGCAGCTAATGGACAGGAAATGATTTCAAATACAGCTTGTTTGGATTGTCCATTCACAATTCAGAGCCACGACTTCACTCATACCTTGAGACTTTTGAATGTGCAAGGTTATGATGTCATACTGGGAGCAGACTGGATCTATACTCATAGCCCAGTGGCATTGGATTTAAGGAAAAGAGAGTTCTCTATTTGTAAGGATGGTGCCTCAATAGTGACATTCATTGATGAAACCATTCAGCATAGCAGTCAAGTGATTGGGGCCAAGAAATTATGGCAGCTTATGAAAAAGAAGGCTATTGGAGCTGTAATTGTGTTAAATAATTCTAACACGGGCAAAAAGCACCAACAATCAGAGATTCCTCCTGAGTTCCAATCAATCCTGTCGGAATTTGAAGATGTCTTCACAGAACCTACTCAGTTACCACCACTGAGATCAGTGGACCATGCTATTCCATTACTGGATGATGGTAAAACAGTCAACCAGCGGCCATACAGGCTACCACACCACAAAAAGAATGCAATGGAAGCATTGATCAAGCAGTTACTTGCAGCAGAAATGATCAGACCTAGTGTCAGCCCTTATTCATCACCTGTGATCTTAGTTAAAAAAAAGGATGGAACCTGGAGGTTATGTGTATAGGCAGCTTAATTCCAATACTGTCAAGAACAAATACCCTATACCCATAATTGAAGATCTTCTAGATGAGTTATTTGGGGCCAAGATCTTTTCAAAGATTGATCTCAGATCAGGGTATCATCAAATTAGAATGAGGGAAGGTGATATTCAGAAGACTGCTTTTACAACACATTTGGGCCATTTTGAATACATTGTTATGCCATTTGGGCTGACAAATGCACCTGCAACCTTCCAAACATTGATGAATACAATTTTAGCTGATTTCTTGAGGAAATTTGCACTAGTTTTCTTTGATGATATCTTAATCTACAGCAACAATACTTAAGACCACGTCCACCATCTCAGAGCTGTCCTACAAGTGTTGAGGGAAAACAAATTGTATGCCAAATTAACCAAGTGCGTTTTTGGCCAATCAGAGATTGAGTATTTGGGTCATATTATCAGCAGTCAAGGAGTAGCTACTGACCCTACCAAGATTGCAATCATCCAAAAATGGCCTCGACCTCAGTCTGTCACTGAACTCAGATCATTCTTGGGGCTAGCCGGATATTATAGGAGGTTCATTCAGAGCTATGGCATCATATGCAAACCTCTCTTCCAAGCTCTCAAAAAGGATGCATTTGTCTGGACAGATGCTCAAGAACATGCCTTTCAACAAATCAAACATATAATGTCCTCACCACCTGTTCTAGCCTTACCAGATTTCACCCAACCATTTGTGCTCGAAGCTGATGCTTCTGGTTCAGGAATTGGGGCAGTGTTGATGCAAAATGGCCGACCTATATCATTCTTGAGCAAAACCTTGGGTCCCAAAGCAACGGCAAGTTCTACTTATGAAAAAGAAGCTATAGCTATACTAGAGGCAATTAAAAAATGGAAGCATTATCTATGCAGTACATCAGTTATTATCAGAACTGATCAACAGAGCCTGAAATATATACATGAACAAAGGCTTGTTGAGGGTATTCAGCATAAACTCTTGGTTAAACTCTTATCCTTTAATTACAAGATTGAGTACAAAAGAGGGGGGGGGGAGAATAGAGTAGCAGATGCCCTCTCCAGAGTGTCTCACACCACCAACTTGATGATTATATCTCAGGTGATACCAGCCTGGATTGAGCAAGTGACAACATCATACACTGAAGATGCCCATTGCCTAGAGCTATTGACAAAGTTAAGTGTGGATGTTGCGGCAGTTCCAAACTTTTCACTGAGAGATGGGATCATAAGACACAATAGTAAAATCTATATTGGCACAACAGGACAGTTGAGGCAGCAGTTAATACAAGCCTTCCACACGTCAGCACTTGGGGGCCATTCTGGGGAACGTGCAACACTCAAGAGGCTGCAACTGGTTTTCTATTGGCCTAAAATGCACCAACAAGTTAAATCTTTTATCCAAACATGTCCAGTATGCCAGAAGAACAAAAGTGAAAACACACCTTACCCGGGGTTATTAGCTCCATTACCTGTTCCTGACCAGGCTTGGACTCACATATCCATGGATTTCATTGAAGCATTACCAAAGAGTCAAGGGAAGGATGTAATTCTAGTTGTGGTTGACAGATTCACGAAGTACTCCCATTTCATTGCTCTTTCTCATCCCTACACAGCTCAAGATGTGGTGACACTCTACTTCGACCATGTTTTCAAATTGCATGGTATGCCCAAAGTGATTGTCACTGACAGAGATCCCATTTTCACTAGCAATATTTGGCAAGCAGTTTTCAAGCAACTGGCAGTGGAACTTCACCTATCTTCATCCTATCACCCGCAAACTGATGGTCAGACTGAAAGGGTCAATCAGTGCTTGGAAAACTACTTAAGATGCATGTGCTTTACTAGTCCCAAGAGGTGGCTACATTGGTTATCACTGGCTGAATGGTGGTATAACACCTCATATCATACCTCATTGAAGATGACTCCCTTCCAGGCCTTATATGGTTTTCCCCCACCCCAGGTTGCAGAAGATATTAATCCTGATGTGCCTGATATAAGCATGCAAGATCAACTGCAAAACCGACAAGTGGCTACTCAAGTGATCAAAGATAACCTCATCAAGGCCCAAGCACGAACAAAGCATCAAGCTGACAAAAACAGACAAGACCGTCAACTATCAGTAGGTGACATGGTCTATCTCAAACTGCAGCCATACAGACACACCTCGTTGAGCACTCACAGATGCCTAAAGCTTCATTCAAAGTATTATGGCCCGTTCCGAGTACTGGAACGCGTTGGTAAAGCTGCATACAAACTCCTGCTGCCAGAGGGATGTCAATTGCATAATGTGTTTCATGTAAGCCAACTGAAACAGCATCTTGGCCCTCAAGCAGTCCCAAGCAAAGAATTACCGTTGATTGATGATAAGGGCACAATTAAGGTAGCACCTGCAGCTATTCTTCAGAGGAGGATGATACCAAGAAACAACGAACCGGTAGTGCAATGGCTGATTCACTGGGTCAATCTACCGGAGTCCGAGGCAACTTGGGAGGATGCAAGTTTTATTCGCAAGGTTTTTCCAACGTTTCATCCTTGAGGACAAGGATCTTAAGAGGGGGGAATTGTCAGGAGCGCACGCGCCCTTCAGTTAAGCAGAGGAACACCGAGGAGCGTCGATCAAGCATCCAACGGCGCAAGACCCTTTTACCTTTAACTCTGTATTTTTCCTTTTGGCAGGCGCTACTTATGCCTGTGCTGCGTCTGTAATAATCAGAGATAGAACTTATGAAACCCTAGTAAGAGTAGTAGTAGTTCTCCGCGCCGCCGATCTGGCCGCGCTGCCGCCGTCGAACGGCCGCACCTCCCCTGTATCAGTTTCATTTATCAGTGAAGAAGTTACTGCTACCATCCCCGTTGCTATTTCTCCACTGCTTTCTATTCTCGTTCTGTTCTTCTTCCTTGTCAAAGCCTGACAGGCGAGGATGGCGGCGAGGGAGTCGAAGACGAACGAGGACGCGGACGCGTACCGCCTGCGGCTGCGGGCGAGTGGGATGAATAGTCTCGGGGGGAGAGAAGGCTGCAGCTCTTCTGGAAGGGAAGGGGGTGCCTGGGCTGGATCTGGAGGCGTGTTGGGAAGTTGGGAGGAAACGACCGGACTGGAACGGTGGTCGTCGACTGGTGGTGGTGGCGCTCCGCGGCGGCTGGGCTGGAAAGGAATCACGCCTCGTGCGATCAGGTCCAGCTAGCCTGGCGGTGGTTTTAGCTGTGGCTTGTCTAGCTGGACGCGCGAGGGGAGCTGCCACATGGAGCCCATTTGCACAATTTTAGCCAATGTACTCCATGCACAATTTTTTTATATAGAAAATGGAAAGGCTATCCTATCCACAAGGTCTGTAACTGTACGAACACGAGAGAATAGTACTAGTATGTACTAGAGTCTGTCGTTCCATTTTGGAGTACAGTGCCGTGTTCAGATGAGGTGGTGGAAAAATACTTTTTTTTTACGTGTTATGTGAGGGAGATGAATATGAAAGGTGAAAAGAGAATTTTTAGGTATGCGTGTTCTGTGAGGAGGATAAATAGGAAGTAAAAAGTACTTTTAGAATCTGAACATGGCGGATACTTGCATTCCTTTAAGAATAATGGAAGTGCTCGCTGACGCTTGCTGCGGCTGCAGCAGCAAGCCAACAATGCTGTAGACAGCAGCACTTCTTGTGTTTTTTTTTACTGTTGCTAAACAGACACTTGACTATTGTTGTTTGTCCTTGAATGATGCAGTCGATCAGTGTTGGCTTTCCTGTTGCAGTTGCAGCCGCAGCAACCTGCAGCTAGCACTCCCAATTATGATAGTAAATCATTTTATTGTTGTACTTTATACATATTATTTTGTAATTAAATTCTATAAAGATTCTTCCATGCATACAAACTGTAGATATCAGCCAGCTAATCCAGGAGGCACGATGTCTGACAACCACTTTAGAGAGAGAACTGGAAAGTGAGAAGGACACAAAGGTTGTAAACATACCAAACTGCAATGCATTTGGACGTGACAATTAATCAATTCGCATCATACTACACATAGGTAAATCAAAAGTCAGCCAATGACATAGAGAACATAAGAGCATCTTCAGTAGTCTTTCAATAAGATTTTTTCCAATAAATTATTATTGGGATATCTTGATACTACTTTCATAAATTATTGGGAGAGTTGATTTTGTAGTCTCCCAACAACCTCATCCCATTAGCAACTGCTATATTAAGAGCGACTAAACTCCCTTTATTTGAGGAGAGTTGGGGTGGATTATTGGGATGTCCCAATAATTTTTGGGAAAAGAGAAGTGTAATGAGAGTCTGTTGGAGCACTATTTTCACAATACATCTCCCAATCTAGTAGTTGGATTGAGAAAAGAGAGACGGCTGGAGATGCTCTAAGAACTACAGTACGAGAAAGAAGTCAGCTGAAGCACAAGAAAAATAATACATTTGTTTTAATCCCCGAACACAAGCATGTAGAAATTTGCATCGTGTAATGAGAGGCAGTATGTCTATAAAAAGACAGACGACCAAGCTGAAGGAAGCAAGATTAATACTAAAGTTGTAATTGAATAGCTAAACTACTTCGATACATTTACAATTAATTTTCTATGTATATTTAGTGTAAGAAATGTCATTCCCGGACATATAGTAGTACTAGATACAATGCCTCTCCCAGGAAATATTGGTAGTAGCATGAATTCATCCGGGCTGGTACAGACCATGGGTAATGGACACAGAATAAAGTGATAACCAAATATTTCAAACACGCTAAACCAATATTATGGAAATATTTTCAGAATATCATAATTGTCTTAAACTAAAACTGTGTTCTGTAGTACATTGACTGTTGCGTAAGTCAACACAAACTCACAAGAGGAATTTAAGATCTGAAAAAAAAAATGTACTTACAGAAAAATAGGACCACTGGCTGCTGGTAAAAAGAAATAAGCTTGCTTTTAGGAAAATCCTGGCTGGTATTAAGCAAGAGGTAAGTACTCCAACTCAATAGATGGAAGACAATAACTGATTACAATGAAAGTGAAATATGGCAAGCTGAAACAGGTGAAATACTCAAGCAACATCCTTTTGATATTATGTACCACCATGTATCTCATGAAGATAAAAACAAATATACAACATAACTGGTTATGGATGAATATAGTACATCACATACTACAAAAGTATCAGGTCCACTAGTTCACTACCTACTCGTGAGGCCTTCATAGTTACGGAGGATGTGCTGATCATTAACATGTGAGATGTCCCCGGTAATTAAGACAACATCGGACATTTGCTAGATAATACTCATATTAGACCATATGGACCTATGTAAAAATAAGAGGTGCGATGCAAGGAAAAAACATTGTCCATATCAAATCTTAAAGAAAAAATCATTGTTCTCTGTAGCTATGGTTTGAATTCCTTAATTAAAGATGGCACCCAATTAGTAAATAGTAAGTGCTTGGAGAACATCGGTATATTATGAAAAAAAATTCTGCAGCTATTTAGTTAATATCCATGATGAGAAGGACTCAAGCAGATCAGAAGCTAATCTTCAAAAGGAGAAAAAGATATTATTTTTCCCTGCAATGAGCAAGAGTCATTTTAGCCGATCTTTAATGTATAACATGAGTAATCACCTACACTCTGTACTTTGGGGTAACCATACATGCTTTTGGGTTGTGTCATCACCTACACTCTGTACTTGTGCTAGTGGTCGTAGCCAGCTGTTGAGCACTAGCCTAGACAATATGCTTTATATATTTCTTCTTCTCTGAATAATAAACACCAAAGCCAATCCTATGTTATTATGGAACCAACAAAATTAATCACAATCAATACGCTTATAAGATCGTTTCCTTACCAGAACTGGAGTCACTCACACACTGGGTCACTCCGCCCTTGCAGCTACATCCTAGCTATAAATAGCTACCAGCAACTCCTAATCATGCCGTCTCCGATAGCTCAGATTGCACAAGTGATGTGTGTGCGTATCATTCGGCTGCGTGCCAAGCCAAGAAATGGGAGCAGCTAGCGGATATGCGCCGTGGGGGGCACTTGGGGTTGCTGTTCCCCTAGGAGTGAGATGCAATGGGAATTCTAGCTCTAGTAGTGCAAAATAAACGCTGAGACTAGTGATACAAAACCGTTTTGTTCTTCAGCTCCTTGCGAGCGGTGGATTTTCTCTAGGTACCGAAGCAGTAGCAGTAGTTTCTTCGGTGTCATGGGTAAGGTGCTTCAGGAACGTTCCCCTAATGCCCTTCTGATGGCCCAAACATTTTTTATTTGGGTGGGGAGACCGGTAGCTTTATCGACCACCAGCAAGATCACAATCAAGTTCTGAACCGGGAGAAAAATTCATGTAATGGCTTACGCGCTAGCAAGCGCGCACAGTTAATTCAAGACTTGTTAAGCTACTGCAGAGTGTGTGACATCTTTAGTTGTTGACCCCCGCCTTTGCTCTCTATGATGTAAGCTCTTTTACGGTGTCTTATACTGGGACATACTATCATCTAAAAAAGACCAGTATGAAAGCATCCAACAATCCAAAATAATTATATACTCCTAGAAACTTGACTAGTAGTATATACAAGTATATGTAGTATAAGAGTATCATGGACCAAAAATTATAATGACATAAGTCTTTTGCTCACCTCTCCCGTTCATTCATTAGTGATAGTTCATGGTGACGGGCGGCCGTCGGCCACCCATGACGGCCAGCTTCGGCAAGCCCCACCGCGTCGTCGTCCTCCTCGATGTCGACCCCTGCTCCCGTCCCAGGCTCCAGCGCCTCGGCCTCCACCATCTGGCCCTTTGGGCCCCAACGCACCCGCGCTGGTGGAGTCGCGGTCGGAGCTGGAGGACGCCGGATGGGAGTCGGAGTCCTTCCCTCCTCTTCGCTCGTGAGGACGACGGACGCAAATCGCCGCTGTCGCTGGGAGGACCGTGACCACGATGGGGAGAGGCAACAGAACGGGAGGATTGTTGGGCCACAGGTGGGCCTCTTCCAGAAACGTTGCTAGGCCGTCGGTGCAAGATTACTAAACTACCCTAATTAATGAATGGTTAGATTTAAGCTATACTCCGTACTACTAGATGGTAGTATAAGATACGGTAAAAGAGCTAATACTAATAACATAAGAATCCTGCTGTGTTAAAACAAAAGATGGGAACTTACAGTTTTTTGTGTTCAATTTTGAGCAATAGACTAAGGTAGATTTTTTTTTATAAGAATAAAAGATCCTACAGCTAACCATCAAGGTTCAGCTAACACAACCAACAAAACAGGGCCACAAAGACTAAAAACAAGTAGGTTGTAGTCCTGTTCCTAAATCTCCATCCAAACTGGTACAAAGACTCCATGACTGCATTCATGATCTCCAGCCTGCTGCAGCGTTCTTTCATGTTGTTTTTGTTTTCCCCTGAAAATTAATTACCGGCAAGTAAGGGGTGGTGCTTTTCAAAACTACTTCATTTTAACTAAACCAAATGACTCAACAAAGAGACGATGCACCCACTAGAAAAACTTCTGAGCCAAGAACCCAACAAATCAGATGCACTCCAAATTATTGAACCGTGTCATATGACAACAGTAAAAGATAAATGTTGTATATGGACTCATTAGAGTTAAAAAACAACAATTGGTTTTCTTTAGCATCTCTTTTTAGCAAGGTTGTCTTTTGTTAGGATAGCCCCTCTCTTTAATATGTACATCTGCACGCGAACTAGTGTGCACTAGCTGCACTGTGTATCCTTGTGCCAATATTAGGATAGCGATGCATTTGTTTTTTTAGAAACAACGGCAACCTTTAAGTTGCCTGAATTTTATTAAAATTGAAGGATAAACCATCAGCGATGCATTTGTTGTCCCCATTACTCCTGCAAACAAACTGCACGCTGGTCAGACCAAACAGTTATGGACTTGTGGCTCGGCTTGTGTGTGGTGGGTGGCCGTGTTCAGATTTAGAAAAAAATACTTCTCCAACAAGTTTTTTCTATTCATCCCACTCACAGAACACGCTTTCTAGTGTACTATTCATCTAGAAAAAATACTTTTAACTTCCAATCTGAACACAACCTATGGCTCGGCTTGTGTGTGTGGTGGGTGAACAACTCATGTAGTATATCAGCATCGTAGTGTGTACCCTACCTAAAAATAGCTAGCTCCTCGATCAGCGTCTCGGTGCCGTGATCACCACTGTACTTGAAGAGTTGAAGTGAGTGAGGCCTGTTCATATATACTGTACCATTCAGCTGCTAAGTGGGTGCTAAGACACAAAAACGGGAGAAAAGGAGGTGGAGATCACTTCATGAGGATCTCGGAGTAGCCGAGTAGGAGTGGGAGGCACTGGGAATCTATGGCGGAGGGAGAAGCAGTGCCTTGGTCTCACTGTGAAAACCCATGCGGTCACAGCTATAGCAGCAACTGCGTCGAACCTCTCACGGCCACGGGTAGCCGTCATCTTGTCACAAGGGCAGGCGTGTAGGTCAAGGCTTGTCGTGGCCAGCTGCAACTTGTCGACAAGGATCTCGTGAAGGAAGTTGAATTGGGCACTTGATCGTTGATCTCCTGCAGCTGCTCTGCCTGCTCATCGCTCCTCTGCGCCTTGTAGTTCTTGAGGGCTTTGTGACTCCTGGCAAGCTCCTCCTTCTAGATCGCTGTCTCGATCAAGCCCGCCGTATTGGCGATGTTGTGAAAGTTCTTCTTCATCCCCAAGCACGTGGACCTGCGCTTGTGAAAGATGTAGATATTGTGAGTTCCTTGCAGTGGCGGCTCTGGTACCTGCTTGTAAAAAGTGGTGCAAGAGTTATTTCAAAAAAAAAAAAATGGTGCAAGCAAGGATTCAGTCTATCAAACTAAAGCTATAAAGTGGTTCTATATTCTAGGTGTGAAGAGAGATCGGTTGTACTTGTTCTGTATAAGCTATAAAACACTCTTGTATATATATACATCTTATTATCTGGTGTATGTAACCATTACAGCCTTCCTCCTTTTCTTTTGGAAACAAAGCTACAAGGTGGGCGATCTGTTTGGTAAGTGCCAAGAACCGGCGTGCTTGTCAACCGGACACCGTTGTCAGCTAGACGGAACTGTCACTATAATAACAAAGAAATTCTTGTTCAGCAACATTATTGCCACAATCTTTTTGGCTCAGAAAATTAAAGTACTCCGAGCATTGGTGGGTTGAGCTTTAATTTCCAACTAACGCATGCTGTGAACTGTGAGCCAATCTGTGTTCCGTGATGATCTTGCCAATGCCTCGTCTTCAGCCCGAGAGCACTCGTCATATATATTCAGAAGATTGATTGATCGACTGCTCCTGTTTAGAATTTTAGACACACTGCTGTCACCATTCAACCAGTTAAGCATGAGATCGGTGAACAGGAGAGGTGAGGGTCGTCGTCATGCTCAACTATTCGTCGGGACTGGGATGCAGTGGGAATAATTCCTGTGTCCCATTCTCTCACGCACGATCGTGCCAGCATAGCCGAGCAGGGCAAGAGCGCCCGCTGGTGCATGGTGAGAGCGACGTCATTCCTCCCCTTCTCGCCGGCGTACGGACGGAGGATCGGCGTACGGCCCGCCGGCAGTTGGCCATACAAGCTCAGAGTCGCATCCGATCGTTCACCAGGGGCTCGTGGGCACAATTTTTCAATGCATTTTTCACATTGTATAGCGGCTGGTTCAAAATTAAAAGGTGACTCACATGATTTGTAAAGTTTTTGAAACAGCCGTTTATTTTTGCAAAAAAAAAAAAGAGTGTACAATAAGTAGGTCGTGTACGCAGGCCGCGCTGGGTGAAGAAGTAAAGCCACTTTGGTGACCGAGCTGATTCTTTTCTTTTGTTTTTCTCTCACTTATTCTTTTCTTGTTTCTCTTTAATTTTGGATAATTGAAATGGACACCATTTTGGCGACCGAGCTAGTGGGTGAAGAAGTGAAGTCTTCGGTCACTCCCGTGCAATTGCATCCTGCTAAAAAAATACTCCATCAATTTCAAATTATAATTCGTTTGACTTTTTAACCTTAAGTTTGACCACTTATCTTATTTATTTTTTTATAAAATATAATATATTTTTTATTATGACTTGTTTTATTAATCAAATTTCTTCAAGAATACCTAAATTTGATTATGTTTGCATAATTTTTTTTGGCGCGGTTGCCATTTTAGTAACGATATGGGATATATTAACTAATTATTTAGTATGCACTAAGAAATACCAACAAAACACAGGTATAGCTAGTTTATGGATATACAATAGTAGCATGTATTGCACATATGAAAAACTATATAAAATGAACAAAGAATTGTATGAAAAAGAAAGCATAGAATAAAAAAAGAAGAAGAAAAAAGAAAAATGTAATTTGGTCTTAGTTGGTGACACCAACCAGGATTAAACTTGTTCAGCCCGTGGCCTACGCAGGAGGCCCTTTTGGTCCCAACAGGCCTTTAGCCTCTTAATCGTAGTTATAGATGTCCAGATGGGCCGCCCGGCCCGAGCCCGATCTAGCCCGGCCCGAGCCCAATCTAGCCCGGCCCGATGCAGCCCGGCACTATCAGGCCCGGTGACATTTTCGTGTCGGGCCGGGCTGGACATCGGGCCGAACTGCCGGCCCAAGCCCGGCACTATGGCCAGTTTTTACTACCAGGCCGGCCCGCTAGCCCGATCAGTCCATCGGGCTTGGCCAGCCCAATGGCTATCAAAGGAGAGGGGGGACGAAATTCGCACTCTCAAAGAGATGAGGGAGTATATTTGTGTTGTACAAAGAGATGAGGGAGGAGAATAGGATCATTACAGAGAAGAGGGAGGAGATTCGCATCATTTAAGAGTTGAAGAATGTGTTATGATATGGGCTGCTGGTACTTTTATCGGGCCTTCGTTGGGCCACACAAAATCGGGCCGGGCCTCGGGCCGGCACTGTGGGCCGAAGGGGCGGCCTAGGCCCGGCACTACATCTCGGATCGGGCTGGCCCGGGCACTATCTCCTTCGGGCCGTGTCGGGCTAGTGCCGGGCTTTTTAGGGCCGGGCTACGGGCCGCCATCGGGCCTGGCCCATATGGACATCTATAATCGTAGTTATGGCTGAGAAGAAACCGGGACCAATGGATTTTCTCAGTTAGGGTTGTAGCCTAATTCTGCACCAGTGAAAACCTATAACTTCACAGTTGATAGATTTTTTTTGATATAATGTCATTTAAGGTAATGTTAAAAGATCATTCTCCCTTATCCGGGAACATGATTTAGCACGGTGACATTGGAAGGAGGCAACACAGAGTATTATGCAACAAAGTATTAGAAAGCAAATATATATACATCTTACGCCATGGACAGCACAACCAAATGGCGGGGCGTAAATCAAAATGATCCTCCTGGGCTCCTAGCCCTAAATCAAACCAACACTATGCCATTGTCATGCCTTTGGCATGACTTTATTTATCAAACCAACACACAACTGAAATGAAGATTTGAGCACACAGACACATGATACGTACGTAGTGAGTACTTATTATTAGGGAAAAGTTATCCTCACCCAAGTGATTTGAAGGCTTCCTCCTCACCCAGATTTTGGACCATTATTACCGCACTACACCTGACTTACCCGAGGCTCATGGGCGTTGTGCCGCTCTGCCTGGTCAGGTGACGACTGGCGCCTGATGCCGGCGTGCGTGCAAAAGGCCCAGAGGCAGGTGATGAGGTCACCGCCGGAGGATGCCAGCGCCATGGCATGGCCCTCCACGTCGTTGGACGGCGCCAGGTAGACGAGCAGCCTAACCCAAAACCCGGCGAGATCCTTCCAGGCGGCCGTAGCCTCCATCAACCGCAGCTGCCGGAACAGTACCACACCGCCGTGTCCTTGAGCTGCTCCTCGCCCACCTCCTTCACCGCCTTCCAGCACCGGCGCCGCCAAGCACCGCCGCCGCACCTGGTGGCGCAGCTGCACCTCCAGCGTGACGCCACTTCCTCCAGGCAGCTCCTCACGTCCTCGTACGTGTCGGACACCCACCGCTCGTCGTCCGGCAGCAGCTCCGGAGCGCGTGCCACCAGGTACATGCAGTACCTTGACAGGGTAGTCGCCATGGTCCGGTGATCAGGGTCCTGAGGCTTCTTCTTCTTCTTCTTCTTTTGCTTTCCATGCTCCATCGCCAGTAGCTCAGTGGCCAGGTGGCATGCTAAGATGATCTCAATGGCAGTTTTTCCACTACCGTGGAAGCCATTGACATGGGGAAGGCCGACATTGCCAGTGTCAAGGTTGATTTGCTTCAGGAACTCGATAATAGCTACCTTGGCTTGGGATGTTAGTGTCACGGGGGAAGCCGATGACAGGATTTTGCGAATGGGTTCACAGACATGGAGAATGGAAACCTGCTTGATCTTCATCTTTTTCTCATTGATTGGCCTTCCGATGAGGAGCAGCGCAATCCTGAGGGAGCAGAATACCAGGAAGCGGAATGCGATGAAGCAGCAAATGATGGGCTTGACGAGGCAGTTCCAGAGGAAACCCCCCGAGGCAGTGTACAAGCACAGCAGGTGCACTAGAAACCAATTAGAGAACAAGTATGCAGTGAGGAGCTCTGTGATCTCGACGGCGAGGAGGGTTATGAGAAGCAAAATAGTGATTATGAAGTATATGGGCATGTGAGTGGAATCATGATGGTGCACAGCACGCACCACCAGTATGGCAGCCGTGATGATGTATACCAAGACAAAGAGGAGGGACGAGAGGAAGTTGATGAAGAAAAGCCAAGGAGCTGACATCACAACCGGGACGCCGGCTTGGTAGTAGTTGTCAAGAAAGTCCAGCTCCAGATGAAGCACTCTGAATGCCACCATGGCACTTTCTTCATCAGTAGTCTTGCTGCCACTGCCACTGCCACCATGGCTCAGTAGGCCCTGTAGCATCAGCCGGCGTGTCATCATGGACCCGACCTCCACCATGGGGTAGTGCTCGAAGCGCCGGCGCATGAGCTTGAAGAAGGAGAAGGAGAGGCACAGGAGGCGCAGGTGGTCGACGAAGCCTCGGCCTCTCTTGGTGAAGAGGCAGCACAGCCGGGGGAGCCCTCCTAGCTTCTGCCATATCATCTTCACGGTGACCAAGCTCTTGACCTTGTCCAGGTCCACGCGGAGGTGCACGTGCTTCAGCTCGTTCTGGTCGTGGGGGAACCTCCCCACGCCATGGCCGCAGTGAGGGGTGGTGATGGTGAGTACCTTGGGGTCGTGCCTCTTGATGTGCCGCCTCTCTTTCTTCTTCAGCACCAGTTTCTCCTCCCCCATGACCACGTACTCGCAATTGGCCATGGGGTCGTCGGTGCAAGTGGAAGCGCCGCTTGCTACGTCCTTCTCTAGGACGTACTGCATGTAGCCTGCAATGAGCTGAGCATTGCCGGCAGCGGTCAGCGACTCCTGGGCCTTCCATTCGTTGAACACCCTCTGCCCTAGCTTTGCCAGGACCAGTGACCATAGGATGGCGAACATGGTCATCACCGATTGGCTACTGTTCTTGATGTTGGCGTAGATGAGGTAGCCGATCCAGACCAGGCGAGTCACCTCGTCGGAGTGGTTCATGGGCTTGAACTTGCAAGAGGCCCTGGAGAAGGAGCCGTCGGCCGACGGCACCATGGCCTGCACCTTCTTGCGGATGAGCTCCACGAGGAGCATCCACATGAGGACGAAGAGGATCTGGTCCACGTTCCCCTTGGCGTGGGAGCTCATGTAGGACAGGAGCGGGAGGAAGAGGACGAAGGCGAAGCGCAGCAGGAAGCGCGCCATGGAGAAGAGCGTGAAGCGGCCCCGTATCAGGCGCTCCACGCCGACCACGCAGAGGGTGGAGCCCAGGATGGCCATGAGCACCGTCGTGAACACCAATGCCCGGTACATCATCGTGTCGTCCTTTTCATTCGGCGATGGTGCTGGAGCAGTGGTGGTGGGGCCGCTGGATGAGTGGTTGATGACGTGCCATGCCGACCTCAAACAGAACTGCAGGCTAACCCTAGCAGTGGACAGCATACCCATCTTGATCTAGCAGTTGGAGACTTGGAGGTTAGCTGCTATATGTTGCAGGATAGGCTAGGCTACATATATATAGCAAGGCACGCGCGCGTTGAAGTTCATGGACAAGATATCGTGCGGGAGCCATTCTTTCTTGCTTGGTTAGCAGACAATTCTAACAGCGAGATGCAACAAAAGCCATTATTCTTGTTTCACACAAGAGTTAATAAGGACCCACTCAGTTGTCCTTGTTTCCCCTCTTGGTGTATCCTTAGCGTATCAAGGCAGAACATGATACGTGCCTTGTTATAGCTAGCTGCCTAGCTGGTAGAGTCTTTGTTTTTTAGTTCTTATCCAAACAAAGTATATACCTATATGCATGCCTATACAGGGGTAACTGAAGTGAATGGAATAGAATACCGGCCGCATACCTGATCTCGATTTTGTGAGACAACTTCGTAGTTGAATTTTATAAGTAGAGGACCTAAATCTTCTTTGCTTGTGTGGAAAATTATTTTGTAAGTAGTGGATCTAAATCTTCTTTTACAAGTACCTGCACGAAGAAAGAAAAGTGTTTAGCTTGGTTTGCATTTTTCTCTTAAAAAAATTAAGCCTGCGGGGGGAAGACCGCCCCATGGTGTTGCTTTAAGAAGGATATTTTCTAGCGCAGGCCTAGAAACTGCACCGAACCTCCGCCTCACCTTAAAAGATTTGAAATTTATAATAGATACTAGTACTGGAAGCAGATCAGGAAGAGATCCTGTCACCGCGCGCAAGTATAAAGCACTCGTGTAACAATACTTTCTTTCTTCGTGCAGGTTTACATATAGTGACTTGGTTGCTTGAGTAGTCTGGCCATCCCCTTCCTATACGCTAATAACTGACTGACTGACAACTCGCTAACATTTACTTTCCAGTCTTATTTTATAACTTTCCAGTCTTATTTTATACGCACTGTATATTCTCGTTGTGGTGTGGCATTTACCTTTTTTCGTGTGCGTTTTACCTTTCCAGTTGTGGTGTCGCTAATATATTTCGCTGCGTTTTACGTTTCCAGCAGTGGGTGACTGCGTGTTGTACTTAATTTATTTACTTTTTATATGTGCTATTTAAATACCACGATATGTATATTCCGCCTGCGATTTATATTTTCATATTGTGATTGCAAGCTATTGCTATGTTTGTATTCAGAGTGCATCCAAATTTTGCCGTTATGCTGCCTGTGTGTTGTTTGATAAAGCTGGTGTTGTTGTATGATGAGATTTTGTATTAAGTGTGGCCTTTTTATTTAGTACTAAAGGATGTTAACACGGTGACCGGTTCATATGTATAAACAGCCAATATTTTCACAATATATGTTTTTAATGAAAGAGGCAAAAGAAATTACGTGATTTGCCTATGAGTAACTTAGTATTAATGGCACTAACCTTTACTTTTTTTGACACATGACACTAACCTTTACTGGGTTATAGATGGCCATATGGGCCGCCCGGCACGACACGGCACGGGCACGGCCGTGGTCCTGCACGGCGCGGCACGATGGCCCGTCGTGCCGTGCTTGGGCAGCACTACGTGCCGAGGAAGACGCCCAGGCACGGCCGTTCGGCCGTGCCGTGCCGGCACGATGAGCTTGTGCCGCCCGTGCCGCACGGCGAGCTCGTGCCGCCGCTGATGGTTCTACGGTGGTGGCAGAAGAGCCGAGGAGGAAAATGTGGCGTGGCACAGGGGAGCTAGCGGCGGCAGAGGAGGAGAAGGAGGCGCGGCGTGACGCAATGGAGCTAGCGGCGGCAGAGGAGGAGAAGGATGTGCGGCGCGGCGCAGCGCAGGGGAGCTGGCGGCGGCCGAGGAGGCGAAGGATGTGCGGCGGCCGCAGAGGAGGAGAAGCAAGCGCGGCGGCGGCAGAGGAGGAGGCGCGGCGCGACGGCGCAGGGGAGCTGTGAAAGGATCAAGATGACTAAGAGGGAGGGTGAATTAGGCTTCTACAAAAATTTAAGCAATAAAACAATCCTATACAATAAGCCAATTCACCCCATGTGCCTACAAGTGTGGTTTGTGCCTAGCTAGTGTTGAAAAGAGTCTAGCAACCTAGTTCCAATCCTACTCTAACATAGCAATTCTAGGAATAGAAATGCGGAAAGTAAACTTGCTCAAAGTAAAGAGAAGAGTAGGAAGCCGATTTTTTCCGAGGTATCGAGGAGTCGGCAATTCCCCCTAGTCCTTGTTGGAGCACCCGCGCAAGGGTATAGCTCTCCCTTGATCCGCGCAAGGATCAAGTGTTCTCGTAGGGGATATCCATTTCCTACTCCGGGATGGCGGATTCCCAAACCGTGTACACCTTCTTGGGGCTTCACACAATCTCCACGTGAGCTCCCAAGATCAACACCACCAAGCCGTCTAGGTGATGCCGAATTACCAAGAGTAACAAGCCAAAGATCTTCACTTGACCTAGACTAGACCAAGAGCTAGATGGATGCACACTTGCTACTCCCAAGCACTAAAGAGAGTCCTTAATCTTCTCAAGACCAAGAACACCAATCAAACCAAGTGCCTCTCTTGCCCTCAAACACTCCCCAACAGCAGCTGGATGAACAGTAAAACCGTGTGGCAAGAGAGCTTCCAAGTAGGAGAAGAGTGGCTATAAATAGCCCACTCAAAAGCACTAGCCGTTAGTGCTGACGCAGAGAGACCGACTGATTCGGTGCCCTCCAAAGACAGCCACCGAACCAGTCGGTGCCTCCTTGGATTTGAACTTCCAACGGCTAGCTAGTGACCACCAACTGATTCGGTGGCCAACCTCCGTGCAGCACCGAATTAGTCGGTGCGCACCAGAACTGAACAGGTATTTCCAGCCACAATGACCGACTGATTGGATGCTGCCCATCGAATTAGTTGGTCTCCCTTGGGGCATGGACAAGAGCTGGATCTCGAGGGCCACCGACTCATTCGGTGGGTCTTCATGGGGTTCACCGAATCAATCGGTCCCCCTCCATTTTCACTCAGTACGTAACAGCCATTTCTAGCCATAATGACCGACTGATTCGGTGGTGCTCACCGTAACAGTCGGTCCTCTCTGGGACTTAGGCTACCAAATGGCCAAGGGCACCGACTGATTCGGTGGGCCCTACTGACAGGTACCGAATAAGTCGGTGCCTCTGTATACTTCGCAAAGCAAACAGAGCACCGACTGATTCGGTCACTACCCCAGTGAGCACCGAATGAGTCGGTCCCTACTGAGCAAAAGATCTTCAAACTTCTTAAGGCTGAAACTCGTCAAATTCAAATTCTTTGAGTTACCAACCTTCTCAAGGGCTTTGACATAGCTACCTAGCACTAGGTTTCACAATTATGCACCACACCTAAACTCTAGATTTGTTTATGTCAAGCTACCAATCCTTAACCCTCCTTTATAGTACGGCCAAAGGAAAACAAAGACCTAAACTACTCTAAGTGCCTCTATCATCCAAACGACACTTAGAACTAGCTTATCCTTAATCTTCGAGCATATCCTTTGCACCAATACAATCATTCGCAAATGATGGGGGTCAAGAATACCGTGAAAGCCCATCATTGCACTAACTTAACTTAGTTTCTGCAAAACACTTGTTAGTCGCAATGATAATGTTGCCATTAATCGCCAAAACCGAATTAGGGGCCTAGATGCTCTTTCAAGCTGGCGGCGCAACACTAGGAAGAGGAGAGGGGTGGGCAGGAGAAGGAAAGGATTAGGAATTGAAGGGGTAGGTTTAGGGGTTTTACATGGGCCAGGTGGGCCGCGTGCCATGGGCCGACCCACCGTGCCTCCCCGTGCCGCTCCTCTTCGTGCCGTGCTGGGTCGGCACGCCGTGCCGAGGGCGAGGCCCAGGCCCAGCACTAACAACGGGCCGGGCTGGCACGGGCACGAGAGAGTCGTGCTGCCGAGCCAAAAGGTCGTGCTTTGGGCCAGCCCATGGGCGTCGGGTCAAATAGCCATCTATAACTGGGGTCTTCATTGGATTATGTAGAAAATACCTTTCTGTTTCCAAGTGCACGTGCATCTACAGCCCACGAGTCTAAAGTCCATCAAAGCAAGGGCCAAGTGCGGCCCATTTAGTTTTGTCTGTCTAATACGAGTATATACATACAAAATACACGGCCGTATGTCAAAGCTTGCACGGCAATGTGCATACAAATGTTGCTCCACGCAGCAAAGTTCATGCGCTCGGTCGTCTCAACCACGCAGCCACGAACGGAAGCCCGACGATTCTCTCGGGCCGTGACTCGTTCAGCAACGGATAAGAGGCGGCGCTGGCCATCGACGCTCCTCCCTGCTTAACCCTAGCTGTTGCCTATAAAAGGAGACCTCTTCCTCTCACTCACTCACACCTCCATTCACCACACCGCCGCCCTGCTGCTGCACTCACACGCTGCTGCACACGTACATTATTTCCACCACTTCGTCGTCTTGCTGCCACTGTTCTCTCACGCACACATCCATTCACTTCTGGTGAAGGTGTAGGAGAGCCGCCGCCGTGCCGCTGGAAGTCGCCATGGCCGCACTGCAAAATGAGAATATGTGAAGAGTTCATGGGTGGTCCGTGTTTTCTTGGCGAGAGGTGTCTGAGGCCGAGGTTGAGTAGTTAGAGAAGGGGAGTTTAGGGTGTTGCGAAGGATTCAATCGACAGTCGTGGAGTTCATTGTTGATCTGCAAGTTTCATTGCAACTGTGTTTAGGTGAGATAAAGGGAAGATTTAGGGCGCACGGCTCCGCTCTAGCTTTTTTCAACTTGGCTCTTTTTTTTTGCCAAACACGTTCAGCTCCAAAAACTCCACATATGAAAAAATCGTGGAGGTGGAGGCCAAACACGTCCAGCTCCAAGAACCCCAAATCCGAAAAAAATCCTTGAGTTGGAGGCTAACTTCATGTTTTTCCTAAAGCTCCTCAAGAGGTGCTCCAAAAACCAATTATACAAACCTAAACATGGAGTTGGGGGGAAATTATCCACCAATGCCACTCATTACATTGTACCCCTTCGTAAAGAAAAAGGCCCGACCCCCCTTCTCCCCCATGCGAGTCTGACACACTTGTTCGTCACCCCTCCCTATTCGTTGTCCTCCCTGTTTGGCACCAACCCTAGGGCACCACCACCCCTTTCATTGTCGACGGTCCTCCAGGGATGGCGGAATGAATCCCTTCAATATTGGTGATCCCTCCAACCTGGGTGTATCGTTGTTTTTCATTGCATTTTGTGACAATTTCTAGTCTTTATCTCATTGTCCCCAAATCCATCGCAGCTCCTGGTTCTTCCTCTGGGGCCTGTAGCCCCTTCATCCCGCCTTGCCTGGTCGATCTAATTGATGACCTTGGTCCAGGGTAGGGCACTGTTCTAGCAATATTTGATATGCGCTTCACATATGTTTCGACGGGACAACTAGGAGCTATGCATCACACAAGTGTGTTGTACAATGCAATCAAAGTGGACCAAGCATTCTTCCCACATCCTCCACAATGTACAATGTACTCCCTCTGTTCCAAATTATTAGTCATTCTAGCTTTTTACTAGATTAATCGAAGATGCTATGAATTTAGACAATTATATATCTAAATTCATAGAAGATGCCATGAATTTAGATACTCAAAATGACACCTACGATGGATAATAATTTGGAACGGAGGGAGTAGTATACACAAGTACAACGAATATTTGTTTACGTTAAATGCAAATGCTAACTTGTCTTTTTTATGCATTGGAAAATTTTATGTTGTGGACATGGGATATCCTAATCCACCGCTTCGTATAAGGATGTAACCTAAGACTCCAATAGAAAAATTTAGCCGCATTAAGTCATCAATCAAGAATGTCATTGAGCGATCATTTCGACTATAAAAAATAAAATGGCATATTCTCTACAAAATGGCACCTTACCCTATGTTTAAGAAAAAAATGATAGTTGTGGCAAACATGATACTTCATAATTTATTCATGAGTATGGAGGTGAGGACAAAGACTTCGCTCGATTTGGTCATGATCCTACAGTCAAACCAACTATACCATATACAACAAATATATTATTTCATCATCGGCATCCGATGGGTCAACGTACAAGAGCAACACTATAATAACGGATGTATTTCGTGACGAATTGGCCACCGCAATATCTCTTTCTTGGAACTAGATTGTAGTCATTGAGATGAATTTTGTACTTGTGTCTCCATTTTGTAATAAATGACAAGCACATTAGAACAATTGAGAAAAAACGACTACTACAGTACCCTGCCCCAGTACATTGCACGCCACAGTGTTGCGCTATAATACCATGCGCGCTACAGTGATATGACAGAGAAGAGTCCTGTGCAGCATAAACGGAGGAGGCCAGTGCATAGAGCATTCCCTAGTCGATGGGTTTATCATTCACTTGGGACTGGACTCTCTACAAGAGAAGCTAGTGTGCAAGAATTTCTGAACCACCATCTAGGAAAGAAGCTTGGTTCCTGACTTCCTGTCCCCTGAAAGAGCAGTATGCATCCTGCTTGCTCAATAGTGTTCCTATTGATCCCTCATCCAATACTATCAATCGGTTTGCTGTCTTGCAAAATATGAAGTGCAAGCTCCGCACCCTGATGAATTATGGCAGCAACTTCACAGACTTTAAGCTCAGATGAGTGGCTTATGGGTGGGTTGTTCGGGGAGCCGGGCTTGGTGGCCGTGGTGGCCTCGCCGCGGTTCCTGCCCTACTCGACGGATCTGGGCTGGGGCGCGCCGAGCCGGGTGGAGTACGTCTCGGAGAGCGCGCCCGAGGGCATGGTGGTCGTCACGGGCGGGAGGACGGGCGGCAGCGTGCAGGTGTCGGCGTGCCTCCGTCCTGTGCATATGCAGGCCTTCAGATCGCGCATCCTTGATTTTGTGGCGTGATGTGTGTGTTCTGTGACGAGTATGTTGCGATTCATAGCAACCATTGCAGATGGTTCAAAATTTCAATCTGATACCGAACTGAATGCTGATGAGAGAATAAAAATAAAATTACTAGTATATTGTTTTTTAGCTATTGCCACATTTTTTTGCCTAACCGATAACTTAAGTATCTCTCCATGTCTCTCCCACTCTAATGTTTTTTTTCTTCTTTATGAAAAAATTATATGAGACTAAGTCATACTAATGTTTTTCTTTATCTTACTGATCTGACCATTGGAAAGAGAAATTAAAGTGCATTACAAGCTTGCGTGGAGAGAATCAAGAATCGGATCATGATCCTCTCACTCTGGCCAACACGAGAGACACGCTTTTAAGTATAGTTGCACCAAACAGAAACCAGCTCAGTTACCCAGACCAAACTAATCGCTCCAACGGTTTTGTAGCAGAACTAATCACTATGAAACAAAGTTAATGTGAGTAGGTGACATTATCATACTACAGTATTTTTTTAATAATGACGTTATGATATTCGTCTAATTGTGCGCGCCCTCCAAAAAAATTGAATACAACCCACAGGTCCGCAACTCTGCATTCGTAGCGGCCGTCGTCATCATTTCCTGAACAGGTCGGCAGTGAATGTGACGCCGGTGCCGGGCAGCCAGGCGAGCCCGTCGAGGAACCGCCGGACGGTGAACCGGCTGGCGACGGCGGCGTCCATGATGACGTGGTACCCGGGCCACTTCACCCGGCCAGCAACACCCGCCCCGGGCCCATAGTTCCTGTACTCGCCGGTGGCGGCCCACTCGAGCCACCTGCGGGCCTGGACTCCAGGGCCCAGGTAGGATTCCATGACCACCACCCGCGAGAAGGGCTTCCAGGGCCGGCCCAGGAACGTCGGGTGCCGGGCCTCCACCACGCACCCGTGGAACGCGAAGCCCGTGCCCTGGTTCGGGTCCCTCCGGCCCTGCGCCGTCACGCTCCCCACCTGCCCCGCCGCCATCGGCAGCGTGGCCACGAGCGTCCGCTGCAGCACGACGGCGCCGTTGCCGAAGACGAAGTCGACGGTGCCGGACACGTGGCAGTCGCGGTAGAACTGGCGCAGCGAGTGCGCGTACAGCGTGTCCTGGTAACCCTCCACGGCGACGCGGAAGAAGGCCGAGCGGTCCGAGTCCACACGCAGCGCCACCGCCTGGTGCGCCGCTGGCCCCGCCGTGTTCCGGATCGTCAGGTCCCTCGCCACGAACCCCGTGCCCGACACCGCTGCGTTCGCAAAAGCAAAGCAAAGATGAACACCATGGCAAGGGCCAAGTAAATGCATGGCAATAACTCTGCCGCCGCGAGCTTTTTGAGTGGTCACGTAACCTAGTAGCTGAGATTTGAAAGCATCGATTTGATCGATCGCCAGCAGAGCAGGGAATGTATGTACTTTACCGAATGTGGCGCTCCGGAAGGTGGTCCAGCCGCCTGAGAAGCTGCGGCTGGCGGAGATGACGGTCTCGCCCATGCCCTCGCCGACGATCACGAGGTTGGTCTTCTTCTTCCTCACCTCGACGTTCTCGTGGTACACGCCACGCTTGACGTAGATGACGTACTTCCTCTTGCTGTGGCTCGGCGCCCGCGCCACCGCCTCGCCGACGGTCCGGTACCGCCCGCTTCCGTCCTGCGCCACCACCACGTCCACGCGCGTCCTCGGCTTCCCGCCGCCGGCACGGCCACGGCCGCAGCGCTGGAGGAGCTCCTCGTCGCCCTTGTCGTCTCCGTCCTCGATGTCCGTCACCCACGGTGGAAGCTCCGAGCCGAGGCCCGTGCCGTTGTTTCTTGCTGGATCACCGTGGTGCAGCAGCGGCGTGATGCTGCGTAAGCGCTTGTGCATGGCGAGGAGGTTGCTGACCAGCTGCGTGAGCTGCGCGACGGCCACCTCGACGCGGCGGAGCAGGAGTCCGTCGGTGCCATGGAAGCCCTCGACGCAGGTGTCCTGGTTGCCCATCGCCGCGCTCAGCCACGCGTGGAGGTCGTCCTCCGCGCGCCTGCTTCCGGACGCATCATCTTGCTCGTCGTCGGTCTCGGCCATGGCGTCGAGGGCCCATCCGAGCTCGTCGACGGAGTAGCCCAGCAGCTCGACGCAGTCGCGCACGGCCATCTCGTCGCGTGCGTGGTTGGACAGCGAGGCGAGCGCCCGGACGGACACCACGGCGCCCACCGCCTCGCCGAGCGTGTCGCGCAGCGCGGCGCGGAGCACCGGCACGGGCCCGCTCCCGGCGCCGCCGCGCGCCGTGTCGAGACGCGACACGCAGGCCTCCTCCCCAAGACGCGCACCGGAGGCGGAGACATTGAAGCAGGCCTGGCGCAGCAGCGCGTCCTCGAAGGCCTCCGCCTCGCCCTGGGTCTCGAACGACACGCCGGCGAACACGGCGGCGGCGCCGACGTGTCGTGCTGCGCCGAGGAGCACGGACGTCAGCAGCAACAGGAAGGCGGCACTCATTGTAGACGACGCCATTGTTGACGAAGATGCATGCAGCTCGCAAGTGTTTGCGAGCTTGTGGCTTAGGAGTAGTGTGTCGCCATGAGCACGAGGCGTCGTGCGTATATAGAGACATAGAGGTATCCGCGTGATCTCCTTGGTGCGGATGGAGGCAAGGTATAGTTTGCTGGGGAAGAAAGCTAGTAGGTGTACACGCAGGGCAAGTCTTTGCGAGCCCTTTTGCACCCTGAGGAAAAGAGGGTTGCTTAAGGTGGTAAGCGGCTTACTGTTTTGTTTAGCCATGGTCCATGGTGAGCTTTCGAGAGAAGCAAAAAAATCGGCTCGTGTTTGCCACGAGTTAAGTCATTAAGTGACCACGAAAGATCCATCGATGGGGGTAGTATGGAACTATGGAGGCAGCAGGATTCAGGATTTGCAGCATCGATTTTGTGTCGGTCGATGCTCGATCAACATGTCGATCTCAAGCATGCAAACAAGTGTCAAGAGGTATCCCGACGCATGAGGTGATCCCCGGGAGCAAGATTGTGCCATGCTTGTTGCGCAATTCACATGCTCGTGCCTCTGCATCGGATGCGCGATCACGAGATGCGATAGCTACTTCCAGAACTGAAAAAGGTAGGCGCAGGGGCCGACCGACCATTCACCATTGTGCACTCTGGTAGTCTGCATACTAGTAGATGGTAGCCCAGGACAGTGAGGCAGTGACTCGTGAGTGCGCCAGCACTCAAAGGTGTATATTCCTTGGTTCTTTTTTTTAGACCAATGTCTATTCCTTAGTTTTGCTTGGCGCCGTGGGCTTGTCGATACGCACGAACCAGTGTGCTGATTCTGAATCTTCGCTCTAGATGATCTTAAAGAGGCCCTTTGTTACTGCAGAGGAACTCTCTCCCTGACGTGTGGGCCCCACATCCACTGGGCCCACATGTCAGGGGCACAGTCTCTACGGTAACTGCAGAGCGACTGCTTTGCAAAGTTGCAACTCTCTGGCCTGAGTTGTTCTCGTCGTTTTACATGGTGATAGTGGCTTTGCTAAGAGTAACTAATAAGCAAACACAGCATACGGGACAACAAAAAGACAGCTGAAAAAAAGGACAATCTAACATTCCTTCATTGGTTAAGGAGAAAGGCACTCGCAGCACATTAAAAACCAGCACTTCGCAGACTCTTTGATTATTGAGCAACAAACAGCGCGGAATTCTTATTAAAAGAAAAACAGCGCAGAACAAGACCAGCAACTTCCACAAGTCCACTACCACTACCGAAGAAGAACAACAACACACACGTTATGCAAAAGGTAAACAAATTCACACTGATCCTACGACACACTAGCTAGCAACTGAGACGCCTAGCTCAAGCCCGACCGCAAACTTTCTCCTTGGCCCAGCAGGGGAGCTTGTCGAGGCGCACCTTGGTGGTGGCGAAGGCGAGCGCGGCCATGACACCAACCCAGATGGCGAGGTCCAAGGTCAGCGAGGTGCGCGGCTGCGACGCGAGGAACGTGAGCACGAGGCTGGCGTAGGCCACCTGGAACGCGCCACGCACGAGGCGGGACTTGGGTGGCACACCCGTGAGGAGCCCCACGGTGAGGAGCATGGAGATGCCGAACGCCACCCAGCTCCCGGCCATGAACAGCCAGTACCTCCGCCGGTGCTTGTCGCGCATGATCGGGTCGCCGGCGACGTGCCCGCCCGTGTCGTCCTGCCAGTAACCTCCGGGGATGTTGGTGCCCAGCTGGTACGAGAGCGCCGAGATCAGCGTTGCCACCACCAGCAGCGTGTCCCTGCTGTTCGTAGCAAAGTCCGGCTTGTGTCCAACGCCAGCGTTCTGCTGGTGATTGTCGCGGCTCTGCGGCGGCTGGTCTAAATCTAAATCCGCCGCCATTTGGACGTGGATGACACCATTGCCCGCGCTGCCCATATCTAGCTAGCTATCTGGTTTTGCAGCGCTGCAGTGCGTGAGTGCGTGACCAAAGAGCAGGGTACTGATACTAGATAGAGACTAGAGAGAGACGCCTATCGGTGTTCTTGAGATCTAGAATCTTGGGTGCTCACGTTTATATAGGAGAGGAGGAAATGGGTGATTCCATTGTTTGCTTTGCGTTCCATGGAAAGGTAGTGAAGTAACCTGGAAGCGCAACTGAACTGCAAGTACAAAGTGGTGGTTGACGTTGACCGATCTACTCGTGCTCTCAGCTTCGACGAAGACCCCAGTCAAGTCCTCGTCAACTCGTTTCCCTGTCGTGGCTACCTCTTTGTTTTGTTCTTGCTTGCTTGTTTGTTTCCGTCAAGTATACATATACATGCCCTTCCGCAGTACGGTTCCAATGTTGTGAAATACAGTCCAAAAGTGGAGCCTAAAGAAACTGAAAAGGAATCAGCAAAAGCCGAAGCGCCTGCAGAAAGTTTACGCGTTTTTATGCCAGTCATGAGCTGAAGTTTACGTGTTAATAGCCTGCAAAAGCTGAAGCGGTAGACCCATTTCGTCGTATATTTCGGTTTTTTACAAGGTATCTTTTATTGTTGATAATATTCATATACATGCTTTGATTACTAGTAGTTTTTTTTAACGGACGGCGAAAGCTTACGCTTTCCCGAATTTTTATTAGAAGAAAAAAATTGATCCGGTTTTTAAGGAAGAAAACCGGACCCTAAAACCTTACAAACTAGAAGCAAAGAAACAACAACAACAACTAGCGGCACTGCCGACCACACGACTGAGCAAGAAAAAAACCAAGAGGAGACCCGCTGGAAGTAAAACGACTAAAAACAAGACGGTAAAAAAAAGAAGAAGAACGACTACACAGGGTGACCGTGTCCTGTCAAGGCAGCCTGACGAAGATGGATGTCGCTTCTGACCAGTGAAACAACTTCATGTACAGGCAAGGAACTGTGTTGGAAAATTCTTCTATTGCGCTCCTTCCAGGTATTCCACCAAAAGTAAATGATCATTCCGTCGATGATGGGTTTCTGCATCTTGTCGAAGTGTCGACGGATTCTTTTCCACCAGCCTCTAATGGAGCATGCGGTTGGAGCTTGTAGGTCTTGTCTTCATAGCTGTGAGATTAGATTTGTCCAGACATTTTTAGTGAAGGGGCAGTTGAAACATAGGTGCTTGGGTGTCTCTGGGCTCATTTGGCATAACGGGCAGAGAGGGTCGTGTGGCCAGCCCCTTTTTGCAAGGTTGTTTGCAGTGATAATTTTGTGTTGAAGTATAATCCACGTAAAAATCTTGCATTTAGGCTCCGCCCTTGCTTTCCAAATTGGGGCAAAAACTGGTTTTCGTTGTCTACCCAGGAATTGTACTTGGTATGCACTTTGTGTAGTGTACTGTCCATCTGACGTTCATCTCCACTTAATTTCATCTTCTGTGTCTCTCTCTTGGTCTATTGCTCTCAGCTCCTCCCAGAGTAGAATATGTGCATTCAATTCTGTAGTCGTCTGGATAGGAGTGATATGACTAACCCACCTATTATTCTCAGTTGCCTTCTGTACGGTGATATTTTTCCGCTTTGCTTTGCTGAATAGGGAAGGTGCAATGTTGCAATGTGTTTGGGGGCACTACCTTGCAACCAGCTTGAGTGCCAAAAGCTAGTCTTGTCTCCTTTGCCAACTGTGATAATTGTTGAAGCATTGAAAAGGTCCCTATCGATGTTGTCGCATGGGACATCTAACCTAGCCCAGGGTCTATCTTCCTAACTCCACTGGAACCAAAGCCATCGAAGTCTCAGAGCTCGGGCAAAACGCTCCAGGTCTAGAATGCCTAACCCCCCTAAATTCTTGGGTGTGCAGACCGTCGGCCAATTAACCAGGCAGTGACCTCCATTTACTTTATCAGGCTCCTCCCTTTTCCAAAGGAAGCTTCTTCGCATTTTGTCAATTTGTTTCAATAACCACTTTTGCATAGGAAATACCGTGAGGTGGTAAATTGGTTGTGATGTTAACACACTTTTGACCAAAGTCTCTCGTCCTGCCATGGACATAAGTTTTCCTTTCCATCCAGGGATACCGTTTCCGATTTTATCAAGCAACGGTTGAACATCAACTCTTTTCAGCTTGCGTGTATGCAAGGGTAGCCCCAAGTATTTGCCAGGAAATTTGGTAACCTTCCCGGGGAAGTTTACTAAGGCCGTGGAAATTGTAGTCTCGTCACATCTTATTGGAAATTTTTTTGTCTTGTTTAGATTGACTTTGAGCCCCGAGCAATTGCCAACTAGGTTGAGGATCCGGGTAATATAGTGCAGTTCTGTGCGGTCGGGGTTGGCAAAGATTGCGGCATCATCCGCATAAAGAGAACAACGTAGTGAAGCTGCCCTTGGTAGATCCGGTTTCAAAAGACCCTTACTAGCAGCCAGTTCCATTAGGCGGTGGAGTGGGTCAATTGCGAGGATGAAGAGCATGGGTGAAAGTGGGTCACCCTGTCTCAGGCCACGAGCATGTTTAATTTTTCTTCCTGGCATACCATTGAGCAAAATTTTGGAGGACGAGCTGGCCAGCAATGTGGCAATCCAATCTCTCCATCTCTGTCCAAAACCTAGTGCTTGCATTACTTCCAAAAGGAAAACCCAACTGACTGAGTCAAAAGCCTTTGAAATGTCCAATTTTATGAAGAAAGTTGGTCGTTTAGCTTTGTGCAATGCTGTGATTACATTCTGCACATAAACGAAGTTGTCGTGGATGCATCTCTTTTTAATGAATGTGTTTTGGCATCTCGATACAAGCTCCTGAAGCCTCGGCGCCAGTCTGTCTGCCAGGATTTTGGTGATGATCTTGGCCAGGCTGTTTATAAGACTGATCGGCCGAAAATCCATGATCCTGGTGGCGTCACTTGTCTTTGGTAGAAGGACGACGTTTGCTTCATTGATCAGTTCTATTCTCCTTGTGCGGAGTGAGTGGAAAGCCTGCAGAGCTGCAATCAAGTCTGTTTGTATGATTGGCTAGCATTTTTTGTAAAATAAGCCTATGAAACCATCTGGTCCAGGTGCTTTCTCATTTGGTAGATGCATGATAATTTTCTTGATCTCTTCCTCATCAAAGGGAGCCTCTAGTTCACTTAGGTTATGTTGTCCGTAGCCTAGATGCGTCCAGTTTAGTCTAGCAGTGCGTTCCTGAGTTTGGCCGAGTAGGTTGACAAAGTGATCAAAAACAATGTCCTCCTTATTTTGTTGAGTGACCGCTAGCGCGCCATTCCTTGATTTAAGTGATGGGATGAACAACTTCCTGCGTCTGTTACTAGCGTGGAGCATAAATAATCTGGTACATGCATCGCCATTCCTGATCCAAGTGAGTCTGGAATGCTGCCGTGCTTGTGAACGTATTATTGCTGCCAAGCCCACTGTTTTTGCTTTGAGGTAGCGGCGGAAAATCAACTCGTCTTGTGTTAGTTGTCGTTGCTCCTGCTCTTTGTCCATAATAAGGAGTAGTTTCTTGGTTATTTCTAGACGCAACGGAAAATTACCAAGGGATTGTCTATGCCATAACTTGAGGGCCTTAGCCATGCGTATCAATTTGACATGCATACGAAGAATGGCATCTTGGGTGTTGACCTGTTGGGACCAGGCTGTTTGAACCGTTTCCTGGAAGCCTGGCATATTGACCCAGAAGGATTCGAATCGAAAACCGTTGTACGTTTGTCGCGCCACGTCTCCAGTAAGGAACAATGGGGCATGGTCTGAACCTGAAGAAGGCAGCGCTTGTAAATCGATGTTGGGGAACAGAAGATGCCATTCAGTAGAACCAAAAACACGATCAATTCTGGTGAAGGTTGGATTATTCTGCTCATTGCTCCATGTGTATATTCTACCACGTAAATCTACTTCCAATAGTTGGGTTTCATCTAGGGTGTCTTTAAAATGTGCCATAAGCTGTCTATTCAGTCGGTTGTTGCTCTTGTCCTCTGCTTTATATATCAAATTAAAATCCCCCAAAATTAGCCATTCCTGCTTTCCCCTCGTTTTTAGTTGCTTTATTTCTTTGATTACTAGTAGTAGTTTTCTATTTTTTATTAATCAGAATTAGTTGGAAATTACTGATATTTTCCACTGCGAGGCTCTACCCCATTTTCATTCTAATAGAAACAGAAATACATAGGTTCGCTACAAGAGAAGAAGCAACAGGCAAAGAAATCTAACCCTGCCTGGTTCAAGTTAGGCGTCTACCAACAAAAGCCCAAGATTCCTAGGCGGTACCTTCGTGACATAGTTCAAGATACAATGCAGTTTTTCACAGTTCTAACCTGCCAGAATCTATTACCATGCTTTTATTATAGAGTTTTATAGCAACGAACATCAAATCCCAACCTTAAGCACCCTTTCTTTTTCTCATCCTAGTGATATTAAGGAATGCTGGTAAAAGATTTGTCCGCAGCGGCTTCCCCTGTAGCACCAACACCTTTGTGTGCGCAGGAAACTAGAACTCTTAACACGTTCAAGTAGTATCTCAATTTGTTGGATTCCTGTACCTGACCTAAAGACATTGTCAAAAATTACAATATGAAGGAAGGCACTATCGAGAGGGTTCCCTGATTAACAACATAGCATAGTTCCGGATCCGTTAGTGCTATTGGGATTAGTGGATTGCACTCAGCTGTGTGCATAAAGATGCAACACAAAGATGATATATGCGTGCCTTCAATTGATCATCAGTTTGCGACACGCAAAATCACTGATCTAAATGATGTACTGATGATGTGCTAAGCCGAATCTGAATTTCTGACTGAATAGAAGTCACGAACATAGGCCCATCCAATTGATTTGAGGCTGTCTTTGTGTGTGCCTGTACGTATGAATGGTTTAGATTGTTCCTATACTATCTATAAGATGTTTCGCAACGTTGTTTGGATTGCTCAATTCAATTCAGCATGAACATTGAACATACTCGGTGATCAATCGGACGACATAGCCTGGAAATTCTCGGCAAATGGCACGTACTCATCGAGCTATCTTCTTCAATTTGCCAGAGCTTTTACAGACCATGATTGGCGACAGTTTCAAGGCAGAGAATAAACTATGAAGGCAGATTGAATACTCAATCATAATGGCCAAACAGATGCAACATGCTCCCTACGTGGTTCCACGGCAGAAACGGCATCACACATGATGACAATTTGTTCTTACTCTGTGCAGGTTTGGAACTCCTTCGCCACCATGGGAATTGTGCCACAATAAGTACCGGCCAACAACTACAGAAGTCTCAAACGCGGGTGGACCTCACTAATCGGAATGGTCAGAGCACAAGCATCAAAGCAAACTGAACAAGCCGTCATCTACATCGCCTAGAATATTTGGAAGGAGAGATGTCGAAGGGTGTTCGATGGCAAGGCCATGAATGTGCCACAACTGGTGGCCCTAATCAAACAAGGCATTCACAATTAGCACACGGCGCATAACCTTTGGAAGGAGTAGACCACGGCTCCTCAATCCACATATTGGTGAACTTTGTAACATTTGTGTAATTGAACTTTGATTCCATTCTATAACGAAAGACGGAGCACCAATGCTAGAATTCGGTTTGTGGGCTGGTTTACTTTTTCGAGGCCCACAGCCCATGCCTCTTCTGGTGTCTCTCTATCCGTCACCCCCAACCGCCGCCCGCACCCGAACTCCTCTGCGCGCTCGACGGGCGACGGCTGGCGACCCGGCAAATCCCTGCCTGGCTCGGTGGCTCCTCAATTCCTCATCTACTTCCCCGTCAGCCTCGTCCCTAGCGGCCCCACCTGCTCTCTATCCACCACTAAGCTGCTCTGCCGGGATTGTTTCGCACGTTCCAAAATATGAGCTGCCGAGGGTGATTCGTCCGAGATGATCCATGGTGGGCTGTGCAGGCTGCAACTGGCTTCGATGCTTCTTCTTCTTCTTTTTTTTTTTTTGGAAAACTAACTAGGTTCCACTCTTGTGGCTTCTGTAAGCAAACACAACATACGGTACGGTACAAGAAAGAGAATGCTGCAGAAAAGACGATCTACATTTCTTCATCGTAGGAGAAATGCACTTGGATTTCAGACCAAGAACATCCAAGCAGGCAAGCAGCACATCTCATCGATTATTGAAACAACCAGCAGAGGAGAACAAGAACAACCACCACTAATACAGAACATCTTTTTCGAAAGACCAATCATTCACTCAAAAAAAAAGAGGCAAAAAAACAGAACATCAGCACATCAATTAGGCAAATATATTCACACTGTTACCTCTTCCTCACGGTTTCACAGCCCAGCAACTGGTGAAAGACAGCCTGCGCCCAGTGTGGGAGCTTGTCGATGCGAAGGTACGAGGTGACGACGGCGAGCGCGGCCATGACGCCGGCCCAGATGGCGATGTCCATGGCGAGCCAGGTGCGCGGCTGCGACGTGACGAAGGTGAGCACGAGGCTGGAGTAGGACACGAGGAACGCGCACCGGACGACGAGCGACCTGGTGGGCACCTGCGTGAGTAGCGCCACCGTGAGCAGCATGGAGGACCCGAACCCCGCCCAGCTCGCCACCATGAACAGCCAGTATCGCCGCCGGTGCTTGTCCCTCATGATCGGGTCGCCGGCCACGTGCCCGTCGTTGTCGTCCCCCCAGTAACCTCCCGGGATGTTGGTCCCCACTTGGTATGATAGCGCCGTGATCAGCGTCGCCACCACCAGCAGCGTGCCCGTGTCATCGTCGAAGCTGGGTGCGTGCGGGGCTCCAGTGGCGGCGGTGGCAGTGGCGGTGGCGGTGGCGGAAGCTTCCGGTGGGTGGTTCTCGCCGCCCTGCTGCTGCTGGGATAGCTCGGCCATGTCCATATGGACGTGGTCACCATTGATGGCGCCGCCGCTATCATTCGGCATTTCGGCCGGTTGGTGGTTCTCGTTGCTCTGCTGCTGACCCAGCTCCACCATCTCGATTTTGTCACCATCGCCGGCGGCGGCCATCTATCTATCTGGCTCGCAGATTCGTGTGACCAAAGAAAGCGCCAAGCAAGGGTTTCTACTGGAGAGGGTTCTTGATGTTATTGAGAGCAACTTGAATCTTGCTTTCAGATTATATAGGAGTCGAGGTCTCGAGGAGATGGGTGATTCCCTTGATGTTTTCCAAGAAGGACGCGGGAAGCGCAACTAGAGCAGAGACAAAGAGTGCAAGTTGTTTGACTGACATGGTGCTCTGCTCCGGTGAGACCTAGGCGAGTCCTCGTCAAGTCGTTTCCAGCTTTCTTCAGACCTCTTTTCATCCATGGCTATCCTCCTCTTTGTTCTTGCTTGCTTTGTTCGTTTCCTCCGTGAGGTATATGCTATTCTGTTTCCGTGTTGTGAAACAACGATACTACTACCAAGTGGCGCGTTAAGAAACTGAGGAAGGAATGCGGTAGATCCTACGGAAGTTCTTGTTCAGTGCCCTGCAAAAGCTGAATACGCGTTTTTATGGCTTGCTGCCTGGTTGTTTCGTCAGTCCTTTTTCGATGATTAGGGTGGGGATAATCTCCACAGGATAAAAATTGAGCTGAATAGTGGTACAGACTGTGCTTCGGAAATAACAATACATTAGGGTACCGAAAACCTTTGCTGCGCATAGCGGCAGAACAGATAAAAAAAAAATCCATTTCAATGTTGCCTAATGCCAAAGAGGAAGGATGAAAAATTGAAAACAAAGCACTCAAAAGAACAGTTGCTCAAAATTGTTGATAGGTTAAAGTTAGGGTGATTTTGAACCATATAGTGGCACCATCTTCTAACAATTTCAATAATGAACATTTCCTAAAGATTAGCGAACATATCCATGGATTATTAGTATACGAATCTTGTAAAAATGGCTTTATATTACAAGCAATCCTTGAATTGAATATCATATATTTTTTCTAGGGTAAACTATGATAGTGTAAGTGTGTACAAAAAAAAATATATGATAGTGTAAGTGTGTAGCTGAACAAAAACAGAATAAATAAATATTTTTATTATTTCTAACAATACCAGAACGTACTATTCTATCATAAAATAAGAATGTAAAGAAAATGTTGGAATGCCAACAAAATTGAGGTGAATACAAAGTTACAAAACAGAAACCAACAAACTAACTGTCCCAGGACCATGCATCCCATGCTTGCAGCCTTGCAGGGCTGCCGTGACATTGAACGATCCAGAGTAGTGAGACTGCCAAATGAACAACATATTTATTTTGGAACTGATAGTCTCCAATCCACGCCTTTGACCACTATTTTTCTAAAAAGGTTAATGAGGAATCATTTGGCCAATCTTTTTAATCAGCCAAAGGACAGATGGTTCGATTAGGATTTTATAGGTTACTAGTACAGTGCCCGTGCGTTGCTACGGGACTAAAACAATTGTATAATAAATCACATTGAACATTCCAGACGACCATAATTCACTGTTACAAGTTTTTTTTTTTGCAAAATAGAACAGTTTACTCCATTAAAAATTTAAATCGAAGATGCGATTAAGATATTTTTGGTACGCCATCCAGGTCGTTTAAGATGTGCTTTCGAAGAGCATTAAAATGGAAGTATCTTTCGATATATATCTGCTTCATTCGACAAGACTTCAGTGACGAAATTCTATCTACAATTACTGGCACATTCATATTTTATTCTTTTTTTTATAAGCTTTCCTCCCCTCTACTTGGGACAGTGTATTATTTTTTTCCCTCTTATGCTCACTCCTTGCAGCCTTCTCAACCTGCGTCTTCGAATGATATGCTTTGCGACGCTTCCTATTTATTTGCTCCCTCTTTTTGTCAGAATTTACTGCACGCCTAGATGCAACTCGACCTATAGCCATCTGTTGCTTAGGTTGCCTTTGATTGAGCAATCGCGGGGGAGTACTCCAAAACTCGGTGTCACCTATTATTATTTGATCGCATCCATATTAGTCATTATATTATTATGTATACTCACATATACTTAAAATTCATAGACAATACGATATTATTACGAATGTAAATGTAAATGCATTGGAAATTTTGGTATACCTGCACTGGAAGCGGTGATGTTTTCACTCAGGTCCATACTCATGGCGTCATTTCCATCTACCAACCTGTTGACCCCTATTTTATATAGTAGTCCCTATATCAATAAATGAGATAACCACCATATATACAGCAAAACACATCGTTGAGGAGTAGAGATATTTTTTTTAGTAGAAAGTGGAGTCAAACCTTTTAACAAAAGTTGTAAATCTGTGAAAGAAGAACACCACAAAACTTAGTTTACATTGTTCACATACTTTTAGAACATTTAAAAGAGTTTAAAAGGATGCAGTTCCAAAATGTAGGCATTACAGGAAACCCCTTTCCTGACTCTGACTGAATACTCCTGATGAACTATGAATTACAATCCAGCTTCTAGAAGCAAATGGGCTAAATCTAGCTACCGAAAGTCTTCAAGAAAAGAAATACCGTTTCAGTCAATAGTTGCAACAAAGTTCCTTTTGAAAACTATTTGGATGCTAAAATATCGATGCAAAGGGGCAGTAAATGTTTCTTTTGAAAAGTGCAAATAAGCAGTATATTTTTATTTTGGCAACTGCAGACATCCGCAGGGTAGCATTTCCTTTAACAACCTCATAACAAAAAGAGTGACCAGATCTCCTCATGCACTGCGACACACGCGTTTCCTATATGGCATCAGATGACACAATGTCTACTAATTATATCCAGCATCACTTCTCTAGCTACTTTAGCATAAGGTAACACGTCAATACGATATATAATGTCATGCATTGTCCATGATGCACACTATCTTCTTTAATGCAAATATAGTAGCATCCAAATTTCATACTGTTTTGTACTTCAGTTATATTCTGAACAGTTAAATGCACTCTCAGAAAGACTTGAGCAGACTTTTTAATACAAGTTCAATTAGAAGTTTTAACAGAAACTGGTGATGTAGGCGCATATCTGATTTGCCACACGCCTGCCTGCATCCCTACTTTGGTTCACAAAACCAACCGGCGCTGTAGTGAGTTATCTTATTTTCTGTGGCAGGGTGCTGAAAACACTTAAACTCTACAAGGTAGGACCAAGACGTAATCTCACCAGGCAAGCGTATAAGGCAGAAAGAGTTGAAAAGCGGCACTCTGCAGTTGGACGTCCAGCCAAGTTGATGTCGCCGCGCGCAGCAGTTGTACGACGCCGACGTGGTCGCTGGATGCCTCTAACTGACCTCCTGTCAAGAGACGAAATCAAAGCTGCAAATGACCAATAAGTTGAAGTGCAATCGAAAACAAAATAAAAACGATCTTATGTATGGGCGATCGACCACTAACAAACTTGAAACTGTAATCGTTCCAATGGACATCAATAGCTCATGCCAGTAGCATCCAGGGAGAGTAACTGGAGCAGGTAGGTGACCTTGGCATCTTCGTCGTCGGGACGACCTTGGCGAACGTGAGACTGGACGCCGGGCGCTTCCTTCAGTCGGGCAGCCGTGAGACCGGTCGCCCCGCAGGGCCGGGTGTGGTGGAGCAGGGATCGCCGCCGTGCAGGATCGCGAGAGCGGTCGACGACACGCCGATCGGCCCTGCTGGAGGCCTGGAGCGCACGGAGTGTGTGGGCGCCGCGGAAAGGACGCCAGCGGGTGCGTGGAAGCAGCCGGTCCCCGTGGATGTGCCGAGGACGATCGAGAGCCTGCAGGCGGAGCGCGGAGGAGGATCACAATCGCCATGGCGTAGATCACGCTCGCGTGTTTTTGAAAGTTGGAATGCACACGTTGCGTTATTGACGGGCTACATGGGGTAAGGCCGAGGGGCGCGAGGTGTGCGGAGTTGGTTTCGGGAGGATCAGGTGGAGGATGATAAGATCGATTTGATCATTAGAAAACCGGGGGTGGTGGGAAGGGAAAAAAGACCGACGGTTCGGGGCGGACGGCACTACGATGGAGCGGCAGGACGATTGGTGGGGCGACGACTACCCTCCTCTATCTTTTTAGGAGTAGTGAAGAGAGGAGTAGAGATTTGACAAGAATTGAGCTTGAACATCCTCTGCTGATTCGGTTTGTGGGCTGATTTATTTTGTTGAGGCCCACGGCCCATCACTAGAAGAAACTATTTATTCGGTGACAGTCGCTTTCCGTCATAGAAGCTTCAAAAACCGTCACAAAATACGATCTGTGATGGTTTTAAAATCCGTCATGGATTGAGCGTGGCGGATTAAATCAAGTGACGGTTTTCATCAAACCGTCACTGTTTAACTCGATCTATGACGGTTTAAAACCATCACAATTTAGTTTAAGCCCAGTCCAGTCCAGCCCAAAGCCCAATTTTAATGACGGTTAGAACCATCACAGATTGAATACATGACAGCTGACGTGGACGCTGACATGGATGATTAGGTGGACGATGACATGGATGCTTAGGTGGACAATGATGTCAATGCTGACGTCATTAATTATGGGCCACAATTTCGAGCCCACTGATTTTAGGCCCATTAAAATTTCAGTCCAAACCAAATTTCATTTATTATATTATATAGCTATTATAAAATTAGGCCCAACACGTTCTACATTTTTCAGCTCATTTATCGAAAAACAATTAAAAGCCAAAAATCACAGGAAAAAAATGGATTACAGAAATCATGTTTATATTCAGAATGACAACAAAACAACAGATGACATCCGTTTTTTTCATCTAGCATCCCTACATCCTACATCCATCATTTGGCACCATAAACATCAACAACAGGCTCACCATTATAACACAACAAATATAAAGAAAATCTACATGTTTGCTTGATTTGCTTGATGCTCATCTCATTCACATCCATAACCACATTCTACCTGCAAATATACATTTTAAATTTTAGAAGGTATTTTTCAATTTTACGTTAAATCAAATAGGCGGCTCTTGTTCTCAATTGAGACATTATTTTCAGAAGGTGTTCTTATTCAAGCATCTACCACTTAGCTAGATATATTGCACAAAAATTTGGGGCACAATGGCCATATATCAAAAAACCAGTGATTGATGAACCGTCAATCATTTATTAGCAATAGGAGGGCATAAACATATTTCATATGCAATGTGTAAACACCATGTAAAATCAACAATTTCCTCTAGTTTTATGTTTAAGTAGTTATTATGGATGAGAGGCTGAAGCAACCGTCACAATTTAAACAATTCAAGTTATTTGAAGCAAAAGTGACGAACAGTAACAGAAACACCACTGATGACTTCAAATGTTTTAACCGTAGACTGCAAAAAATGGTTAGTGCCAGTCACACCTGAGAGTCATTTGCTTCTAAACCACTGTTAGTGAAGAACACTTTTCCCATTCCCCGTGCATCGAACATGCTAATAGCTCCTATGCAAGTTCCTGAAAGCAAAGCAAAGCTCCAAACATCAGTCGGCGACCCTAACTGTGCGCCCATCTTCCCTGCGTTGGCTGCAGCACGAAAAAGGAGGGACCCCTGCGTTGGCTGCAGCACGAAGAAGGAGCGACGCAGGTCGTAGAGGAAAGCAAGCCGCAGTTGCTCGGCGGCGTCGGAACAAGCGATGCGTGGTTCGGATAGGAAAATACAAGTTGGACCGGGTAATTAAGA
This sequence comes from Digitaria exilis, assembly GCA_015342445.1. Lineage (NCBI taxonomy): Eukaryota > Viridiplantae > Streptophyta > Magnoliopsida > Poales > Poaceae > Digitaria > Digitaria exilis. The sequence goes on from JACEFO010000662.1 coordinate 927,810, forward strand.
AGGAAAATACCTGCTCGGCGGAGCTGCAGCTCACATGGCCAGTGAAGCTCAGGCCACGAACTTGCCTCCGGGAGCCAGGCCGCACAGGCCGTCGGGCCTCGCCGTGCCGGAGATCACCCCGTGCCATGGCTGGTCCGCCGGCACCGGAGCCGTGGTCACGCACCAGCCATCCCAGTCCGGTGCCAGCTCCGATGGGGAGCAGCGACGCCCCACCCCGGCGTCAAAGAAGACGGGCGTGACCGACGAGCCCGCGAGGGCGAGGAGTCCGCCGCCGGATCCGTCATCCACGCACGGTGCCTCCACATCTCCTCAGGGGACAGATGAGAGGGGAAGGAGACAGGGGGAGTGGCAGGACTTGAGGGGGAAGAGAGGGTGGCGGCGGATCTGAGCGGGGGAGAGGGTGACGGCGGATCTGGGGGGCAGGAGGATAAAGCGGGCAGTGGCTAGGGTTACTAAGGGCTGACCGAGGGTCCGAGCCTATTTATACATGTGGTGTATAATTTACCACGTTGGATTTATAATCGACGGCGAGGATGAATCGGACTTTAGCAGGTCGTGACCTAGGATACGTTGGGCCTTAGCAGACAATGGGCTATTACTATCCTTTCGGCCTGTTTAACATTTTCCTATTTCTTTTTTTATTTTATTGCACTATTGTGAAATTGTGAAGTAACACATAAAAATAATTACTTTATATACACCAACTTATTTTTTGTATGTAATAAGCAACATAAAAGAATTCTTGTAGGAGGTTCAATAATTTTCTATCTTATTTACCATTTTTAACCGTTTAAATGGATATCTGCAAGTTTATTGAAAGTAATTGAAACTTAGATAATATGTGTCTCAAATATTATAAAAAATGACTCAGATATTTATATAACTATATATTTATTAATACAGCTCGTATCTTGAAAAAGTATTAAAATTTCAAATGTTTGCTAGACATAATTCAAACATGTACTTGCAACCTTGTTATAAAATAATGATTATAATACCTAATGCTTCAAGAAAAAATGTTTTAAATTTGCATACAATTATTTTATGAATGTGGAAGCTTGAACTAAAAGTTTCATAAGATTTTAAAAGAATTTAAGTACACATTGTTCACAGATAGAACACATCCCTCACATAGTTTCGTGTATCTCAACTCAAACATTGTAGATTTCATACTTCATGAGATTTTAGAACTCGTATGCACCTCAAATTTGGACACGGCCTTGCATTAGCTATAGTATTAGAAAAATATGAAGTTACATTAACAATTATTATGTCATAAACTCAATATCTACTTTGTACTTAGTTGGTAGAAAACAAGTTAATGTAAACTTTTATGAGCAATGACAATTTATATGGAAAAAATGCCACTAAGTAAAAGAGGACGATTTTATAAAAAAATAGAAAAAAGAATCATCCAATTCTGAGTTTATATGAGGAAGAAATACCAAATACAAATTTTAATTCCGGATTAAAAGGAAAAAAAATCCAATCATCCGTGTTCTTCATTTCTCCTCGGTGGTGCCACGTGATAGGCTGCCGTTGGCCCGCTGTCATGCCGCGACGAGGTTCTGTTCAGTGTAAAAATATGTTTTAATTCCCTATGTTTTCGCAGTAGTATTGTTGGTCTAGTGGTTATGCAGCACACTTGCCGACCTGGAGACCAAGGTTCGAATCCTGCTTCCTGCTGTTATTTTTTAACTTTTTTGCGAACTGGCGATGGGCCGGGCCTGGAGTCACTTTGCGAACTGGCGATGGGCCAGGCCTGGAGAAGAGGTGGCAGCTGACATGTCTGTGGTGGCCTGTTTGGCTCTGGTCTTTCATATTAAACATATAAAAAGGTGGTGACAATGCGGCTAGGTAAGGTGGCAACTATTTTTTGAGTAATTTTTTTCGTGGTTGAAAAATCATAGTAAATAAAAAAAATCATAAAATGGAAAGTCAAATTGTGTTGGACTCCAGATAAGTAGATATACACACTGGACAAATAATATGGTATGGTTTAATACATCTTTTTACAACTATGGAGAAAAGTCTAGATCTAAAGCTATAGTGAAAAAATATACTAAAACATACCATATTATATGTTCAGTGTGTATATCTACTCATTTGGAGTCTAACACAATTTGATTTTCTATTTTATGATTTTTTTATGATTTACTATGATTTTTCAAAATTAGTTTAGGGGTAATTTGATCGGTTTTGAGAAGTTCGAAGGTGATATAGACCGTTTTATAGAGTAAGAGGTTATATAGTTCAACCTGTCAGGTTTGGGGTGATATAGACTTTTTTTTTTTCTTCTTCTTCTTCTACAAAACCTCTCTTCAACCCCCAGGTCTCACTCTCTCAGCCGCCTCTATCAGTCGATCCCCACCGCCGCCGCAGCCAAACTCCTCGACGGCACGGCGCACTCCACTCGGCCAATCCCTCGCTCTCATCTACTTCCCGTCAGCATCATCGCCTAGCCGCTCGACCCTGCTCTTTGTCCACCAACAAGCTGCTCCTCACCCAATCACCCATGCCTCCGCGCCACCCTAACCCTAGCTTGCTAGCGGCGGCGCTCCGCCGCATTGTCTGCTGACCCACGGCGTCCCCCTCTCCTCCAGGGCTTGCTGCTGCTCTCACCGAAGCTAGCCTCAACTGAGGCTTCCCGCCGGGCCGGCTCCACGCTCGGCCTCGGGCCGCATTCCACCCCGGTCGGCTACATTCCTAACCTCCGCCATCGCTCCGGCGTTCGGATTCCTCCATTTGCGCCGTCGGCAGACTCTGTTGGAGAGGAGGCCGTCGGCGCCGCCTGGAAGAGAATCAGATTCCGCCATGGGCGTCGTCACCCGCGCTCAAGCGAAGGCGACGAAAGGGCAGCAATCGGACAGCGAAGAGTCGCCGCCTCGACGCGGAAGAGAAGCCCGCGGCCCCGATCTGATCAGCCTCCTCCCCGACGAGGTCCTGGGCAGCGTCATCTCGCTCCTCCCCACCAAGGAAGGTGCCCGCACCCAAATACTGTCTTCCCGGTGGCGGCCCCTCTGGCGCTCCGCACCCCTCAACCTTGACACTCTCCACACTCGTGGCCGAAGTATTACTAAGGCTGTCGTCTCTCGAATCCTCTCGGAGCACCGTGGCGTGGCTCGCTGTTTCAATGTCTCTCGCTCCATCCTCGGCGACGACTCCGACACCTTGGATGGCTGGCTCCGGTCCCCAGCCCTTGACAACTTGAGGTCGAGTTCTGCTTCGACTTTTTGGATTCAGCAAGCCCTCTGGTGCCGCATTCGATACTGCGCTTCTCGTCCACCCTCCGCGTTGCTAAATTCAACAGCTGCCAATTCCCAGAGGATACCGCCCACCAGCTCCACTTCCCCAACCTTGAGCACCTTGAACTTCAATCGGTTACGATCTCGGAGGACTCATTGCTTTCCATGCTTGCTGGCTGCCCTGTTCTGGACAAATTTGAACTTATTTATGGCTATGAGGGTCCACCGAGACCACAGATGCCACCTTCTGCCCTGCGCTTCTCCTCCACCCTCCGCGTTGCCGAATTTGTTCGCTGCCAATTCCCAAACGCTGCTGCCTGCCAAGCCCATTTCCGTAACCTCCAGCACCTCAATCTTGAAATGGTAACCATCTCGGAGGGCTCCTTGCATGCCATGCTCTCGAGCTGCCCTGTTCTGAATAGCTTGATACTGAATTATTGTTCTGGCTTCCGTTGTCTTATGATCAACTCTCCGAAACTCAAGCATGTAGAGAGGTATTTTGGTCGCTCAGAAACAGAGATTACGCTAGAGGAACTCACTGTTGTGAATGCCCCTTGTCTAGAAAAACTTCATCACCGTGCACCTTATGAAGATAGCATGTACATATCAATAATTTCAGCACCAAAATTGAAGATCCTCGGACGCATCACAGAGGGCATCTTCAGGCTTGAGCTTGGCACCACTGTTTTTAACGTACGCGCGGCTTTCTTTGTTCTCAGTTTTCTTTTTTTTTATTATATTCTCCTTTTTATGTTAAGCCACTAATATATCTGATCCATACATAATTCAGGGATTGCATGATGTTAGAGTGGCAACTATTATGCGCACCGTGAAGGTTTTATCTCTCAGGATTGAATATCTTGATCTGGATGTTATTATTAACTTCATGAAATGTTTTTCCTGCATGGAGAAGCTGTACATCAAGGTTACAATTTTTTTTTACTATTGTTCAGTCTCAAACGTTTCTGGACACTGAGAATTTTTCGCTATAACTGCATCTTTGTTGTTATGAAGACACACCTTATTATTTCTTGTCTTTTTTTTTCTAATCTATTTCAGACATACTTAATGGACATGAACACTGAGAGCATGCGGCTTCATAATTCCAAGGATCGTCTCGAATGCCTTGATCTCCATCTTAAGAAATTGCGGATCAGTTATTATCATGGCACCAGGTCACATGTTGAGTTTGCCAAGTTCTTTGTGTTGAATGCAAGGGTGTTGGAGTCCATGGTGCTTGATGTTGAACATAGAAAAATAGGATATGATTGGTGGATAGAAAATCAACGGAGGCAGCTCCAGCTAAAGAAGAGGGCTTCTATTGGTGCTCAACTTAGTTTCACTTCTGATGACTGTTTCAATTACCTTAATGACATTCACGAGTTCAGATCCATGTGAATGGGTTGCTGAAACTGGAGTATTCTTCTTTTAGGAGTAACCAAGTTACTTTTTTTTATCTCATGTTCTGTTGTGTCCAAGCTATGTTAGTTCACCTGCTTGTAATATATGAAATCCTATGTATTTCTAAAAATATGTCATTTTCAAGTTTCAACTATCCTAGCCCTGACCTTGGTTTCCTAGCAATGTCATTTTCAAAATAAATTCAACTATCTGGGCCCTATCGTTTGTTTCCTTCTGTGAGTGTTACGAAAGGCCGAGAAACCAAATTGTCGAATGCCCATTTTTATTTGTCAATTATATTGTTTCAATAATTTTTCATCTTGATCCTAATGATATTGCTACATGCTATCCCTGCATATTTGATATGTTTTCTCATCCTGTATCAGGATATGTAAACCAGATGCTTGTTTCATAGAATTTCAAATCGCTTAGGGCAGATGCTCGTTTCATAGAATTTCAAATCGCTTAGGGCTTGTTCGGTTCCATCGGATTCAATCCGGGCCCGGAATGATACATATAACAAGAAATTTATAATAGGTAGACCGGGATTTATTCCGGGTCATAAACTAATTTATTCGTGATGGACACATCAAGAGACCCGGCATGATTCTCCGTCTCTTGACTAGTGGATTGATTCCTTGTCTTTTGGTGTCACTATCGTGTGTGAATTAGCTCTCGACCCGGAATGAATCCCGGTCTCTTATTGTATCTATCATAAATTTCTTGTTATATTTTCATTCCCAACCCGGATTGAATCCGATAGAACCGAACACGCCAGTAGAAACTACAGTTTGCACGTTTGCGTATCATTTCAGGAATTCTAAGTTAACATCGCAATCGATGTAGAATCCAAATGACACTAATGGGCAGGATAACGGGGGTGCAATGCAACCTTTACCTTAAGTGCATACAACACACAACACAGTGATCCAGAAGGGATACTGCTATAACATGTACCCAGCAGAGAATATGAAAAGTTGCTATACCGTATACCCAGTAGAGAATGAAAAGGAAAAAGCAAATCGATAAGGTTTCTCACAAGTCATGAACTAGAAAAGCCAGCGGATAAGGTTACCCAACTTCATCAGTTCATCCTACACTAACTACTCAATTCTAATTGTTTTATTTCATGCTCTCACTGATGCATTACTCAATTCTAATTGTTTTATTTCATGCTCTCACTGATACTACCTCTGTTTTGTTTGCCTAAGAAACCATTTACTTGGCCACCTTTTTTTGCTTAAACACTGCCGAAACCAATAATAATAGCTCCAAATATAAAGTGGCCGTAAAAACACCTTTGCTAATGGATCAGCTACGCACTTTGAAGCTACTCAGTTAAAAGTTAAGGCTTCACTTAGATTAGATATTTTGAAGTTATTGTTTGTCAAATCTTGACTACTGAACTCAGCAGTGCTTACGAACAGAGCAGTGCTTACAACACCACTTTATTTTTTTTGCGAGTATGAGACAACATCACACTGCCAGTCTGCAGTGACAGAAAACAAGCTTGCACATCTTAGGCTGTGTTTAGTTTTCAGAAGTACTTTTTACTTTCTATTTATCCCCTCGCAGAATACGCATCCCTAAAAATTCTTTTTTCATCTTTCCTATTCATCTTCCTCACATAACACGTATTCCAGAAAAAAAATACTTCTTCCCACCCTCAACTAAACACAGCATTACCAGTGGACAAAGTTTGACAGTTTATTCAGGTATCACTGCAAAAAAAAAAAAAGTGTTCAGGGTTTCATAATTTCACTGCGAGATGCCCCAATGCATCAGCAGCAGTGTAGGGCAGGGGAGGGCGTCATGTGGTTTGTGGGCCGCTTTTGTTTGTCGATGAAGCCCATGGCCAATGACTGTGGTCTGCGACAACTCCGCACCTGCTGACCTGCGCCGCCGCACCCGCCCGCACTCCTCTCCGCGCCCGACGGCTCGATCGCCGGCGAGGGCGGCGACCCCGCAGATCCCTCTCCCCTCACCCTCAGACCCCCTCCCCCCCATTTCTTTCTCCTCGTTGGCATCGGCACCCACCTCTGCTCTTTGCGCACCACAAGCAGCTTCGAACCCATGCCTCCGACGCCACCCTAACCCTAGCTTGCCAACGGCGGCGCCCCCTCGCGTCGCCTGCCCTCCGCAACGCTCTTCTCCAGCTCCAGGGTCTGTGACCATGGCCGGAGCTCGCCTACGCTGAGATTGGAATCTCCTCCCGACCACCTGCATACCGCCGCGCCACTTCGCCTTTCGGATTCCTCTATTTGCGCCGCCACCAGGCTGAATCGGAGAGGAACTACAAATTAGCTGCCTCCGCCGGCGGCTGGGAGAGAAGAAGGTTGCCCCCGGGGCAATCTGATTCCGCCATGGGCGTCGTCACCCGAGCTCAAGCGAAGAGGGGGAAATCGCAGCCATTGGACGGTGAGGAAACGGCGCCTCGAGGAGGAAGAGGAGTAGGAGGCGCTGATTTGATCAGCCTTCTCCCCGATGAGATCCTGGGAAGCATCATCTCCTTCCTTCCCACTGAGGACGGTGCCCGCACCCAGATCCTCTCTTCCCGGTGGCGCCACCTCTGGCGCTCCGCCCCCCTCAATCTCGACGCTTCTGGCATAGGCGGAAGGGTCACTGTGGAAGTCGTCTCCCGCATCCTCTCCGAGCACCAGGGGGTTGCTCGCCGTTTCAGCGTCGGCCCCAGCATCCTGCTCGACGACTACCCTTCATTGACATTGGACGGGTGGCTTCGGTCTCCAACCCTAGACAACCTCCACGAGCTGGATATCACCCTTTCCCCCTTGATTGTGTCGATCCCTCGTTTTGCACTGCGGTTCTCTTCCACACTTCGCGTGGCTAAATTCAACTGTTGCCAAATCCCAAACGATTGGGCCCACCAGCTCCACCTCCCTAGCCTGCAGCACCTCGCACTTGATACAGTCATTATCTCAGATGATTCCGTGCATGCCCTGCTCGCCGGCTGCCCTGCTCTGGACAAATTTGAGCTCAGGGACACCTATAAGTATTCACCAGGGCCACAGATGCTGCCTTCCGCCCTGCACTTCTCGTCCATCCTCCGCACTGCCGAATTTGGCTATTGCCGATTTCCAGCCATCATAGCCCACCAGATCACTTCCCTAACCTCCAGGGTCTCGTACTGCAAAATGTCACCATCTCTGAGGTCTCCTTGCATGTCATGCTGTCTAGCTGCCCTGCACTGAACAGCTTGACTCTTGATTGTAGCGCTGGCTTCAGCCAATTTAGGATTAACTCCCCGCAACTTAAGCATGTCAAAATGAACTTTTGTGACTCGGATATAGATAGGCTACCTGAACTCATTGTTGAGAATGCCCCTTGCCTAGAAAGACTTTACCACCATGGACCACAGGAAGACAACATGCACATTGCAATAATTTCGGCACCAAAATTGAAGATTCTAGGCAGCCTCACCGATAATATCTCCAGGCTTCAGCTTGGCACCACTGTTTTTAAGGTACCTTTGGCTTTCTTCGTTCTCAACCTTATCACTTCTTTCAACTGTATTGCCTTTTCTGTTCAGCTGATCCATGCATGATTCAGGGATTGCACGATGTTAGAATGGATACAGAGATGCGTACTGTGAAGGTTTTGGCTCTGAGGCTTTCTAGTCTTAGACTGAACGTGACTATTAACTTGATGAGATGCTTCCCCTGCATCGAGGAGTTGTACATCGAGGTGACCATTTTTCCTTGGTTGTTCAGTCTTGAATATTTTTTACTATCCATTATTATAGCTATCTTATTCTGAAGCTTGGTTTAATTATTCTTTTATGAGTTTTATCGTCTTTCAGACATATGAGGCCAGGGAAAACATGAAGCGCCATTATTCTCAGGACCATATTGAATGCCTTGGTCACCACCTTAAGAAATTACGTATCAGTAGTTATTCAGGCAAGAGATCACATGCTGAGTTTGTCAAGTTTTTTTGTCTTGAATGCGAGTGTGCTAGAGTCCTTGGTGCTTGATGTTCCGTTTGAAATGGAATCTGGTTGGCGCATTGAAACTCAGCGGAGGCAGCTCCAGATAGAGAAAAGGGCTTCGATCGGTGCTCAAATTGATTTCAATTTTGGTGACCGTTTCAGTTATCTTAGTGATGATTTGGATTTCAGATCCCTGTGAGTAGAGATGTTGAAACTTGAGTATTCTTCTTTTAGGAGCTAATCTTCTATCCAATCTTATGTTGTATCCAAACCATGTTATTTATCTTGCTTGTACTCTATGAAATCCTTAGGATTTCAGATCCCTGTGAGTAGAGATGTTGAAACTCAAGTATTCTTCTTTTAGGAGCTAATCTTCTATCCAATCTTATGTTGTATCCAAACCATGTTATTTATCTTGCTTGTACTCTATGAAATCCTTAGGATTTCAGATCCCTGTGAGTAGAGATGTTGAAACTCAAGTATTCTTCTTTTAGGAGCTAATCTTCTATCCAATCTTATGCGGTATCTAAACTGTGTTATTTCTCTTGTAATATTTGAAATCCTTGTGTTTTCCTGAGACCATCGTTTTCAACCATCTGCTCTGTCATTACTCTTTTTTTTTTTTTTTGGGGTGATGACTGCCCATTTTATTTTGTCATCTTATGGTCTTTCTGTAATTATTACATATACCTTGTTGTTGATGATGATGATGTGAAAAGTTACTGGATAATGTTCTTGCTTGATGTGTTTTACAATAACACAACATAACATGATATGGAAACAGGATGCTCATTCCTCCGTTCGCTAGCGATAGCACGGAAGCAGTGGGCATAAAATGTCAGATCTAAACCGGAACCTTCAGTCTACAGAAATTGCAGTCTTGGGTGTGTTTTAGATAGGGAAAGATTCTCCGAAAAAACACTGTAGACCCAAAAATACACTGTAGATGAATAAAGTTACGTGAGTGGGAGAGGTGGGATGAATAGGAAAAAGTTGGATGAATAATGTTTTTTTGGGTGGGTGTAGGTGATACTAAACGCACCCATAATTTTTACTGACCAACCTGGCATAGGGGTCGAGATGGCGTACTTTGCAACCTTTATCATCAAAGCAGAAAGCTAACAATGATCCAAAATGGATACTGTTATACCATGTACCCTGCGGAGAGGAAATGTTTACTTGACTCTGGCGTCGACCTTTTCTTTTTGAAACATGGAAAGCCAATAGTTCTAAATCTAAAATGTTTTATATAATTTCAAATAATGAGCCAGTATCTAATTAGACCATTTTAATGCAATGATGAGCCCTCCGTCGCAAATTCGTATAGCTTATTTTTATGTTTCTCCTAAGACACATTCTAAACTTCGAATATGAATGGTAAAATACAATACAAAAACTGACAAGATAGAAATGATTGTAGATTCACTATGATATTAAGTTGCCAATTAACCTTTTCCCATTATTTGAAATGAATTATTCCCAATGATGTTGTTAGTCTAAAAACCTTAGATTTCTGACAAACATAAAACTAACTATATTTAGATACGCAAATTTTTAGAAGTTAATATTGGTCGGCCAAAGTCATTGTTGTCGAATAAATAGAGACGCAAGAGTGGTACATTAGGGACATACTAGAAACGGAGGCGCGACGTTGTCGCGCCAACTTAGATTAGGCCGGTGTTGTTGGTTAGTATGACAATAATATATTCCGATGGATACATAAAGTTGCATTATGTGGAAATATTGATTTTATTTTGATGGACTTTTCTATGTATGGCATTGCTCGTCATATTGGGAAGACATGTAAAAGCAAAGAAAAAATACATATATTAAGGTGTGTCTTATGACCTGAATGACCGTTAATTGTATTCCATTTTATATATTTTTAGAAAACAATTAACATATCTTATATCATAATTAATATTTATTATAGATATGATCATAGAATAATGTACTAATGGAATATATATTACAATATTTAACATAGTGCTTGCCAAGTCAATAATGATTCTTCTTTATTTTGAGGAATGCCACAATGGCAATCGATTTATAATTTGAGGCTTTTACATGTTTAGTAATCAATGCACATCCTAATCTATAAAGGAAAACGAAGGAGTGCTGATTAGCGATTACATTATGAAGAAGTAAAATGATCAAATATACAATGGATATTGGTAGTTGTTGTACATATTATTTTTATAGGTAACTTATGCAAGTAAATTATATTAATCAAATGAGTTTTTAGGGTATTTCTTAATATTAAATGAGTTAAAAGAAGATAAATTGTTAGTTTTAGGGTGTTTTTGAATATTTGACGTAGCATTTATGAATTCTAGGAGAAAAGAATAAACAACCTATGTAAATAGAATTTTAAAATTTGGTATATAGAAAATTTTATTTTTTTTATTTTCAAACAGCTTTTGTGTTCGATAACTTTTGATTATTGTATTTTATCAAAATTATAGGGTTGTTTTAAAAGATTTCCTGAGAGTAGATGGACAGCGGGTTCAATTCGACAACGATGGGGGGTTTATTCATAATACTGCTTTCGTTATTAAAAAATTTTAAGCCCGACAAAGCCCGACGCTCCAAATAATAGACAAAATTAATGCAACGAAGACAATATTTTAGACAGATACAACCATTAATTAAATCTGTAACGAAAACATTAGACTGTAAATTGATAACTTATCTTCGTGGATTCGTAAAAATGGTGCAGCATTTGTCTCTTCTTTTCCCATTCTTCTCTCTTCCTTATCCACTCACGCATAGCTCCATGGCCATCGCTTGGATGCTGCTCCGTCCTCCGCCACGGCTCAGGCAACGCCCTCGCTCGCCCACCCTTCGCCATGGCTCAGGCAACGCGCTCGCTCGTCTGCGGCCGGCGCCTGCTCCTCTCCGCGCGTTCGCGACTGCCTAGCGCTCGCCCGTGCACGGCCGCTGCTTGGCGCCTGCTCCGGCCCGCGCGTTCGCGTTTGTGGCTGCCAAGCGGCCAGTGCTCGCCCACCTGCGGCTTCCTTGTGCTCCTCCAAGCACTTTTCTATTCCGGTCACCGCCGGCACCGTCCAGTGCTCTGGGGGGCCACTCTATCCACCCGCCTGCGGCCGGCCTCCCTCAACGAGAGAGAAGTCGACAGGGGAATGAGGACGCTGCGCGAAGAGTCGAGAGGATGGCCGATGGAAAGTCCGCGCGAATCGAGTCGTGCCGGTTGAACCGTCTGATTCAGTCAACCACGTGAACCAACGGCCGAGATTTGATATCGACGTGGCTCAATCAGAAGCTGTCTTTTGGTACCAGAATTCGTGTGAAGAGATAGTCATATACACATGGGCATAGCGCGAGACAAGAGACTCTATTATAGTAATATTCCAGCAACCACTTGTATAGCTGCAGAATGTATTCTTTATTTTTAAATAATAATCGTAGACAACACAGAATTTTTCTTACGCCGTACCAAGACAAATCATATAGTATCATCAAAATAAAAGAGAAGAAAAGGTCAACGCAGAACAGTGTTCAGTAACCAAGAAAAACATTAGAGCCTCAACAGGGCCTAATTAGGAAAACATTAGAGCCTCAACACACACACACACAAGTGAGTCCTACAACCCATACCGCATTAGACCATCAGACACGTCCAAAGACTAAGATTACAAGTTTCTCAAGAAAGAAAGACCAAAAACATGAAAAGAGACCCTAGGCCTTTATTCTGTTTCTGCACTTCCATCCGAAATTACTGAAGAGTCTTCCATGACGGCGACCTAATAAACCAGTGATGGTAGCAGCACTTAACACGTCAAGCACTGAGGAGCTCCTCGCTGGCCAGCTTGACGAACTCCGTGGCCGTCGCCGCGTCGTTCCTCGCCTTGCACTCGTAGTAGAACGCCGTGATGGCGCAGACGGCGAACAACTCCACGGCGTCCATCACAACGACATACACGAACCACAGAAGCATCACCGAAGCCTCGCAGCTAACGGCGCGCGTCCTGGCGAGACCGTACGCTCGGTTGCAGACGAAGGCGAGCGCACTGGTCACGGCGATGAGCAGCACGGCACGCCTCCTCCTCCCCCTGAGAAGCTGCCACGCTCGCCGGACCGCGCTGGCACTGTGCCTGTCGGGCTCGGCCACTGCGACGACGAGGCTGAGCCTGCACACGAAGGCGAAGTACTCGAGGAAGACGGCGGCGGCGGCGAGGAGAAGCCAGCCGAGGATGAGAAGCCCGGCTGGAACGTTCTCGAAGAGGCGGTCGAGCACGAGGAGCGCGGCCATGGCCGATATGAGCAGAACGGCGTAGGCGACCTGCATGACGTACGCGAAGGCTATCGTCAGCGCGGCGCCCTTGAGCTGCGCCATGGCCTTGCCGAGCAACGTGGCGAAGGAGCACGACGTCTCGCCGGCGTACGTCGCGACGGCGGCGAGGAGGGAGACGATCCAAACGGCGTTCCCGACGGTGAAGTCGAGCAGGCGTTGGGCCCCACCGGGCCAAAAGAGGTTCCACGTGTCCTTCGCCAGGTCACGGAGGAACCTGTGGACCTCGTCTGGGCTTCTTGTCGCGTCGGTGTCGTTGCTGAACGCCATGACGTCGCGGAGCAGCTCGTCGGTGCTGACGGCCATGTCGTTGACGAGGCGGCGGAGCAAGGTGTAGGCGACGGTGAGCGCGAACACCGCTATGAATAGGCTCCGGTTGCGGAAGGGGAGGAGCGCGCCGTCCTTCAGGATGTTGAAGAACGACGTGGACGGTGTCGGGATCTTGCCGGCGGCCATGTCTGGAAACGAATCGGAAACCTTGCTAAGATTTACAGTTAAGTCATGGCTATGATCCTCCTGATCCTTGGAGCTTGATAAGGTTGCTGCAGGGTGGTCACATAGTGCCATTAGTGCCCAAGCTAGCTAGCAAAGGATTAGCGTGAGCTGTGTGCAGGAGCTAGGGAGACACGCGAGGCTTTGTAGCAAGAAGTCGAGGAAGAGTACATTCGTTAGGAGACAACAACAGCTATACAAATTGTGGTTATGTGTATGTTCTTATAAGAGTTAACAGATAAACACCACGGCATGATGTTGTCATCAACTCTCTCAATTGGTCGATGCGGCGGCATGATTAAAGCTTGGACTGATTTATTTATCAGCACTCCGGATTGTTGCATTTGCATGATTCTGCTATTGGGATACAACTTGGATTGCTATGCTACTTTGGGAATTGGGAAAATAGATATCGATCGACGAGATCGAAGCTAAGGTATCAGCCAATGACCGGAACTTTGCCGCCCTTTTCTATTGTTAAGGATGCTTTGCCACCGTGGTTGTGTTGTTTGTTGGTTGTCTCCGACTGATGCTTTGCTGACGTGGGTGGTTGTGTTGTTTGTTGGTCGTCTCCGACAGATGCTTTGCTGACGTGGTTGTGATGCTTGTTGAATGTCTTCGGTGGATGCTTTGCCATTGCGGTCAGTGGTGTAGCCAAAGGTATGCACCTATATTCATGTGAATACAAAAGATTTTCTAATACATATTGATTCATTATACATATAGCATGTACATGTATTAGCCCAATATATACATTGCATTGAATCCGTTCCTACAATAAATACCAAGATTGAGATCTCTGGCTATGCCACTGGGGCCGTGCTCGTACTATTTCTAGTGGATGCTTGGCCACCCTCTTGTTGTTTCGTGCTTCCCATCGGTAATCTTGGTGGTGATGTTCTCTGTGTAGGTTCACATGTTTTATGTTGTTTGGTTTGACCTGGCGTGTCGAATTGTGCTACTAGCTCGTTGGTTGTCTGTTCTTTTTGTCTTTGTTTTTAGTCTTTTGTGTGCGGGTCAATCCCTGCCTGCCTGGCTCACATAAGTAATGTTTGTAAACTATTTTTTTTTATGAAACTAATTAAGGTTGGCAAGGATAAACATTTCACTATTAACAATGCAAATTGTGGTGCAAATCAATCTCTTACATATATTGATGTAGGCTCTAGGAGGTGTTGCGCATGAAAAATAAATACTGATAAGTTGAAAAGTATGTGCCAATGTGCCACAGCCTCTGACCTAGTGGCTAGAGCAACTGACTAGCATTTAACAGACCTAGGCGGTTTACTTCGATAAAAAAAAAAGAGTGTGCCACAGCCCGAAATGCGTCATAATTCAAGGACATGGAGCCAACAAATTCGAGTCCAACGACACAAGATTGATTCATGGTACACTATAATGTTAGATACATAGCCATTATTTTGTACCACTTCACACGTCAGGTCGTCAAGCACCAATGAGCTCCTCGCTGGCCAGCTTGAGGTACTCCGTGGTCGTCGCCTCGACGTTCCTCTCCCTGCACTCGTAGTAGAACGCGTGATGGCGCAGACGGCGAACAACTCCACGGCGTCCATCACAACGACGTACAGGAACCTCAGCAGCATCAGCGAAGCCTCGCAGCTAACGGCGCGCGTCCTGGCAAGACCGTACACTCGATTGCAGACAAAGGCGAGCGCGCTGGTCACGGCGATGAGCAGGCAGCCAGGGTTACCAAAACCGGTCCGGTAGTTCGTACCGCCGGCCGGCGGTAACGGTATACCGGACCGGTTTGACCGGGATCCGGTGGAAACCGGTTGAATTCGAATTTTGAATTCAAATCCCCCGTGCAATCGGTTTTTTTCGGTAAACCGCTCGAATTGACCGGTAACCGACCGGTTTGACCGGTATACCGACCGGTTTGTTGGAAAACCGGCCAAATTCAAATTTTGAGTTCAAATCCCCCGTGTGGCCGGTTTGGAACGGTATACCGGACCGGTTTGAGCGGTTTACCGGACCGGTTTGACCGGTTACCGGTCAAACCGGACCGGTATACCGCTCAATCCGAGCGGTAACCGCTCGTACCGGCGCGGGATCCGGTCGCGTGCGGCGGTTGCGCGGCTTGGGGCGTTTTTTCGCCCGAGGGGATGCTCAGCTGCGCGGGGGGGGGGGAGCGACGGGGTGTCTGGGGGTGAGGGGGGCGAGGGGGGGGTTATTAGGGTTTACGCGATTTGGGCCGAGTTGGGCCGAGTTGGGCCGACTTGTTTTTTTCTTTTTCTTTTTTTATTTAACTTGTATTTAGCGAAAAAAATAGCAAATGACCAAATATTTGAGAAACTTTGACACCAATAGATCCAGCACACCATGAAGTATTTTTAAGAATTTTTATCCGATTTTTCGAATTTTTAAATTTAAATTTGAAATTTTTGAATTTGGCCGGTTTCAAACCGCCCCGAACCGCTACCGGTCCGGGGCGGTTCGACCGGATCCCGCGGATACCGGACCGGTATCCTCGAATTTTTTAACCCTGTGAGCAGCACGGCTCGCATCCTCCTCCGCCTGAGCAGCCTCCACGCCTGCCCGATCGCGCTGGCGCTGTGCCGCCCGGGCTCGGCCACTGCGACAACTATGCCGAGCTCGCAGATGAAGGCGAAATACTTGAGGAAGACAGCGGCGGCGATGAGGAGCAGCCAGCCCAGGAGGAGAGGCCCGGTTGGAACCTTCTCGAAGAGGCGGTTAACGATGAGGATTGCGGCCATGGCCGACAGGAGCAGAACTATGTAGGCCACCTGCAGGCCCCACGTGAAGGCTATCGTCAACGCGGCGCCCTTCACTTGCGCCCTGGCCTAGCCGAGCAACGCGCCGAAGGAGCACGTCTCGCCGGTGTACGTCGCGACGGCGGCGAAGAGGGAGATGATCCAAACGGCGTTCCCGACGGTGATGTCGAGCAGGCGTTGTGCCCCACCAGGCCAAAAGAGCCTCCACGTGTCCTTTGCCACGTCACGGAGGACCTTGTGGACCTCGTCCGGGCTCGCATCGGTGTCAGGGGCGGACCCAGGATTAAATTTTAGGTGAGGCGGGGTTTAGTATGAAGCTGACCCCAAAAAATCAGCACTGTATTCATATATTGTAATTACGGAAAAAAAGCAAACAATGAGAAAATAACAACGATTTTAAGGTACTACCTTTAATTTGAAAAGTAAGAATTGGTTATGCACTACACAATTCAAAAAATATGTAAATAAAATGGTTCAATAACCTAAAATTTTGTATATATCAATTAGTAACCGATAATAGAAAAGTGACTGTATGCTATTATGCCATAAACATTGTGAAAGTTAGAAGAATAATATTACAGCTCACGTAGGGAGGAGTTATATTTGGGCTATAGCGTTGGGAGGAGTTATATTTGGGCTATGGGCTCGGCTGCCTTTGTTTGGCACTTGGGCTTTGTTACGTTGTCTCCAATGCAGCCCACAAAACCAGCCTATACCTCCTCCGTCGTCTTCCAGCTCGCGAAGAACACAACGCCGGCGGTAACCATGGCTTCTGATGAGAAAATTAGGGAGGATAGTGATGCTCGTGGGAGAGTAGCTGAGGCGGCTGCCTCAGCTCGCCTAATGGGTGGGTCCGCCCCTGATTGGTGCTGTTGCTGAACGCCATGTAGTCGCCGAGCAACTCGTCGGTGCTGACGGCCAGGTCGTTGACGAGGCGGCGGAGCAAGGTGTAGGCGACGGTGAGCGCGAACACTGCCATGAATAGGCTCGGGTTGCGGGTGGGGAGGAGCGCGCCGTCCCTGAGGGTCTTGAAGAACGACGTGGATGGTGTCGAGCTGGCCATTTCTGGAAACAAATCGGAAACCTTGCTAAGATTTACGGTTAAGTCAAGGCTATGATCCTCCTGATCCTTGGAGCCTGATAAGGTTGCTGCCGGGCACTCACAGAGTGCCATTAGTGCTCAAGCTAGGTAGCAAAGGATCAGCGTGAGCTGTGTGCAGGAGCTAGGGAGACACGCGAGGCTTTGTAGCAAGAAGTCGAGGAAGAGTACATTCGTTAGGAACAACAACAGCTATACAAATTGTGGTTATGTGCCTGTTCTTATAAGAGTTAACATGTAAACAGCACGGCATGATGTTGTCATCAGCTCTCTCAATTGGTCGATGCGGCGGCATGATTAAAGCTTGGACTGGTTTATTTATCAGCACTCCGGATTGTTGCATTTGCATGATTCTGCTATTGGGATACAACTCGGATTGCTTTGCTACTTTGGGAATTGGGAGAATAGATATCGATTGATCGACGAGATCGAGGCTAAGGTATTCGGCAACGGCAAGACCTTTGCCACCCTTTCCTATTCTGGTGGATGCTTTGCCGCCGTGATTGTGCTGCTTGTTGGTCGTCTTCAATGCTTTGCCACCGTGTGGTAAGTGGCGTTTCCCAGGTTATGCGCCTTTATTCATGTGAATACTGTCGGTACCAAACTAAGGGGTACCACAAAGAATGGCTCAAGATGGCCCAGCAAGGAAGCCGCATCAGCGACGAAGGCCAACCCAAAACTTGGCAGCCCGATAAGGGCCCGCCACGACGACGTCCCAGCGTGACGAATCTCCGTCTCGATCGAGGGTGCACCTCGCTCTCGAACAGGAATCTCCGTCACGCTCGACCCCCTGCGGACGAGGACACCGGTCAAGCCTCGAAGACTCCTATGCCAGGCCCCTGCAAGGCATTAAATGCGGGACACGACCGCACGCTCCACTTCACCACGCCTCGGATGGGACACCGGTCGCCTCCGACTGAGCCAGGCACTGTGGCCCTGGGCCAAGTCCTGTGCGGACAAGGTCGGTGTCCGGAAGTGCCACTGTGCCAACAACCCCACGACCGGTCCCGTCCCAAAGTACGACGCAAAGCCTCGAAGAAGGACCCCCGAAGAGTGGCGGGAAAGGCTCGACTCCGTCCCTACCCTCGAGCAACATCCCTCGAAACAACGGTAGGCTGCTAAGAAGTCAACGATGGTGACTCCCATACCGTCAGAAAGAGTCAAAAGGCACGATTCCCGCTCGCATAGTGCACGACGTGGGCAGCACAGGCTCTCCTCGCCCTTGGTCTATAAAAGGGGAGGGAAGCCCATGCAACAAGAGAGGCTCTTCATACACGCACGCTCTCCACATAAGAACACAACACCTTTGACCCCCCAACTCAGGTACTTGGGAGCTCATCTCGCTCTCCCACCTTGCTTGTATCCCCCTACTACGAGCAACACGAAACTCAGTGCTACGCATCGCTGCTGGACGTACGGCCGCGTGGCCGGAACCAGGATAAACCCTTGCGTCCCGAGTACGATTCTACAAATCTGCCATTCGAGCGAGTGGTTAGCAGCGCAATCACTAGTTAGTGCTGGTGTGACCAAATCAGGCACCGACAAATACCAAAGATTTTATAAAACACATTGATTATGCATATAGCATGTACATGTATTAGAGCCCAACCTATACATTGCATTGAATCAGTTCCTACAATGAATACCAAGATGTAAATATCTGGCTACCCTCTTGTTGTTTCGTGCTTCGGTCAGTGGTCTTGGTGGTGATATTCTCTGTGTATGTTCACATGTTTATGTTTTTAGCCTATTTAGTTTGGCTCAGCGGGTCATGTGGAGTTGCCCTTCTCTTTTGTGGTTGTTATGCTAATCTAATTTTGTTGTTGTGTTTTTAGTTGAAACCGTTTATTAATCATCCTTAGTTTTGCGCATCACATTGGTGGTTTGTCATGCCTAGGGTAAATCTATGAAGTACTATGTTAATTTTTTGAGACATTGTTGGACAATTGTTGAATGCACTAATGGCATGTCGGCTACATGGAATCGACAAACTACCTGAAAGGTCTGAGCGTCCGAATCTTGAATATCAAGTTCCACCCCTACTTGGAATAAAAGTGAACGTCGTTGTAGTTGTGGTCGCAACACGCAACACATGCTACGTCCTAAGGTCTATTGAGGCGTTGCGGTCGGTCTGGGTGGATGGGGTTGACGGTTGACTGTTGAGGGCGCGGAGTCTGTCAAATAAGTTGCCATGAAGTCTTAGAACTTTCATGCCGTGCTCATTAAGTTTCCCTTGAAAGGTTCAAATCGATTTGTTTGTCCACACCACTCATATACCGTGACTACTTGCCCACTACTCACAATTCACAAACGATACAAACTTAAAGCAGCTATGGTAGCACCACTTCACACGTCAAGTCGTCAAGCACCAATCACCTCCTCCTCGCCGGCCAGCTTGACGTACTCCGTGGTCATCACGTCGTCGTTCCTCTCCTTGCACTCGTAGTAGAACGCCGTGATGGCACAAACAGCGAACAACTCCACGACGTCCATTACAACGGCGAACAGGAACTTCAGAAGCAGCCCCAAAGCATGGCTGCTAACAGTGTGCGTCTTGGCTAGAGCGTACGCTCTGTTGCATCCAAAGGCGAGCCCGCTGGTCACGGCGACGAGAATCACGGCACGCCTCTTCCTTCCCCTGAGCAGCCGCCACGCCCGCCCGATCGCGCTGGCGCTGTGCCTCCCGGGCTCGGCCACTGCGACGACGACGCCGAGCTCGCAGACAAAGGCGAAGTACTTGAGGAAGACAGCGGCGGCGATGATGAGCAGCCAGCCAAGGAAAAGATACCAGCTTGGTCCCATCTCGAAGACGCGGTCGAGGACGAGGAGCGCAGCCATGGCGGACAGGAGCAGGACGGTGTAGGCGACGTCCAGGACGTACGCGAATGCTACCGTGAACGCGACGCCCTTTATCTGCGCCCTGGCCTTGCCGAGCAACGCGGCGAAGGAGCACGGTGTAGGCGGCGGAGCAAGGTGTAGGCGACGGTGAGCGCGAACACTGCCATGAATAGGCTCCGGTTGCGGGTGGGGAGGAGCGCGCCGTCCCTGAGGGTCTTGAAGAACGACGTGGACGGTGTCGAGCTGGCCATTTCTGGAAACAAATCGGAAACCTTGCTAAGATTTACGGTTAAGTCAAGGCTATGATCCTCCTGATCCTTGGAGCCTGATAAGGTTGCTGCCGGGCACTCACAGAGTGCCATTAGTGCTCAAGCTAGGTAGCAAAGGATCAGCGTGAGCTGTGTGCAGGAGCTAGGGAGACACGCGAGGCTTTGTAGCAAGAAGTCGAGGAAGAGTACATTCGTTAGGAACAACAACAGCTATACAAATTGTGGTTATGTGCCTGTTCTTATAAGAGTTAACATGTAAACAGCACGGCATGATGTTGTCATCAGCTCTCTCAATTGGTCGATGCGGCGGCATGATTAAAGCTTGGACTGGTTTATTTATCAGCACTCCGGATTGTTGCATTTGCATGATTCTGCTATTGGGATACAACTCGGATTGCTTTGCTACTTTGGGAATTGGGAGAATAGATATCGATTGATCGACGAGATCGAGGCTAAGGTATTCGGCAACGGCAAGACCTTTGCCACCCTTTCCTATTCTGGTGGATGCTTTGCCGCCGTGATTGTGCTGCTTGTTGGTCGTCTTCAATGCTTTGCCACCGTGTGGTAAGTGGCGTTTCCCAGGTTATGCGCCTTTATTCATGTGAATACTGTCGGTACCAAACTAAGGGGTACCACAAAGAATGGCTCAAGATGGCCCAGCAAGGAAGCCGCATCAGCGACGAAGGCCAACCCAAAACTTGGCAGCCCGATAAGGGCCCGCCACGACGACGTCCCAGCGTGACGAATCTCCGTCTCGATCGAGGGTGCACCTCGCTCTCGAACAGGAATCTCCGTCACGCTCGACCCCCTGCGGACGAGGACACCGGTCAAGCCTCGAAGACTCCTATGCCAGGCCCCTGCAAGGCATTAAATGCGGGACACGACCGCACGCTCCACTTCACCACGCCTCGGATGGGACACCGGTCGCCTCCGACTGAGCCAGGCACTGTGGCCCTGGGCCAAGTCCTGTGCGGACAAGGTCGGTGTCCGGAAGTGCCACTGTGCCAACAACCCCACGACCGGTCCCGTCCCAAAGTACGACGCAAAGCCTCGAAGAAGGACCCCCGAAGAGTGGCGGGAAAGGCTCGACTCCGTCCCTACCCTCGAGCAACATCCCTCGAAACAACGGTAGGCTGCTAAGAAGTCAACGATGGTGACTCCCATACCGTCAGAAAGAGTCAAAAGGCACGATTCCCGCTCGCATAGTGCACGACGTGGGCAGCACAGGCTCTCCTCGCCCTTGGTCTATAAAAGGGGAGGGAAGCCCATGCAACAAGAGAGGCTCTTCATACACGCACGCTCTCCACATAAGAACACAACACCTTTGACCCCCCAACTCAGGTACTTGGGAGCTCATCTCGCTCTCCCACCTTGCTTGTATCCCCCTACTACGAGCAACACGAAACTCAGTGCTACGCATCGCTGCTGGACGTACGGCCGCGTGGCCGGAACTAGGATAAACCCTTGCGTCCCGAGTACGATTCTACAAATCTGCCATTCGAGCGAGTGGTTAGCAGCGCAATCACTAGTTAGTGCTGGTGTGACCAAATCAGGCACCGACAAATACCAAAGATTTTATAAAACACATTGATTATGCATATAGCATGTACATGTATTAGAGCCCAACCTATACATTGCATTGAATCAGTTCCTACAATGAATACCAAGATGTAAATATCTGGCTACCCTCTTGTTGTTTCGTGCTTCGGTCAGTGGTCTTGGTGGTGATATTCTCTGTGTATGTTCACATGTTTATGTTTTTAGCCTATTTAGTTTGGCTCAGCGGGTCATGTGGAGTTGCCCTTCTCTTTTGTGGTTGTTATGCTAATCTAATTTTGTTGTTGTGTTTTTAGTTGAAACCGTTTATTAATCATCCTTAGTTTTGCGCATCACATTGGTGGTTTGTCATGCCTAGGGTAAATCTATGAAGTACTATGTTAATTTTTTGAGACATTGTTGGACAATTGTTGAATGCACTAATGGCATGTCGGCTACATGGAATCGACAAACTACCTGAAAGGTCTGAGCGTCCGAATCTTGAATATCAAGTTCCACCCCTACTTGGAATAAAAGTGAACGTCGTTGTAGTTGTGGTCGCAACACGCAACACATGCTACGTCCTAAGGTCTATTGAGGCGTTGCGGTCGGTCTGGGTGGATGGGGTTGACGGTTGACTGTTGAGGGCGCGGAGTCTGTCAAATAAGTTGCCATGAAGTCTTAGAACTTTCATGCCGTGCTCATTAAGTTTCCCTTGAAAGGTTCAAATCGATTTGTTTGTCCACACCACTCATATACCGTGACTACTTGCCCACTACTCACAATTCACAAACGATACAAACTTAAAGCAGCTATGGTAGCACCACTTCACACGTCAAGTCGTCAAGCACCAATCACCTCCTCCTCGCCGGCCAGCTTGACGTACTCCGTGGTCATCACGTCGTCGTTCCTCTCCTTGCACTCGTAGTAGAACGCCGTGATGGCACAAACAGCGAACAACTCCACGACGTCCATTACAACGGCGAACAGGAACTTCAGAAGCAGCCCCAAAGCATGGCTGCTAACAGTGTGCGTCTTGGCTAGAGCGTACGCTCTGTTGCATCCAAAGGCGAGCCCGCTGGTCACGGCGACGAGAATCACGGCACGCCTCTTCCTTCCCCTGAGCAGCCGCCACGCCCGCCCGATCGCGCTGGCGCTGTGCCTCCCGGGCTCGGCCACTGCGACGACGACGCCGAGCTCGCAGACAAAGGCGAAGTACTTGAGGAAGACAGCGGCGGCGATGATGAGCAGCCAGCCAAGGAAAAGATACCAGCTTGGTCCCATCTCGAAGACGCGGTCGAGGACGAGGAGCGCAGCCATGGCGGACAGGAGCAGGACGGTGTAGGCGACGTCCAGGACGTACGCGAATGCTACCGTGAACGCGACGCCCTTTATCTGCGCCCTGGCCTTGCCGAGCAACGCGGCGAAGGAGCACGGCGTCTCGCCGGCGTACGTCGCGACGGCGGCGAAGAGGGAGACGATCCAAACGGCGTTCCCGACGGTGACGCCGAGCAGGCGTCTGGCCCCGCTGGGCCAAAAGTGCCTCCACGTGTCCTTCGCCACGTCACGGAGGAACTTGTGGGCCTCGTCCGGGCTTACCGCGCCGGTGCCGTTGTTGAACGCCAGGAAGTCGCGGAGCAGCTCGTCGCCTTCGTCGGCGCTGGGCTGGACGGTCAGGTAGTAGTTGACGAGGTGGCGGAGCGAGGTGTAGGCGACGGCGAGCGCGAACACCGCCGTGAATAGGCTCCGGTTGCGGGCGGGGAGGAGCGCGGCGTCCTTCAGGGTCTTGAAGAACGACGTGGACGGTGGTGTCGAGCTCTTGCCGACGGCAGCCATGTCTGGAAACGAATCGGAAACCTTGCTAAGATTTACAGCTATGTCATGGCGTTGATCCTGATCCGGTGTCGACGCGTCGTTGCTCTCCTTGCACTCGTAGTAGAACGCAGTGATGGCGCAGACAGCGAACAGCTCCACGGCGGCCATCGCGACGGCGTATATGAAACCCAGAAGCACCACCGACGCCGGGCAGCCAACGGCGCGCGTCCTGGCGAGACCGTACGCTCGATTGCAGACAAATGTGAGCGCGCTGATCACTGCAACGAGCAGCACAGCCCGCAGCCTTCTCCCTCTGAGCAGCCGCCATGCCCGCCCGACCGCGCTGGCGCCGTGCCGCCCGGGCTCGGCCACTGCCACGACGACGCTGAGCTCGCAGATGAAGAAGAAGTACTCGACCAGCAGCCAGCCCAGGAAGAGAAGCCCGGCTGGTACCTTGACGAAGAGGCGGTCGAGGTCGAGGTCGAGGAGCACGACGGCCATGACCGACGAGAGCAGAACGACGTAGGGGAGGCCGTACACGAAGGCTACGGTCAGCACGGTGCCCTTGAGCTGCGCCCTGGCCTTGCCGAGCACCGCGGCGAAGGAGCACGGCGTCTCGCCGGCGTACGTCGCGACGGCGGCGAAGAGGGCGACGATCCAGATGGCGTAACTGACGGTGACGTCGAGCAGGAGGTAGGCCAAGGCCCACACGAGCCTCCCCATGTCCTTGCCCAAGTCTTGGAGGAGCTCGTCTAACTCGTCTGGGCTCATCGCGTCGGTGCCGTTGCTGAACGCCATGACGTTGGGGAACACCTCGTCTTCGCGGGGCTGGACGGCCAGGTTGTCGACGAGGAGGAGGAGCGACGTGTAGGCGACGAGGAGTGCGAACACCGCCAGGAAGAGTCTCCGGTTGCGGGTGGGGAGGAGCGCGCCGTCCTTCAAGATCTTGAAGAACGACGGCGACGGTGTCGAGCTCTTGCCGGCGGCCATGTCTGGAAATGAATCGGAAACCTTGCTAAGATTTACAGTTAAGTCATGGCTATGATCCTCCTGATCCTTGGAGCCTGGTAACGTTACTGCCGGGCGGTCACAGAGTGCCATTAGTGCTCAAGATAGCAAAGGAGCGTGAGCTGTGTGCAGGAGCTAGGGAGACGCGTGAGGCTTTGTATCACGGAATCGAGGAAGAGGACATTCATTAGGAGACAGCAACAGCTATACAAATTGTGGTTATGTGTCTGTTCTTAGAAGATAACAGTTAAAAACCACGCCATGATGTTGTTATCAACTCTCTAATTGGTCGATGCGCGGCATGATTAAAGCTTGCACTGGTTTATTTATTACTCTGGATCGTTGCATTTGTGTGATTCTGCCAGGGATACCACTCGGATTGCTATGCTAACGACAATAGGGAACTTTGGGAGAATAGATATGGATCGATCGACGAGGTCGAGGCTAAGGTCAAGGATAAAAATTTCGCTATTAACATTGTAAATTGTGGTGCAAATCAACCTCTTATACTAATGTAGGCACTAGGAGGTTTCGTATATGAAGATTTTTTTTCTTCGAGTAATAATGTTTCATAATTCAAGGGCATGAAGCCATGTGATCTCAGCTTAAGAATATTTATGGTACAAATCTGAATACAATGGCACAATATTGATTGAGGGGTAATGATGCAGCACACTCTTAGATATAAACACATTATATTGTGTTAGAAAAATATGGATTATATGATCAGAAAATTCAAAGGATAAACTATTTATCCAAATTTCTTGGTTATTTGCATTTGAAGCACAAATATATCCTTATTTTATCCCAAGCATTATTTCTTCCGCCTCTAGCCAGTGAAATCATATGCATAGTATGCAAAACTTTTTTTTTAAAAAAAATATATCAATCACAGTCGCTTTGGAATCTACATTCTTTCTCTTTCACATATTCCTTTATAAGTTTAGATTGAATGTTGCACACTCTAACTTCATTGCTCGAGAGTAGATTTTAAACTGTACCACCTTCACTGGTTTACTGAAGTTGAAAAAAAAATATCGAAATGGTCTTGTCCTAAGACTCTACTAACATAACTATGGCTCTGTCTAAAAAGACACGAGCATAAAACACAGCGATCCAAAAGGGATACTGCTACACCTTGCCCAAAATACAACACTTTATGAAGAAGACATACTGTGCAGTAGAGCCGACCTCCAAAGAAAGTTGAGGAATGGTTGAGCCTTTAAGCAAGGCAAGCATTGTGCACATCCCAATTTTTTCAGCCTTCATTTGAGTCTTGTCTTTATGATGGTGCATTATGTTTCCATGAGTTGCTTGGAACCTTAGGTGCGTAAATCTGTAGGAACCCGAGTTCTTTTACTAGCTGGATAGGTTCGATTAACATGGCTTTGCTAAAATATGACCTGTACAAGTCAAGTGGTTTCATGCCATTCGCGAGATATAGGTTCTTGTTTGATTTTGTTGGAACCATAAGGAAATGATAGGCAGGGATTGGTTATCCGAGGCACATTGATGGTTTGCCATGTCTGCAATAGAGGAAAATATGCGAAGGACTGACATCTTGGCCATTGTTGGTTAAGTGTCGAACGAACCATAGTGGATATTTAGTTTCGTTTTTAATTTTGAATCTCATTTGTCAAAAGTTCGTACAAGGTGTTGGAAGTTCCGAAACTTGTGAAAATGAAAAACTTCCCCAAAAAAAGTAAAGTTTGGTGTTGGCTGGCGGGCGGCCGCTAATCAGCGTAGCCCCAAAATGTGTGCTGTGTCTACAACCGATGAACAAAGTGCAGTACATACACCATCAGACACCTCCAAATGCTGAGGTTACAAGTTTCTGAAGAAAAAATACCAAAAGCATGAAAACACCTTAAGCCTTGATTCTGTTTCTGCACTTCCATCCGTAGTTAGTGAAGAGCTCCATGATGGTATAGCAGCACCTGACACGTCAAGCACCGATGAGCGGCTCCGCGCTGGCCAGCTTGACGAACTCCGTGGTCGTCGCCGCGTCGCTGCTCTCCTTGCACTCGTAGTAGAACGCCGTGATGGCGCAGACGGCGAACAGCTCCACGCCGGCCACCGCGACGGCGTACAAGAACCCGAGAAGCATCCCCAACGCCGTGCTGCCAACGGCGCCGCGCGTCCTGGCGAGAGCGTGCGCTCGGTAGCATGCGAAGCTGAGCGCGCCAACCATGGCGACGAACAGCACGGCCCGTCGCCTCCTCCCCCTGAGCAGCCGCCACGCCCGGGTCACCGCACCGGCGCCATGCCGCCCGGCTCGGCCACTGCGACTACCACGCTGAGCGCGCAGAGGAAGACGAAGTACACGAGGAAGACAGCAGCGGAGAAGAGGAGCAGAAAGCCCAGGAGGAGAAGCCCGGTAGGTCCCTTCACGAAGAGGTGGACGAGGAGCGCGGCCATGGCCGATAGCAGCAGAACGACGTAGGCGACCTGGAGGCCGTACACGAAGGCTACCGTCAGCACGGTGCCCTTCAGCTGCTGCGCCCTGGCCTTGCGGAGCAGCGCGGCGAAGGAGCACGACGACGTCTCGCCGGCGAACGTCGCGACGGCGGCGAAGAGGGCGACGATCCAGACGGCGTTCCCGACGGTGACGTCGAGCAGGAGGTAGGCCGCGCTGGCCCACACGAGCCTCCACGTGTCCTTCCCCAAGCTCTGGAGGAGGTGATCGCGCTCGTCGGGTGCTATCGCCTCGGTGGTGCCGTTGGTGACCCTGAACGCCATGACGTCACGGAGCACGTCGTCGGCGCGGGGCTTGATGGCGAGGTCGTTGATGAGGAGGAGGAGCGAGGTGTAGGCGACGGCGAGCGCGAACACCACCATGAAGAGGCTGCGATTGCGGGCGGGGAGGAGCGCGCCATCCTTCAGGATCTTGAAGAATGACGTGGACGGGGTCGTCGTCGAGCTTTTGCCGGCGGCCATGGATGGAAACAAAGGGGAAGCCTTGCTAAGATTTACAGTTAAGTAATGGGCATGGTCCTGATCTGGGCCGCCTGATAAGGTTATGGCCAGACGGTCGCAGAGTGCCATTAGTGCTTAGGCTAGCGAAGGACCGTGACTGCGTGAGCTTTGCAGGAGCTAAGCGAGGTTTTGTAGCACCAAGTCGAGGAAGATGACATTTGCTAGGAGATGGCAACAACATATTGAAATGGTGAGTATGTGTCTGTTAGAAGAATTATCAGGTAAACTTCACAGCACGGCGTCGTTACGAACTCTCTCAATTGGTCGATGCGCTGCATAGTTAAGCTTGGAGTGGTTTATTTACCGGCACTCTGGATTGTTGCATTTGTGTGATTCTGCTAGGGATACCACTTGGATTGATAATTTGATATGCTAACAATAGGGAACTTTGGGGCAATAGATAGCGATCGACGTGGCCGAGGACTCGAGTCGAAGGTATGGCAAGGATAAACATTTACTACTAGCAATACGTAATGTGGTGTAATCAATCAAATATACTGATGTAGGCTCTATGAGGTTTCATATATGAACATGAGATTCAAGAGCGTGATGTATGCTGTAGGAGGCATTTGTGGCATCATGCGCTGAAAATGTTTCATAATTCAAGGGCATGAAGCCATGTGTTCTGAGTTTAAGAGAAAGTACGGCCACAAATCTGAATCAAATGCCAATGACACAAGATTGACTCGGAGTGCTCCTGCAACACACTAGTCCAATGTTAGATATAAAGCCATTATTTTGTGTTATCAAAAATAGATTATATGATAATAAAAAATTTCTCATGATAAACTATTTGTCTTGCAATTGAAGCACAAATATACCCTTATTGCTATCCGCAGCATTGCTTCTTCCGCCTCTAGTAGAGTAGTGACCAGTGAAACCGTATGAATATATAAGTAGGTAAATTTGAAATATCACAATCGTCGCTTTGGAATATACATTCTTCCTCTTCTTCACCCTAACTACACGTAAATTTTGTGGAAGTTTCCTAAACCATCTTTATTGGTTTACTAAAGTTGAAAAAAAATATCGAAATGGTCTTGTCCTAAAGACTCTTTACTCTTTCATATATTCCTTCACCCTCTTAACTGCAGGTAAATTTTGTGAAAGTTTCCTGAACCATCTTTATTGGTTAACTGAAGTTGAAAAAAATATCGAAATGGTTGTCCCAAGAATCTACAAGCATACCTTTGGCTCTAACTGAAAAGACTTTACCAACATAACTTCGGCTCCTATCGGATTTTGCCTTGTATTCACGCCAAATCTGCTGGCATGCATGAGAAAAGTCAGCCGCAATTGAAATCTGATTGGAGTGGCGAGAGCCATAGGGAGTGGCATTGGAGTGGCGAGAGGCAAGAGCCCCGGGTAGTGGCAGGGGTGCATGGCCATGGATCCTGACCAAAGATATCTAGTGGTGTCTTAGCGCAACCTTTACCTTGACAGTAAGCATAAAACTATTTTGGTCCCAATACCTTTACACCACCTAATATCATGTACCTAACTGAGACGGAAAAGGAAAACCAAGTCGATACATTGCAAATGATTTCTCAAGGAATCGAGAAACTTCATACCACATAATCCAAACCTCCTTGTTCTACAGCACGCACTCATCGATACATTACAGATATAAACAAAGCGAGCATTTGAGACAAGAGGCCACTACACTGACAGGAAACATTATGCTTATATAAACCCATGCATTCCAGACACATCACCACCCCGTAGACCACCATACCACAACCAGAACGCCAACCACCACCTCCAGGCGGGAACCCAGGATACATTCCTGGCTGCACAGCAAAAATAATTTATGAAGGAATTCTTTGTGCTAAGCTCTCGATCAGATTTCGGAGCCCCAGGTGCCTTCCAAGCTTTTTATGCTGCGAGGACTATAATCACTATGAGCAGGACAACTCCAAAAATAACGAGCAACAAGCATATCTGCAGCAAAGGGAAAACAATAATGTGCCGACAAGTGAGTGAGGGTATCTCCGAAAATAATTTATGAAGACGCAGGATGCTGTTCTAAAATATATGATGGAGGATATTAGTGAAGTGTAACAAAAGGCTCTGAATTACCAGTGAAGAGTTCGACTTCTGAGTTTTAGCAGCTTTTGAAAGCTGGCCTTTGGCTTGCGTGGTTGATACAACAGCATTCTCTATATGGGAGTCAATGTCGTCTGCAACACAATAAAAGAAACAAAATTAGGTGGGGAAATAGGCAGACTTATGCTTTGAACATATTGAGACGCAGATATTTCATCTGTCAGTCTGACAGGTCACATACCAATCATTGCTCCTTGATCATGGACTAGCACGGCAAGATCTTTAAAGATTTCATTTACTTCAGTAATTTGGTGTTGAATCTCTTGTATTCCCTGATCCCTCTCCTCAATGATGGCCTCATTGAACACAATTTCATTATCCAAGAATACAAGCTCTTGCCTATGGTAAATCAAATATATCAAATTAGCACCTTGAGAAATTCACAAACATTACCCTTTTTAAGGGAAGAATGCTCATTCGTGGCATGCAAACGAAGGATGCCAGTTTTGTCCAAGCATTCGTATATCAAGAAGGAATGCATGTCTTCCAAGTACACCTTGAACAGAGCTAACAAATCTATACAAAATAGATCCACAAACTTGACAGAACCTGTACAAAATAGTTCCACAAATACAACAGACATAATCAACTTACCTTCTAGATTCTAGAAGCTGCGTTCGCTGTTCAGCCAGCTTATCAGCGCCATTATTCACCTCGGTTGAGTTGTAGCTGCAAAAAATGGTCACTCATTGATTAGCCATAGTGGCAGTAGACAGAAACCGCTTTTCAAATAAGCAAAGGCAAACGAGATTAGAAGACACGATAATAAAACTTACTGACTTCATGTACTACAGAAGGAAAAATTATTACAGACAAGGCATAGAAACATGAAGGAAAAAAATGTCAGAAGACCATAATTTACTGTTTATCTTGAAGAGGCAACTAAAAATTATTTATGAAGAAAAAAATTATCACGTCCAATTAATAGGGCCATATTTTCCCTAATTTTTTTTTAAAAATGTTTCTTTTCCGGTAAGAAAATGAGATTGAATCAGAAACTATTCAATCATCTCAGAACAAAATATAATTCTGATATTTAAGCCTATGGCAGGTTGGATTAGCTTTGAATTGCTAACTTCAAACTGCAATTTACAATCCCCATATATATCTAGGAGTACTGTGGAAGTGTGGAGGGTAAGCAAGGATTGATGAAACTGAGTACTCATAAAATGTAACATGTATTAGGGCATTCACTGTTGGTTGGGAACAGATCAGGAGGTCCTGACTGCCATCAAGAACAGCTCATTACAAATTTATAATATGTGCCTTTGTGATGTTAATGTGCATCTAAACTCAAAACTGACTGGCAAAAAAATTGGCCATTCCATTCATTGGAGATTGGACTGTTCTATTAGTCTAACAGGGGCATGATATATTGATATTAGTTTTCAGGCATTCTACTTTTACAGGACTATATCAAGGAGGTTAGAAATGAACAGAGCATTCAATTCGTCTCAAAGAAGAAAAATGCCTGTAGTAATGCAAAAATAAAAATCATACATATGGCAACAAGTCACAAAAATTTGAGCAGTAAATCACCTCTGTGGCAGACCCGCTTGAGAAATAAAAGGTGCATATGCAGCTTCTCTCTCCACTGCTAGCCGTTGAGCTTTCTGAAATTCTTTTAGGACTGCTTGGAAATCCTTCGCTAGCTTTGCATCAGCAATCTTCTTGGTAGCCTGCAGTTTAATATGATGCCATTAACACAATTTGTATCAAGACACTATCAGAAAAGAAGGAAAAACATTTTGTTCAGCAAGTAATAAAGCAATAAGAATGGCCAACCATTTGAATATCATTGAACACAGCAAGCTGATACACTTAAATGCATAATTTAAATCTTGCTACAATTTTTTTATCACCACGAATGCCAGAATACGAACATTGAAGCATGTTGCACTAAAAAAAGAAAACTTATACAGTTGTCTACCGAGAAAATTCATCTAGATTCTTGCAACTTCAGGCAAAGTTAGATAAAACCAAGCACATATCATAATAGAGTCAATCTCAACCAGAGATTCAGTTCAGAGCACATGAGTTGCACCAGTTCAGAGTAATGATATGAAAAGACCATGGTTTTCCAATCTCATCATATTCTTGGTAAAGGAAACAAGAACACAGAAATGCTTGTAGCCATGGAACAGAACAAAACAGTTATATGTAAAATGAATAAAAAGCCACAGGAAAATATTAATCAAGAATATTCCTATAGTTATATAGAGAAAGGCACATACGCTGACTTCAACACGATGATCTGCTTCACTAGCTTGTTTAAGCTTGTCTGATGTATCCTTCACTAGTTGGGTTATGTGTTGCCGTGTTTTATGTCTGCAAGCAACAGCAACTGATACTTAGGTGACACATCAAAACAACTGGAACTTGTAAGCAAACTTGCCCAGCCGAGTCTGCAGATAAAAGTTCAACAAACTAGGCATAATCAACCTTTCAAACTGAACTTCAAAATACATCACGTCACGACAAAGAAGTTCGATACATCCCATAGCATTCCTTAAGGGGCACATAGAACTTCGCTTCGAGACCACTAAATCATCTATTTGGGCGGGTCATACGGCTTGATTCGCTCAATTTAACAACCACAAAGGCTATCAGCCAAACCACGAATCAGGAATGGTGACGTTGGAGTCGGCAAATTGAACACGTTATCAAATCCAACAAAAAAATATGGGGAAAATTAAGGCCTAAGCAACCCTTGGCAGCAAGCACGGATGCATCCATAGCAGAGACGAAACCTAAATCGAGATCAGAAACGAGGACGCAGAATTCTCCCACCGATAATTCCGCAGATGAATAAAAACTGAAAACCAAAACCAGCGCTGACCGAGCCCCTCGAAACCGCATCCGCCGGAATCCGATGCGATTCGAGTCGAGAGCGAAACCGAGACGCAGCAGATAGATTTGCGGAGGCAGGGAGGGAAAGAGGGTAGGTAGATCGGACGCACATCCTGTCGCGGAGGTCGGGGGTGTCCTTGGGCGTGCCGAGCGTGTTGACGAGGCGCTGGAACGTGGCGACGGCGGTGTTGATCTGGAAGACGCCCGACGCGACGGCCTGCGACGCGCCGGCGCCGGCCGAGGCGGGGGCCCGGCCGTTCCTCCGGCCCAGCGGCGCCCCGCGGACGTTGCCCGCCTCCAGGTCCTGGAAGCTCATCCTCCTCCTTTTCCCCTTCCCCCGCCCTGTCTACAGGCCGAAAGCGATCCGCGGCGCACGCAATCGATGGCTGCGAGCGGCGGGGGACGAATCCGGCGTGGGGGAATCGAGAATCGGGGTCGCGGCCGGCCGAGTCCCGGAGGGGAATTGCGAATTGGTAGTGTGGCCGCCGCGTCGCCTCGCCTTGCCTCTCTGTCTCTCTCCTGTCCTGTGTGGCGTCGGGTTGATTGGGGATTCCGGAATTCACTCGCGGGGGAAGGAGCTAGCAGCTATAAAACTTTGGGGAAGCGGCGTTAATTATGCGGTTGGCTCTGGGGTCTGGTGGGGCCAAAGCCAGCCAGCCGCTCAGCCAGGTTTCCCGCCGGCTCGGTCTCCCTCGGCTTCGGCTGCATCGTGTTTGGACTTTGGAATTGCCCCGCGTGCAGCCGGGCGGCTGGAGAGCCTAGCTAGAGCCCAAGAGGCACCAAGACCCGAGAGTATATTAATTAACGATGGGTTAATTCAAGATCGAAGTGTCAGGGGGCTAATCTTTTTGGAATCGGATTTGTTTAAGACGGTTTGGATTGGATTAAAGGTTTGCGATTGCTGCGACCGGGTTGGCTAGGTCAGTCAGGAGACGCGCGCGCGACTTGGTGCTGTGGTTGGCGATGGCCGCGCGGGCAAGCTTGACACGGAGTAATTAATTAACAATCCAGCCGTGGTGGAGAAGGGAGGAAAGGATAGTCTAGTGGACAACGTCGACGTCGAGGCGAAGGAAGAGAGCCGGAGCCGGGGCCGCCGAGGTGAGGGCTGAGAAGGACGGGGCAACCTCGCCAGGAGCCCAGGAATCATTCCTCCGGAATCAGCAGCTG
Organism: Digitaria exilis; assembly: GCA_015342445.1. NCBI lineage: Eukaryota > Viridiplantae > Streptophyta > Magnoliopsida > Poales > Poaceae > Digitaria > Digitaria exilis. The sequence continues at coordinate 961,620 of JACEFO010000662.1, forward strand.
CAAGCCAACGGCACGGCGGCCGAGCAGCTCGGTTTGTTTTCGCTAATCGCGCATCGCTCTCTGAGCTTTTTTTTCAAAAAAAAAAAGAAAGTAATCCTTTGCTCTTGCCGCGGTTCGCCGTTTTCCGTAAGCCAACCTGTATTCTCTGCCGCGGTACTGTCGCCACATCACACATCGGCGTGGAGCCGTGGAGTGATGATGGGCACGACTGGGCCGCCCGGCTAGCTTTCCTTTCCTTCGAAAGTTCGAATTTGTCCTCTCTCTTTTTTCAGGGCATTGGAGAATGCCAGAATGGAGTGCTCCTCCGTCCTCCCATCATGTTGTGCGTGTCCGCCTGTTAGCCCGTGTGCTTCGCGACCCTTTGACCTTTTTCTTTTTTGCACGCGTTTTTTTTCCTCCTTTCAGGTAGGATAGCTCGTGATGGAGAGCTACTCTCTCTTTGAAGACACTGAGTCCAAGCACGAGTAATAAGCATGTCGCCTAAAGTATATACTGCTGCTGCGGCAACCGTCGGGCTCGATCGATCGAGACGTCGAAACGGCAAAACGCCAAAAAAAAAAACTCGGCTGTGTTTAGATTCTGAAAAAAGTAGTTCTCCAACAAGTTTTTTCTATTCATCCAACTCACAAAACACGCTTCCCAGTACACTGTTCATCTAGAAAAAGTATTTTTTACCTCTAATCTGACAGCCCAGAACACACAGCACAGTCCTGCGTTATCCTGTTGCTATTCGAGATGGACCCCCTTCGATAACTTGCTACGAGCTCCCCAGCCTCACTTCAGTTGGGTCAATCTTCCGAGCTGGCTAACGTAACTTCATGCACGCTGATTGACTCGATCAATCCACGAGCTGAAGCTGGTTGCACATATACTAGTGCCCAACAACTCGGACCAGCATTTCCCGTCAGAAGGGGCGCAGTCAATTCCATTCGTCGAACTCCATCCGGCCTCCACCATGGACTCCGGACGTCTGGTGCCTCCTCGGAGCCACTAGAAGAGATTGGAGCGTGAGCAGGTAGGAGCGAGGCAAGGCACTTGAATTGATCGATCTCGTGCGTGAATTCATCCACGGACCACGGAAGGGCCTAATTCCACATTCCAACCTCTCGACTCCTCAATAATAATCTGGCAAAAAAAAGTGGGAAGCTCAGGGGGTGTTCAGCAGCTGCATGTACTGCAGCAGAGAACAGAAGCAGCAGCAGTGCAGCCCAGCCGAACACCGCCTCAGGCCGTGTTTAGTTACCAAAAGTACTTTTTACTTTCTATTCATCCCCCTCACAAAACATGCATCTCCAAAAATTCTTTTTTCACATCTCTTATTCATCCTCCTCACATAACACGTATAAAAAAAATAGTTTTTCTCCGTAACACGCTCACGCTCGCTGAACAAACTGCTCAGGCTGTTCAGTTGCGGACTGTGGTGCTGCCGCCAGTACGCCAGACGCCCACGGCCCACTGATCCAGCTTCGTCGGCTCCTTGAGAGAGAGAGAGAGTGCCGTCTAGATTTGTAGGGCTTGAATCTGTTTTATAAACGTTTTTTTATCTCATAAATAAGGCAATAAAAATGGGCTGGCCACCCGCACAAATCAGAAAACGTGGCCATTTTCACGGCCCATAACACGAATGGGTCGCGGCTCACCGGGTAAAACCTCGATCGCGGCCCACCGGGTAACGTGGCCTTTTTTTTTTCGGGTAACGTGGCCATTTTCTGTGTGTATCCTCTATGGTGTGTGTATGTATTGCTGTAGAATGTGTTCATCGTACAATAGCGCCAGCGCTGAGGCTATATAACACTACAGTGGACATTTTCTTTTTGCGACACAACACTACAGTGGACTGCAGATAACATATCCGGTGTCACTGGATTTGTGCATCAACAAACAATTCGAGGTGTCACCAATCCGTATGTTCCTAAACTTGGTAGCACGAAAATCAAAATGTTTGAAATAAAAAAAATATGAATATAAATATTAAATAGGTAAAGTATAAAAACATCTATCATCATGCAAGGTTTGAAGATAAATAAAAACTTGTACAAGTAGATTAAAAGAGCAACATTGGATTATTTCAAATCTTTTCACTATTACTAATATTTTTTCTAGAATAAATTAGTCAACTCTTTTTTTTTCTAGAACCCCAAAAGTACCCTTTTTCTATAGGACTGAATACAAGTATATATACAACATCTTTGACTTGGTAAACATAATCCCTGCTGTGATTTTGGACTTTGTGTGGTCCTGCAGTCTTATCATCTCATCATATAAGATCATGTTCCGTTGCATCGGATCAAAATCACCACTTCAGTTTCTTTGTAGGGCTCGATGATGGATGTGGTGTTATCAGCAGCGGACAGTGACATCGTCACCCGGTTCATGTCATTCATCATCCAAAGGTTCCATACTCCTGTTGTTGACAACAAAACAAGGCTGCAGCAGCTGCTCCTACGAGCCAGCACCATCGTCGAGGAGGCTGATGGGCGGCGGATCACCAACCGCGGCATGCTCCTTGAGGCAACTTAGGGAGGCCATGTACCATGGCTACTATCAGCTGGACACGTCCGGGCTATGGGCGTCTGCGTCTCAACCAAAAAGAAGGGTACCAGTGATCACAAACCCCAGATCTGTATGGACAACCTGGAAGGCACGCTTGATGGTATGGAAGAGTTTCTCCTAATCCTGATGCAATGTCCTCCTATTGTTCGTCAGCCATATAGTGCCTATCTGTTCATGGAAAAGTGCATGTTTGGTCGACATGTGGAGAAAGAGCACATCATAAACTTTTTACTGAATCCTTGTTCATCTTTGGATGTCCTCCCTGTTATTGGGCCCTGTTATGTTGGAAAAAGGACCCTAGTTGAGTATGCATGCAGAGAAGAAATTGTGCGGAGAAACTTCTCGCGTATTTTGCATTTCAGCAGTGATGATCTCAAGAACGTAAAGGATTGTTATACTTTGGATAGCTGCAGGAAGTTATTAGGCCTTTCCGATGAGAGGTTCTTGATTGTTGTAGGGATTGTTCACGTCTTCACGACGCTGATATGGCATGGGGTAAGATTTGCAATTTGTTGAGCCATTTAGCGATTGGTAGCAAGGCCATACTTATAAGCGAAATGGATCAGGTGCAGGGGCGAATCTAGCTCGGCCGGTCACCGGGGTCAGCACCGTTTTTAGCCGGGGTCAGCTTCTTGGTGGAACAGTGCAAAACAGTAATCTTCACTGAATTTAGAAGAACTCATCGGGGTCAGTTGACCCCGATAAATGCCCTTGCATCCGCCCCTGATCAGGTGTCTAGTTTGGGGACCGTGCAGGCTCTTACTCTAACAAGGTTACCACAAGAGGAGCACTGGTACCTTTTCAGAGTCCTTGCCTTTGGGAGCGCAAACCCTTACGATCACCATCCAGATCTTGCGTCAATAGCCAAAGAAATTGCAATAGAGATAAGTGGTTCTTTTATGATTACCAGCGCAGTCACTAGGATGCTAAGAGCTAGGACTGGGCGTTCGGTACGTATCGAACCGAACCGATCGGTTCCTCAAAGTTCGGTTCCTGAAAAATAAATACCGATCGGTACCTATCAGGAACAAGAACCGAGGAAATTCGGTTTCGGTTCCTTAGGTTCAGTACTCGGTTTTACCCAAAAGTCTCCGGGTAGGTGAAGGTGCGGAGCAGGCCGAGCAGCAGCCCCTCAGGCAGCAGGGGCCCGAGCACGGGCGTTGGGGCGCCTGACGCTGGTGGCCTGGGTCGCGTGTCGCTCTTGGCCTCGGACGTCGGGCGTGGACGGTTAGAGGCGGAGCCGCATAGGGGAGAGGCGCCTGCCGCCTGGACTCGCCGTGGAGGGGAGCGGCGCCTGGCCTCATCACAGAGGCGGAGCCGCGTCGGCGCGCCTGGCCTCGTCGGATGGCGGAGCGGAGGGTTGGAGGCGGAGGGCTGGACGGCGAACGACAGTTGGCGGCGGAGGGAGAGGGGCGGATGGCAGATGCGTCCGTGCGTGGTGCCGTGGTGTGCGACGACAGATGGCGTGCGGGGAAGGGAGGAGCAGAGGCTGTGAGATAGATAGGGTTTGTTACTGGGCTAATTTAATGGGCCGTTGTTGGGCTGCCACTAAATGCTCGGTTCCCTCGGTTAACCGAGAACCGAGCCGAGGAGTTCGGTTCCCCCAGACTAGGTTCCGAGAGCCGAACCAAAATTCTCGGTTCCGGTTCCGATTCTTTCGGTTCGGTTCTTGGTTTTTCGTGCCCAGCCCTACTAAGAGCTAACATGAATAAACAATTTTGGCGCCGCACTCTGGGGCACTTTAGGAAGGCCCTGAATATGCATATTCTTGTTTTTGGGAGGATCCAAGGGACACGCAATCCAAGAAAAGAATTCTTGCCTATTTTCATACCTTTAGCCATGGTAGTGATGGTCCTCTCATGCTTTTCTGCAACCACAGATATGAGACAAGTTCTATCGTTCAAGGGGACATCCCAACCATGAAGACGCCACAAGAGGTGCTTAATGCAAAAGATCTAAAACATGGAGACAAGTTTGATGTGATGATTCAATCTCAAATACCCCCCTATTATAAGTACATATCAAAATGCGTCGTGCAGGAGCCTACAAAGTGTTTATCCTAGAAATAAGTGTGTTAAGAGAAAACAAAATCAGCAAAAAATTGTAGCATGACTTCTCTAGTTGAGTTGTGTCAGTATAACTCAACCACCGATGTTCAAATCTTAAATAATTTTCATGTATCTATATTAATACTATAACAGACTTCCTCCATTTAAAGTGACTGATTCCTTATGTTTGTATAAGTCGATCGTGAGAGCCATCAGATCGTCACTGGGCCCCGTGATGAACATGGTCTTACCGGGCCTGATATGTTGTATTTCACCATTGCAACTAGACTGAGTGTGATTGCAATTGGTTCACGTCCAGTTGTAATTGGTCCATCGAGTTGCGATTTGTCCAATGTCATAATTTTTTTATGCTTGTCACTTATCTGTTTGTAGTCAATGAAACATAATAGGGGAAATAAAAAAAACTTATGTGCACCATATTATTAGGGGCAATACCCTTATAAGCTACCTAAAAATTTATAATTCCTTATATACCATCATTGTCTCAATGATAAGTGGGACCGGTTGTGTCAAGGACATGTGGATCACGGCGACATATGAGAGATTAGAATTTTTTTAGTACTAGCATATAAGGGGTTTTCCTATTAGTAACTTACATTATTAAACTGATAATGAACATCAAATTAGTATATGCATATTCCTCTGTCAAAAAAGAATAATTAAGAATCTGTATTTACCTCACATTAGTAAATACATATTTATTTATTTTTTTGAACGGAGGGAGTACATCGATGTCCCTTGTTACGTGAGTCCTTGGTCGCCTCACGTGGATCGCCAACGCGGTCGTCTCACTCGTGCCGCTGGTCTGACCCACGGGCCACGGAAAGAAATCGCCGAAGAAATCCAAATAAAATGAGCGCGCTGTCGTGCGCGTGTAACGAACCGTGTAGGACTGTAGGCAGACTTCGACCATTACTTTAACCCAACGACAACGGCGGCTTTGACTGGCTCTGTTCTTTTTTCTTCTTCTTTGGTGAAGACTAGTCTCTACAGACTACCAGAGCATCGAGACATCGATCGGAATCCACACGGAATGGATGCAGAAGGGAGTGGCGCACAGCTCCTGCTTGGCACTTTGGCAGTAAAAGCAGTCAAAATCATACATTTTTCTACAGAAAATGCTGTAGGTCAAGTCAACAACGTTGGCTTGGACTAACAGATATCACAGTTGGTCTATACAGGCAAATACCTTAATTAGTTAAAAATGGTGCCTCACACCCTCCAAACTGATCTATATAAACAGGGGTATATACGTGCGCAATGTTCTGAAAACTGCACTAGCAGTGGAGTCGTGGACCACAGGAACTATTCATTTTCTATCGGTAGCACATACTACAAATTAAAGATGAACACGGTGATCTCTACCGTGCTGAGTGACCTCATTAGCCGGTCCATCTCTTTTCTCATTAACAAATCCCAGGCTCATGTTTCCAACACTGACAATAAGGTATCAAGGTTGCAGCGGCTGCTCCTACGGGCCAGCACCGTCGTAGAGGAGGCCGAGGGGCGGCAAATCACCAACCGTGGCATGCTCCTGCAGCTTAAGAAGCTCAAGGAGGTCACGTACCGGGGTTACTATGTGCTGGACACCAAAACAGATGTATCTGAGGTGAGCCAGTGCAAATTTGGAAGCGACATGGACGATCTGGAAGCTACACTTGATGGTATGAAAGAGTTTCTACTAATCTTGATGCATTGTCCTCCTGTTGTTCGTCTTTTTGAACGAACTCTTCCTGTTGCTCGTCAACCATACACCACCCATCTGTTCATGGAGCAGTGCATGTTTGGTCGAAGAATAGAAAAAGAGCATATCATCAACTTCTTGATGCATCCTCGTTCGTCTTTTGATGTTCTTCCTGTCATTGGGCCAAGTTATGTTGGAAAAAGAACCCTAGTTGAGCATGCATGTAGAGAAGAAGTCGTGAAAACAAACTTCCCCTGTATTTTGCATTTCAGGAGCGATGATCTTAACAATCTAGCAAATGATGGAACCATGGACAATTGCACTAAGATTAGTCCTTCAAATGGGAGGTTCTTAATTGTTGTGGAGCTTGCTCATGAAACTGATGAGCTGGCATGGGATAAACTCTAGCGCTCTTTATGCCGTAGATTGAGCAATAGCAAGGCCATACTTATCAGTGGAATGAGTCAAGTTTCGGACCTAGGGACAGTACCAGCTCTTAGACTGACAAGGTTACATGAAGAGGAGTACTGGTACTTCTTCAGAGTACTTGCCTTTGGGAGCACAAATCCATATGATCATCATCCGGATCTTGCCTCAATAGCCAAGGAAATTGCAACAGAGATTGACGGTTACTTTATGATTACAAGCGTAGTTACTAGGGTGCTCAGGGCTAATATGAATTCGCAATTTTGGCGCCGCGCATTATGGTATATCAGGAAGTCTAAACAAATTCGCACTATTGTTTTTGGAGAAGACCCAACAGACATGTCCAAAAGAATATTGTGCCCTTATTTTTATAGCTTCAGCGATGGCAGTTCTCTCATTTTTTGTTATAACAGATACGAAATTCCGGGGTCCATGATGCAAGGGGACGTGGCAGGTGCGATGATGGCAGAAGACGTGCTTAATGGAAGGGTTATGAAACATGGAGAGAAATTTAATTTAATAACCCAATCTCCCATGCCTCCCTACCATTATTACATTACAAATTGTGTAGTTGAGAAACCTCAAAATGCTGATTCAAGAGAAAAGTGTCTTAAAAGGAAAAGAAACAAGCAAAAATCATTAGAATGATTGCTAAATACTGCCCTTAGACGAATTCATATATACAGCTTCTTATTTGAGCAGTATTTTAATGCTTTAGGGCATCACAAACTGGAAAAATAGTTTGGGCACAAGGGAGTCACTTGGACCCACCAGTTGAGTGTTTTTTAGACGGCAAAGTCAAGGGGCATAACTTTTTCTTATTCCGAGTTCAACGGAGCGTGTTGTTACCTCATTGCACATTTGAGTGTTTCACTAGGTGCGCGCCCGTACGTTGCTATGGGTGACAAAGATAAAATAGTGGGGAAAATAATTAGTTCAAAAATATATATGTCCTCAATTTACAGGCCATGGTGTATGATCTCTCTTTTGATTGCTTGTACATCAATCATTTTGGTTTATGTTTCCACTGAGAAGGCATTATAATTTACATGAAAACCATCATATATTTATGGGACAAAGTTCTCTGGGAAAAACCAATAGAAGACAACAACCTAGTTCTACTGAAATGTGTAACTGACAACCGAGCTTGTCCTTGGACAATGAGTCTATCTCATGAGACAATATTGTAACTTGGGAAGCAACAACCTACAGTGCAATAAGACTCTATAAAGATGCATGATGCTAAATCTCTGTAATCAAATATCTTAGAAATTTTTTTATGGAGCCCAAGAATACAAATACTTTGATTCCACCCTTGTTCTGTTGATTGCCTACTACTCTGCAAACATACTCTATCTTGCCAGCGAAGTGTTTAATAGTGTGACTTTCACAAGATTTCACAAGAAACTTGGGAGTTTACTGAATATTCTTTCCCGCCGAATCACATGTTGATGTGAAGGACAATAAGCCTAGAGCTTGCACAAATATGGAGGACAGCAGATAATGACAATGCAAATTAAGAAGCAGCAGTCTGAAGCATGCGTAGGTAAGAGAAAAGGCAGGATTCCAAAGATTGGGAAGAACTGATTCTGCCATTTCCTGTTGTTCAAATAATGAGACTGCAATACGTCAACCATGCTATTTTGAAGCTGATTTGAACTAACTAAAGAAGAAATAAAAAAATAGCCTCAGACAATACATCACAGCCATCCGTATGTTCAAATTGGTATGATCTAAAACGTGGCATATTCACCTAAATGGAAAAACACCTTAAGTTGGGGGCATCTAACAAAAGGACCAACCTAAAGTGCTGCTGACATACCACCGATGTCAAGCCATCCAACCGAAAGTGTTGCTGACAAACCATTCCAGTAATCAGGATCGACTTCAATAATCTATAAATGATCTGTCATTATGCATTTAACCTCATTAACAGAAGGATAAAAATGATTGGAAGTAATACAGGGTGGCATCCATCAAATCCATCACTATGTTGGAAGCTGGTGATCAAAATCCTAATAGATTAAAAAAGGAATAATAAGACCCCTTCTGCCTCTACATTAGACTGCAAAAAAATGTTACCAACAAGAACACCTTTGTTTCATCAGGGATCCAACACGCTAGCATCAGATACACTCCTCTGCATGGTGGCACGTAAAGCCTGTCTGCACCAAGCTGGAGTAATGTCATATAGCTGCTACTAACTGACTGGAACTGGTTTGTAATCGGAATGCAGCATGGTTTAGTGTTCCGACCAACAAATGTAATTAAGCACACAGTTTGTGTCTACAATTTCAATTAGTTCATCGTACCTTGACTGGTAATGGAATGAACTCGGAGCTACTCAGCTGTAATTTCAACAACACCCCTTTCTTACCTTGCAATAAGAAGTACCCTTATAAGTATGTGAAACAGGTCAAATTTTGCGTGGCAACCTGGCAAGAGAGGAGAGACATTCGGCCGTAGTTGCGTGGTGACACACCGCCGAGTTCCAGTTGTAGAGCAACGGCACTGAACCCGTCCGTGTCGGACGGCAAGCTGTCGGCGTCAACAACCATTCAGCGTACTCATCCTACAGGGCCTCTAGGATGAACACACTCCTCCCGTCCTGGGTAACCTGTTCTCACGCCATCCTGCGCGACGGCGAGCCAATAGAGGCAGGAGGCACGGAGCACGGGTGGCTTGGAGAACGAGAAGCAGGGGGCGCTCGAGCAGGAAGCAGTGTGGTAGTGTTCATGTGAAGCGCCGGGGAAGGAGCCCTTATTTGCGGAGGTGAAGGGCGGTGAGCGCGTTGGCACGGCACGGCACCTCCTCTATGACATCCACCATGACAGCCTCCACAATTTCCTAGTCGATCTCCAAATCTCGATCCAGAACGAGGACGATGGTGGCTGGGTGGAGTGGGTGTGGGCACAGCAGATGGAATTGGAGGGGCACTGCCTGCGCGGATGAAGGCGAGAATTAGGGGAGGGCGGGAGGCGACGCAGAGCATACGCGATGGGACAGGCCGATTTGCAAGGGAAGACGATCGATGGCGGCGGGCAGGTGCGTCGCTAACGGGCGGAAGGCGCGTGGTGAAGCCGGGGCGTCGACAGCGGGCACGTACCACGGTGAAGCCGAGACACGACATCCCTTACATTTTTTTAAAGTAGAGAAATGGTGAAATGGTACAGTGTGCACTGAAATAAAAGCTACAGGAGTGTTAGGCTAATCCCAGTGCATTGTACTATATACTAATACTATAGTCTATATCCATGACTGCCATGTGGTTACTAGAATAACATATGTGTACAAACAACTCTAATAATGTATGGTATCATGTTGTTTTATGTCACTTATCACATTTAGTTGCTACTCAATTCGTCACTAAATAAGTGTCGTTTTGGGTGCTCGTGCCGCGAGTTTGACTAGATTTGTAGAAAATACGTGCAACATCTAAATCCTTAAATATCCTTTATAAAAAAACTTGATATAAATATATAGTGATATTTATATTGTACTAAAATTTTAATATATTTATATATAATTGATTGAAGAGTTCTATCGGGAAGTGAGAAAAATAGTTATTTAAATATATATGTGCGTCTGAGAGCGAATTAAACGGAGAGGTCATTTTTCTAGTCTTGGATATCGTGCCCAAGCTATATCTCCAAGATGATAGAATTTTTTTTCTCCTCTTTAAATCTGACGCAAGTCATCAGAACATCCTCTGTGTCATTCAATCCAGTTATGTACTGAAATAATGACAATGTCCATTGTAATATTGATGAAAGAAATCATAAAAAAATCAAACCTTAATAATATATGCAAGCCCGATTCCAAATTAGACATCATAAAAAATACACTATGATTTTTTCATTATATTGATAAAACATATATTAATTAACTAATTAAGCATTAGTCTATATGTAAAAAAAGCAATGGTGAAATTTATAATAATATATTTTTAACATAAGTTATGGTATCCACTGTATAACCCCACAAAACTTTAACTTTACTCCAGTTGTAGAAAAAATATCGTTAAGGTAAATAGACTAATTTGTTTACGTATTTGTGTTAGAGTAAACTGAAAAGAATAATGGATGGTTTATCCGGACATTATTGTTTCATCTCGATTTCTGCTTTGGTTTCGAGTTAGGCCCGTTTGCACACGGAGGGCTAAACTTTAGCTCTCTTTTTTATATGAATTAGGAACATTAAACATAAGCTAATTTTAAAATTGATTGCATGAATGAAACCTAACTTTTTAGTAGAATCCATTGATCTAATTAATACACAACTAGCCTATGTTTTCTGTAGCTAAATATGAGCTAATTGTAGGCTAATTAGTACTTTAGGATTTCTATTCTCAAAATTAGTTTTGAAATTAGTATATGTTTCGTCTTTCTAATTGACATAAAAAAATTAGGCTAAAATTTATCCCTAAAAATAAAAACTGACCATTAGTCTCGAATGAGTTTTTGTTTCAAAGCTTTTTTTATGCGATTATATCAATACAGAACATGCCCAATTTTACTTGGGAGTTAATGGACAGCACATGCAATCTTTCAAGGAATACAACACCGAGCGGCAAGGCAAAGTCCGATACCAGGCACATTCGACTGGAGAGTTCTAAATACTAGTGAGTGCTCCACCTTTTCACTCTGCCTTTTGTTTTGTTCAAGGGATTTGCCAAATCAGCTTCAAGTCTGGACCAGCGAGATGAGAGCATCCAGAGAAGTGACCGGTGCCACTAGTCCAAGGTCAGTCACAGAACCTTGGCAAACAGGCAAAAACATTGGGACATTTCACCGTTTCTTGTCTTGGGTGAACGCTTCGAGTAATTTTTATCGACACAAGCCTTGTTGCGATAACGAGGAGATCGAGCAGCGACACCCGTCCAATCCCCGGGGAACCACGAGTGCTGCCAAAGCCCTGCCGCTGCCGGCCACGCACCCGCATCGCCCAGGAATCCGCCGCATAAACTCTCGCCTCGCCTCGCCTCGCATGCCCCCAAATCCCCCAGCTGCGCCCCCAAAGCCACCGGCCGGCGGGCCCTCGCTACAAAAGCAGGCGGCTGCGCGTGCGCGACCGGCACCACCTACTACAGTCTACAGGGCCAGTGAGCTGCTCCTCGGTGAGCAGGGCAGAGCAGAGCGGAAGGCGCAGCCGCGCAGGCCACAGCCTCGCAGCGTAGGGATGGCAGCGGCGGTGCGGCACCGGACGGTGGAGGCGAACGGGGTCCGCCTGCACGTGGCGGAGTTGGGGCCTGAGGGCGGCGCCGCCCCCGTGGTGCTGCTCCTCCACGGCTTCCCGGACCTCTGGTACGCCTGGCGCCACCAGATGGCCGCCCTGGCGGCGCGGGGGTACCGCGCCGTGGCGCCCGACCTCCGCGGCTACGGCGACTCCGACGCCCCGCCCGACGCGTCCTCCTACACCACCTTCCACGTCGTCGGCGACCTCGTCGCGCTCATCGCCGACCTCGGCCAGCCCCAGGTTTCGCTTCACTTCACTACAGCACAGCTCGTTCGATTCCCTGCGCCGAAGGTGTGATTGTGAAGCGGCTGCTCGACGTTGACTTCATTTTTTTTTCTCTCGATCGGGTGCTATGCTGCTCGCGGCAGGTGTTCGTGGTGGGGCATGACTGGGGCGCCATCGTGGCGTGGCAGCTGTGCTTGCTCCGGCCGGACTTGGTGCGGGCGCTCGTGAACCTCAGCGTCGTGTACCAACCGCGGCGGCCGGAGAGGAGCCCGCTCCAGTCCATCAAGGCCGCCTGCGGCGAAGACCACTACATGTGCCGCTTCCAGGTAACAAGTGGAGTTCTCTGCTTCGCAGGCAGAATCGGCCTTTATTTATGCTTATGATTATGAACGAGGTTTGGCCATGTGCTGTCCCCCGTGTCCTCGCAACCGTTGCATTGAATGAACGAGGTTTGGCACTGGTCATAGACTCGTTTAATTTGGTAGATTGGTTGGATGGATGCTGGAATGAGAATGATTACTTAGTACCTATTGAATGGAAGGAACAGATTTGGCATCACATCCCAGCTAATACTGGAATGATCCACAATTGCAGACATATAAGGGTAGCAAAATAGGCGCTAATTGGGGGGTTGTTTGATTTAGAGAACGAACTACTATCCTAGACCTAATTGAGAGATTGTTAACATATCATTTGATAGAAACTTGGAAATTTGGCCCAATGATTTATTTTTCCCTAAATAAAAGAAATCAACATCAACACACTACCAGTTAAATACAATTGAGAGCTCTAGCAACTGAACATCTGCATGCTGCAGCAGGCCTTTCATAGCTGTAAAAGTTAACTATTCAGATAGTCTCAGTGACTTTAGTTGATCTACAATTCTAGATCTTCATGAGCAATTATAGCTCTTGCATGTCGCTCTCTTGAAATTCTCAACTTCTTAAAACCCCTCGAATATAAATGCAGCATTTCCTTAGTGTGGTTGTATGGACTCAGCTATTGATGTTTATTTTTCTTGTATGATATACATTATATGCATGTCAGTATTGCTTTAAACGTGTGTTTTCTTTTAAAAAGAAATTATATTTGAATTGCATAATCAGGAACCTGGAGTTGCTGAAGCTGAATTCGCTCGATATGATATCAAGTATGCATTTTATAAGACATTTGGCATGCGCAAGCCAGCTCCTCCTATTCTACCCAAGGACAAGAGCTTCTTTGACGCGCTTGATTCAGATGGAACTTGCCCTCCATGGTTATCAGAGGAAGATATTTCCTATTACGCAGAAAAGTTTGCCAAAACAGGTTTTACTGGAGGACTTAACTACTACAGATGCATGGAACTGTATGTCTCTTATGGTTCACTATGACAATTTTGATTTCCTTTTACCTTTTTAATCTTTATTCAGGCAATCAATCATTTGCCATCACACAATTAAGTCCCTGTTTTATCATTGCCATGCGACAAGTCAAGCTTCACTTCATGGTTGATCAATTTTACTACAGAATGACAAGAGTATTGATTTTGTCATTTTGTAGTGCATACCTTTATGATTTTGCATTCACATCCTAGGAGGAGCTATCACCCCTGAATTGTTTGCCCAAAACTTAAAAACGAGAGTAGTTAATGGCAGATATACTGAAGTAATATTCATCTTAATAAACAACATTTGGTATGCATGACTGAATTAAATTTCAAATGGTTCCAGCCAGTGTCAATTCGAACTTTATGTAGGGCGGATTTGTTTAGAGCTTAAAATGGATTGGTCTCATCAGATTAATTTTTTGTGCATGCAGGAGTTGGGAGCTTTCTGCACCATGGACTGGTGCTCAGATAAAAGTTCCGACAAAATTCATTGTTGGGGACCTGGACCTTACGTACAACACCCCGGGTGTACAGGACTACATTCACAAGGGTGGGTTCAAGGCAAGCGTGCCAAATCTTGAGGATGTTGTTGTCATGGAGGGAGTGAGCCACTTCATCAACCAGGAGAAGCCTAATGAGGTCTCTGAACACATTTGTGAGTTCTTTAGCAAGTTCTGATATAAGGAAATCCTGTGGACCGTATATAGGCTTTCAAGCAGCTTATATGCCAAATACAGTTGTGAGATCACTATAGTGTTATCATACAAATAAAACTACAGTCTATTCGAGCGTAACTTTTTGTGAGTTCTCAGTTTCTCACTTCTCGGCTCTGCCACAGTTCAATTTTGTCGTGCCGGGGCGAAGTGTGGGGCTGTAGGCGGTGTGGAATGTACAAATTCATACTAGACGAAACAAAATAAACCCATCAATCCATCCAGTAACCTATCCTGGGCCAACTTCATGCTGGAGCAGCTGAATGTTGCAGAGGGCAGTACGATTTCATTACTGTGAGCAGGAGCACTGGATATCTTAGTATTAAAGTTAGATGTGCCTCTCTCTATGGATATAATCATCATCATGACATAGTGTATCTGGATGTCAAGAAATGACTTAATCTTCAGGGGGGTACCAGCCAGCCTTGCTGCTGTAAGATCAAGATTCAAATCAGAGTTTGCCATGATTATTCATCGAGCAAAACCTGCAGCTCATGACATTATCTCTGCAAACAAGACTGTAGTTTTCTTTATTTTCTTCACTTCTTTTTTCGTTTCTTGATATAATGTAGACTTTACCACTTTGAAAGTTGGGTTTGTATTTCCTTTTCTAATATATATAATATATCCAGTAGAGGCCTTGTCCCTCTTGTTACGTCAAAAAAATATATTAAAAACTGAGGTTCGAGGTCAATATAAACCCGGCAAAAGGACAGTGGCAACGCCTTTAATGGATTCTGAGTGCCATCCTTGGACATTTCGTCTTCCCAGACAGCAATCGGAATACGTTTTCCTGTAAGGATGAAAAGGAGCGATGTATGGTTCGTGACTCATCCGTGTGGTTGATAGGAAAAGGCGCTAATTTCTGCGGTGGGGAACCTCTGTCACCATCCACACATATAAATCAAGGCCACACATATAAATCAAGGCATTGTTTAGTTCCCAACTTTCCATACTGACAACCATGCTCATCTCAGAAAAAATATCAACTTGTCACCAAGTTTTTCATCTAAACAAGACCCAAGGTGAACGGAATTCCAAACCACTTTTCTCTGTGTTCACAGTTCCACTTTCACACCGTCCATTTCCGTTCAGTCAATCAGGGGGGTTTGAAAGGCTTGGGAGGCAAAAACATCAACATTTGAAATATTGGTTTCACCATTTTTTTTCCAAAACAAGTTCAACATGAATAGACATTTGGTATGAAAATATTGAACAAGTTTAGCCCAGATGTTGATTTTAAAATTAGCATAACATATTTATGTTGGATCTTATCATGTTATATTGATTCGAAAAAAGTAAAATTACTTCCTTAAGTATGAACAAAGTTTAGATAACACCCTAAATTATACCTTGGTTCAAGTTGGTCCCTAAACTATGTCATTTAGTTTAATTTATACCTTAATATAATTTATCTTTTTTTCTTTATGCACAAGTCGAGTCTTTAGTTAAAATCTTGCAAGATGACATTAGACATCATAAAACATGCTAGAAAAACTAATCACAATTTTTATCATCATTTTGACAGTGTAGGATATTTAATAAAAATTGATATTTAAGATATAAAATTTTACAAAAAATCAAAATATATTTTCTTGACGTGCCTTATGACGCCCTCTACCATCTTACAAACATTTAAATTTAAATTCAACTTATGTATGAAGATATAAAAATAAAATTACATTAGAGGGTAAAATGAACAAAATCTCATACTTTAGAAGGTTAATTAAACTAAAAAATAGTTTAGGGGTTATCTAAAATTTTATTAAAGTGGAGTAATTTGATTTTTCTTATTAATTCTTAGCAACACAATGGTTTAAACAGATGTGAAATTATGAGTTCATGGTATAAGAAAAAAATCATTTGAAGTTTAAAATATATAAACCTACCGGGTGACTAACTCTAATGGAAGACAATGTTGCCAAGAAACTCTAATCAAAGCCGATGCTAGCTTTCTGCTTCTTGGTACATGTGCACTATTTGTTATCAACAAAGCTTGAAAGTTACAACATCAATCTTAGAGGTGTGATTGGTTTCTTGTATATGCTAGAAACAGGACCTTGGGATGCAGCATCCATGTGATTGGTTTCTGGTTCAGAGGTTTGGCCTTACCAACGACAAAATGCGACCCAACTTAGGAGAAACTAGATAGTGTTTCATTAAGAAAATAAGCAATTTTGGGGCTTTGTCAGCGACATGCAAAAGCCTCCATCTAGCCTGCATCTTCATATATACGAAAATAACTTGCATTTCTCCAGAGACGGGTTCTGAGCATGCAAGCGTGCTCGAGCATGGGTGAACATGCAAAGACACAAGAAAGCACTTTTTTGCTAAAGTCGTGCATGCAACTAAACAACATTTGTAGATGGCCTGTATGTAACAATAAGTAAACCAATTAAGCAACTCTTGCTCCAACCAGCCTGGTCAGCGTTTGCTTGTATGGGGCATGTGGGGCATGATACGCCTATCCATGAACCAATCCTGCCCTTGTTCTAAGGGCCTGATTGGCTGATTGCATTTGGCTCAGCCAGGCTCACCAGATGCGAGATGGCAATGATTGATTGTCTGGTTGAGCAGTTGGGCCAGGCTACCAGATACAAACCAGGTTCTGCTCATACAAGAACCAATTAGCCAATCAGGCCTTAAAGGAACTGTGTAGAAGATAAGTTTTCTTTTTAAAAGTTGTACAAGATTTTCACCTGCCACCATTCCCCCTCCTCCCGTCCCGAGATGAAAACTAATTATTGCTTTTACTCAATATCTGAAAAATATTCGATACCAATATTATCCACATCGTACCATCCCATATTCAACATATATATTATTCGAGTCCAGGCCTATTCGAAAATTATATTTGATCCGACATGTCGTTTAAACGTTAGTTCTCAGGTGAAAGAATTTCATGATATTACATTGGATGTTTGGACAACATTAACATAGACCAATTCAGTATAAAAAAAAACATAGACCAATTACATTGCACAGATTACGAGATAAATCTATTAAACCTAATTAATATGTCATTTGCATAGCACAATATTATCAAATCATAGATTAGATTCATCTCACAAATCATACTTTATCTATGTAATCACTGGTCTATACTTATTTGATGATTTTAACAGTGTCCAAACATTATTTATGTCACAGAGATGAAAAAGATTTCAATTTGTGAAGCCTTGCGAAGCCCAGCGAGCGGTCGGGGCGCCCTGCGACCAAAAAAAAGCCTCACGAAAACCTAGCAAGCTATAAACCCTTCACGGCTTCACCACCCCCGCGCCGCCGCCCCCTCTCCACGGTCCCGCGCCGCCGCCCCCTCGAATCCTCCATTCGCCGAGCTAGAGCAAGGCCTGGCACGTGCCCCTGCTGGGACCGGGCGGCGCCGGGGTGCGACGACGGCGGGACGGGCCCTTCTCCAGCAGATTGGCGTGGAACAGCTCGGCTCCAGCTACCCGCTCCACGCCTGCCCGGATGCCGGCGCCCTAGGCCCAGTCCCCGGACCCCGCGTCTGAGAGATTACGGATCTTGGCGGCCTAGCCTAGCATGGGGAAGAGGCCGAGGACGACTTCGCGGGGCGCGCCTGCACGGGGCCCTTCAAAGTCCAAGCGGACCGACGACCTGGCGGCGATGTCCGATTCCGACGATGACGAGATTGATGCCTGTAAGATTATGGGGAATGGAAGACGGCCTCACTTCGTTTCTGAAGAGGATGCACATGTTTTCGTTGTTCGTTTTGGCTGATACGTGCTTTGTTGTTGTTCCACAGTCCACAAGCAGAGCGACAGGGTCCCCTTTGATGGTTAGCTCTCTAGTTTTCATGCGATGGAAGACTTCGGTTTGCTTCGTCATCTGCTTGCAATTCCGTAATACGTTTCATACCTGCTCCCCTTTTTTTTATTGGATTTCAGGGAGTGAATCAGAGGATGACGATATAGAGCAGCCCGTGTTCGACCTCAAGGTAATTTCTACCCTTATTGATCTTCTATAAATCAGGAATTTACCATGTATTGAGAAAGCTACGAATTATGTACATGTCAATTTTCAAGGGTTAGACGAGTTGGCTTCTAGCAAACACGATATTTCCACTCTGCCATTACATTATGTTGTACTGCTGGTACCCTATGCAATGTGAATAAACCTGATTTGTCAAAGGCCAAATCAGTAAATACTTGTACTTCTGCATTAGTTGATAGTATTTCTATTTCCATCTATTTGACTTCTTCTATGATCTCAATTATTATAGGGTGTTTCTAATAGCGAAACTGATGAAAGCGAAGGAGAAGAGAACGGTGACATGGATGAAGCTAATTATGAAGGATGGGACAAAGGGTATATTGCAAAATGTAAGTTTGTCAATAGCTCTTACATCATTACTATGAGCATTGTACTATCCTGTTAGCATAATTCTTCATTGGTTTTAGCAATATATTTCTCTGGCTCAAATAATTTATTTCACGTATCGATGTAAGTTAACTATTGTAAATACACTTAGTGTCCAAGAAACCTTTGAGTTGACACTTTTTTTGAAGGTTTTTTTTTTAAAAAATAGTTCACACCATTTTTTAAGAATAAATCATATGTATGGTGCTAATGCAACTGTAAAGGGTATGTGTGATAGATAATTCTGGCTTACCTCTTCAGTGTAAATAAATCCATTGCAATGTTAAGATGCTATGCTAGTGTTATTTTGGTTTCTTCTACTTTCAGAATCTATGTAATGGGTCAATGCGAGCTTTTGCTCAATTGTTATGATTTACATTACCTTGTCAGCGAGATTATAATAAGAATAATACTGAGCCACTTATTTAGCTGTTCCTGTTTCTTCTGATACGAGGTGTTTGCATATTCATAACTTAACATGTTTGTATAGTAAAAAGGGCAGAGAAGGCTGTGAAACAAATTGCTGGAGGTGATGATAGCATGGATGAGCAGGATGAAGATGGAAAGAACAAAAATGTTTGGGGCAGAAGTAAAGGTGTATACTATGATCGTCGTGAACAGTCTGATGATGATGAGGTGGATTATGAGGAGGCACAAAGGATACACAAAGAAAGGGTTGATAAGCTGTCTATGAAAGATTTTGGATTTGAAGATGGTGAAAGTGATGAAGAAAATGTTGCCACAAAGGTGACTGTTACTTTCTCCTGGATGCCCTTAAATAGGATATGGCTTTGACTATCTAAACTTGCTTCCAGATATCTTCTTATCTGGTAACTAATGAAATTTACGCTGCATGCACACAATTTTAGTTTAATGGCGGAAAGTCCATTTTCCAACCCTCCAGTCTGAAACCATTCTTTTTCAACCCTCAACTATTAAGATTTAACCAGCATGTGATCAATTAGATATAACTACGTTATAGCACAAGTGAGGATCTCTTAGAGCATATTCAAGAGTGCCTAATTTTTACTCTCAATAGGCCAATAATCTAGGATTAGGATTGATCCAAAAAATCTTGACACAGAAAACACTCCTTCCTCCAACAGTTGCTAGCCATATGTTTAGGAGGCTTTTTTTCTCCAGGTACTGGTACTAAGCCGCTTTGCCTTCTCTTCATCTCCATATGCAAAGAATCCTCAACGTGAAAACACAGACAAAAAGCCTGATATTTGAATAGGAACAAGAACTGATCCGAAGGGGTTCCTAAAACTTTGAATTATGCCACATCATCCTAAGTGGGACCTTCCTCTGGACCCTGTCAGAGCCTGTTCCCAGCTGCCATCTGCCTGCCTGCTTAGTGCTTATAGATCGTCAGGTGCTCTTTTGTGCTACCAGGGCAAAGAGAGCATCAAAGTGAAGAAATCCAAAACACTAAGCTGCATGAGCATCAAAGTAAAGAATTTTTCAACGAAAGGCAAGCTGAAAACAACAAAAAAAAATTGCCCATTTTCATATACATTAAAACGAACATGTTAAAACAACAGGAGATGCATACCTACATTTGGTCAGGAGCACGTGAAAACATCAGGCTAAAAAATGAAAATGCTGACACTTAAAACTAGATTTTTGGGAACTCGTTTTGGGCACTCTTGGAGATGCTCTTAAGAGTTTTTGCAAATCTTTTGCAATTTTAAAAACCAATCAGCCTTTTTCCATGTTGTGCCAATTCCACTTCTACAACACTGAAACTCTCTTTGTTAGGTTGTGGCTTGAAACATGAATGACTTCAAATTTGAGATGAATACCTTGTGGCTTAGAACATAGTTGAGGGTTGTAAAATGGCTAATTCCTTTATTTTAATCTTTGCTTTGTTCAACAATAGGAATTATGATTACCTTTGCCTTCTACACGCTCATTGCTAATCTAAATTCAAGAAACTAGTTCATTGTGCTGGTTATTTGTTTGAATATATGTTCTTTGATGCATATATCAGTAAGTAGCTAACAGAATACCTTTCTACTACTGTTTACCCATGGAATAGCAGGCATCCAACCATGAAACCAAAATGAAAGAAGACTTTTCTGCCTTGCCAGGCAATGAAAAAATGGATGGGACATACAGGTCTGTTATTTCACTCTGTAAAAATGTTAAAATTACTTCCCCTTCGCAAAGCCTCCTCATGACATTATGTGGTTCCGTGAAAAAACCATCAGAGCATGAAGAATCTTTTTTGCCTTTCTGAATAATCATGTGACTGCCTGTTGCCCAGTTCCACTCAAGCAACCTTGCATAGGCATACGCAGTACCAAGATTTTAAGATTGTAGTGCGTGTAGCATCTAAATTATGGACTAGTAGAAGTGACATTATTGTTGTGTTTAAGTGAATCTATCATTTCATCAAATATATTCATTTTATGCAGTTCTCCAGAACTCGTTAGCTTGTTGTCTGAGTTGAAGGAGGCCCATGAAGAACTTAGGGCTATAGGACAGGTCCTCGATGAGGTAAATTATTTCTAGACTCACTTGTGGATCCATTTTATTGTTTCTTATTCTAATAGTATTCACCAATTTGTTGTGGGAAAATTAGCATTTGAACTTTGAAACTTGAAACACCAATATTTTAGTTAGTGTGCCATTAAGGTTTATTTAACCACCTAGCATCATGCCCGTGCGTTGCTACGGGCCTTAGACAATTTATAGTGTAATAAATAAATCATTCAACAAGACAAAAATAGTGTCAATGTAGAACAAACATATCAAACAAAAATAGTTAATTCAAGAACATACTCATAAAGCCTTTTTTTTCTCATAAATAAGTGGTATACTACTTAAATAGTACATATTCCTAGGTATATGGTATCTTTTAGACTGAAACAACATAAAAGAAATAATGCCTTCACACCACAATTAGGATTTAATGGCACAAGTAAACAAGGGTTACACCGGCATTTTCATGGTTATCTTGAGTTTATTATTTACAATACTATAGACATCTTGGAGGATGTTAGAGGCACCATAAATCCATGATCAGTGCAAGCCCATATATCTCAGAATAACTGCAACGGTTATTCTGAACGTTCCATGCAAAATTCTGTCAAATGAATTGCTCGTGCAATCAGACGCACAACATCGAACTTATAAAATCCAGATTCGATGTGCTTGTACCAAGAACATCTAAAGAGGTAAGGCTGCATGTAAAAAAGCATAAAGAGATACAACGACAATTCTTTCACAAGCTAACACACTTCATTGTTTTCTTGGCACGGCAAATGTTGAGACTACAGATAACATCACATTGATTAGAAAGATGGTTAATAACACCACTTCTCAGAAACAATGCATTGAACTGCAGAAACATTCATACTATCACCGCAATGATGTAATAACTAACCTCATTAAAAAATTGAAGGAAAAATATATCATTGCGTTTGTCTTTAGCAAACAATTGCTAATACACTGATAATTAAATCTGGCAGTTTCCACACACTATGCAACAACCCCAAATGCAACAAGGAATTACAGAGAAATGGAATTGGTTATCATATTACTCAAGACTACTAACTGCATATACATGCTTTATAATGTCAAGTATGTTTCTAGAATTTTCAGTAGCAAGTTTTCAGAGCATCAATTATTTTGATGAGGCTATTTCTCAGCTATGTCTGTTACATGAGGCTCGAGCGCTTCAAGGCACTTCAACCCCTCCTGAACAAGCTTTACTAAAAGTCAAATGAACAGTAGATAGTTAGGTTATGTGCCACACAATCGCGGGGACAATTTGACAGGCTTATGGAGAAAGAGAGTACGTAAACCTACCTTAACAGCATTATGGCAAGAAGCCTGTGTTAAAAGACTATGGAATTGCCTTTGCCTCACTGATTTTAAGCTTAATATGAACAGTGCTGCATAATCTTGGTATTCAGCAAAAGAACTTTGCAGCTGCTCTGTAGAATATGATTCCATTTTGAATTCTTTGACCTTCCTTTTTCCTGATAGGATGCCCTCATAGCTTCATATGCCTTCTTTGACGAAAGGGAAAAAAGTTGGCAAAAAAAGTATAATTATTATTGGGATGTTTTAATGATACATATCCAATTTTTCCATTATTATATAATTGAGACGAAGGTTGATATGAATTGTATTTGAACCTTTTCATGTCACATTGCTGCTTCACTCCCTATATCATGAAGGAAATGAAATGTACAAATGTTAGGATCTTACAGAAAATATCATCCAATTTAATTCATGATAAACAATTTTGTAAAATCTAACAGAAAACTGGTAACAAGCAGCAGCTAGTCTCTGCACATTGAGTCAGAATGCATAATTTTACATTTTGTAGCTCCTTGAGGAGAGACTCCAATGGAGCTGTGATTGTATAAATGATATATAAAGACGCCCTAGTGTAGTGGAGGGCACCGCAAGATGGGCACCATGGATGTGCCGCCCGCAACGAGCACACCTCATCAAATGCAGCGCCAACATCTTTTTCCGTGGAGGGGGCGTCGTGGACACCGGCGACGGGGTCGGCCTCGCGCACGCGGGTGGAGGGAACCCGGGCGACAGTGACAGACTCAGCCAGGCGGTCGGCGCGTGGATCGACGTCGGCGCCCGGAGCGGAGGGGGTGTCGTGGACACCGGCGACGAGGTTTGGTGGCGTCGGCCTCACGCACGCAGGCGGAGGGAACCTGGGCGATGATGATAGGCTCAGGCAGGCGGCGTTGACTCGTGGATCGAGCGGTGTCGGCCTCGTGCCGGGCGAACAGATGGAGGCCAGACGTCGGGGTTCGAAGGCGACAACTCCTGGGCTAGGATGCACGACAGTAGAGAAGACGGCGTCGTTGGTTGGTCGCATGGGCATCGAATGGGAAGGCCGAGATTATGGGGCACAGCGGGCTCAAGGAAAAGGAAAGCCGCGAGGAACAACGAGTGAGGGGGCGACGCAGGCGCAAGAAATGGAAAGCCGCGAGGGGGGCGACGCGGCGTACGGCACGGAGTCGCGACGGCATGGAGTCGCGGACGGACGACTCGCCCTTGGACTTCTTTTAGGAGTAGAGATTTGTTGCATATGAATCATACGATGGTTCAAAGAGGACCAACCGACCAAGTCCCTGAATCCTGCAATAAAGCTGTGGGGGCTGTGAATATCCTGAAATGATGCAGAATGGCCATGATTTTGATTTCTTTTTTATCTGGTACCCTGTTTTCGCACTATTCTGGATACGCACTTATGATGCTTTCTTTCATTAGCGCCTGGCACCATATGCTTGAATTGCTGTAGTCCGGCTTTTGTCTAGATTCTGCTTTTATCTGCTCTATTGTGATATTCTAATGAGATGTTCCCTACCCCCTCCCTCTTTTATCTGGATTCCTCTGTGATAACTGAATATTTTTGCAGGTGGCAGCTGATCTAGACAACTCTAATGGCAAAATGCAACCTTTGGTGGTGAAGAAAGCTTGTTTGCTTGCTTATTCTCAAGCTATCACCTTCTATCTCCTTTTGAAAGCGGAGGGGTTGTCCGTGGAGGATCATCCTGTAATGTCTCGCCTTGTAGAGACAAAGGATATGGTAGAGAAGGTTTGTTTTGAGTAACCTTATTTATATATGCTGGATGAATTATTCAGACTATGTCAAAGATTTAGTGTCCTTTCTTTTGCAGATGAAGCCAGTCACCATGAATCTAGCAGGGCAAAAGGGGAGCATTGATGACCATAACATGGATAGCAGCACCATCCAAGCTGATAAGATAGTCTCATTGGACAAAGAGGAGAACAAACATAGCAACGTAATAGCACTGGATAAAGCACAACAGGTACCGTTTCTACTTTGGTGTGTTTATTACTTTATTATCCAAGCACTTCAAATAACTCATTATGTTGATAATTTAGGGTGTTGAAGTCTCTGAATCGAGAAAGGGCGAGTCTTCTAATCACGATCGGCGTGAACTTAACAAAGAGAAGGAGGTTTAATCTACTATGGACATATAGTGTTTGTTATTTCCCTGTTAAATTGGTGTAAATGCATGCAATCTGAAATCTAAAAATGGCAGGAGCATATGGGCTTGCAAAGCCTGGAAATGTTGAAAGTAAGAGCCAACCTTGAGGAAAGATTAAAGAAAAGAGGGCTCTATAATTTTACAAGATCCAAGCCAGAGAAGTTGTCAAAAACTAGGTCCACTAGTAATCAGTGAGTTTTTGACATTTTTCTGCTGCGTAATTCTGTTTTCATTTCTTTTGGTTTTAGTAATTTTATCCTTTGGTATACAGAAGCGACCTGCAGACATTGGATGACTTTGATGATGAAGTGCAGAAGAATAATCAAATGACGAAACCAAACAAGCTTGTGGTGGCTGCTACTAAATCAAATAAAAGCAAGGTATGATATATTATTCTGTTACACATTTTTTCGTTGTATTAGTTTATCGCTAATTGTTTCTTGGGGTTCTCGAGAGTTTGAAATGGGTCACTATGTAAATCCTGGTACCATACAATGCATTGACTACTAATGGTCTTAATCACGTGTAGACTATTACTGCTCTTATTTATCTTAGTTTGAAAATAATTTCATGTGGTAATATCTAAGCTTAATATGTAGAATATTTAAGCATACATCTAGGTTTTGCCCCTGAAACAGGCCCTTCATATGATTTGCCTATGTTGCAAAGGGAAGTGAGGTTTGGATGAGCTGAAGATATAAGCATGACTTGGCTTCGAATTTTATTTCTTGCTACAAGTTTATGGTTATATCTGTGTCTAACCCCTTGTTTTATATCTTGAAGTTTGTTTCTGGTGATGATGACCTTCCTAAGCGAGATAATATTGGTGAAAGGCGGAGGAAGCACGAGCTCTGCGTCCTATCAAGAGTAGGAGCCAACTCGCTTGATCATGAATTGCCAGAAGATGGCGATGATTCCGAAGATGAGTTCTATCAGGATGTGAAAAGACAGAGGATTGAAAAACTGTCAAAGAAGAATGAGAAGTACTTGTTGTAAGTTCCACTGATTTCAGGTAATAAGGTTCTTGTGGTAAAATGCTATACTGGTCCTTATTTTTTTTCCCTGTATGACAGAACTCCTGGCATTCAACCTGTGGAGGAGGATATGGAAGGGGATGGCAAGAGGAAGATTTCATATCAGGTTAATCTTTACCCTGGTGCATCATACAACCTCAGATAAAATTTGGTTCCTTGTTACATGTTTCTAAGTAGATTGAAACTCTTACAGATCGAGAAGAACAGGGGGTTAACACGATCCAGAAATAAGAAAAAGAAGAATCCACGGAAGAACTACAGGGTAGCTAACATTATGAGCTAACATTATGTCAATTGAACTGCCTGGGTGATAATTCATAATTAGCTCATTTTTCTTGTGTCCACACTCTTTTCAGGATAAGCATAAGAACAAGCTTGTCAAACGGAAAGGCCAGGTGCGTGACATCAAGAAGCCCTCTGGTCCGTATGGAGGTGAAATGTCTGGCATCAACCCGAACGTCAGCCGCAGTGTTCGATTTAAGAGCTGATATCAGTTGTAACGTAGGTTCAAGTTGACCATGTTGTGTTGGACATGAAAATTTTGGTCAAGCGGGGGTTTTGTGATCCGAAGTAGGGGTTTTATAGCATTTTAAAATGGATTAGCTGCTTCGTTTATCTTACAATGTTATGAGTAATATTTTGGCTGCCAAAATACAAGTATCGGCAGTTCTGCACTGCGTTTCTCATCAAATAAAAAAAACAATGCTCATAGGGTCGTTATTAACTCCTAATCTCGACGTGTAGTAAAACCATATATATTTCAATTGAGTGAGGAAATTTTGTAGATTGGACTTACAACCCACAAATCCGTAGTGAATTCATGTTTCATATGACTTGGTGCAATCATTAGTCTTAAGTGGCTGTGGCGGTCACCGTTGGCTGTAGAGAGACTCATCCCGCTTATTTTTGGGCCTCATGACTGGTGAGACCCACACATCACTGAGACTAGTCCCTCTGCTGTAGAGAAACCGTTTGCCAGTCTTAGGAATATATCGGTGCCAATGCTAATGAAAAGGACTTTTGTTATCCATCTGGGGTTTTTCCCTTTAATTAATAGAATAAAGAAAAAGAGGAATGGCTGCTGACCTTCCTGGGCCACTACAAGACCCAAGAGCAGGCCGAGGAGCCCAGCAGCAGGCCAAGCAAACCAGCCCAGCAGCACAAGGGATAAGATCGTGGTGTTGCGCTCGTCAAGGGCGCTCCGGGCACGAGGGTGCCGTGCGGCTGAAGCACTGGCGGCGGCCAACGGCGCCCGACCTTCTCGGAGCGCATGGGGCGCGTGGGTCCAGCGCGAGCGACTGTTGTTCCTCCTCCTCGCCTACATATATGGGGGAAGTCCCTCTTCTTCTCTACACATAGTTTTCTCCTCCCTCAGATCCACTCTCTGTTTCGCTGCTCTTTGCGTCGCCGCCCTCTGGTGGCCGTGTTCCTGTCGCCAACGGTGCTTGAGTGGTGCTTGCCAGAGCTGCGCGATTTGGTGCTGGTGCTGTGTTGTTGCTACTGCAGTGCTGCGCCTGTGTGGTGTTGTGCTGCGGTCTGTTCGGTGTCCGTCGTAGCCTGGTGACTGGGTCCCCTGCTGTGTGGCGTTCGTCTTCTTCTCGGGTCGCTGACGGTGACGTTCCCCTCGGCATCGACGTCGGCTCAGTATCTCCGTCAACCTCCCGCCTTCGACGACTCTAACGTGAGCGGCGGAAGTTGGTTTTCTGGGACAGAACCTCGGTTCGCTGAGTTCACCTTCCCACATAGTTGATCTACGTGCTGTGAGGTACCCGTTACCTTTCTCGGTTGTTCAATTATTTATTTGTGCAATCTGCTACTATTTATGCTTTGGTGTGATTGCACATTTGTTAGGCGGATTTGATACTCGATGATGATAAGCGGTGTAGTGAGAAATTAATGTGACAGTTCATAGAATTGATAGTCTTGTTCTTTGTCTAATCTCGATTAATTTCATCCTGAATGTTGGCTCTTCGAGGCCTCTGTTTACTAGTTGCAGTCGCAGGAATTACTGAATTACTAGTCTTTGTTTACTAGATGAAATTCCAATAGTTACTGAATTGCTAGTGCTATTACTGAATTACCTCTGTTTACTAGTTGTATTTCTGTTAGCTAGCTAGTAGTATTACTGGATTACTGAATCGTGAGTTACCTGATTACAGAACTCCTCGGCAGTTACTGTTGTTTTGTTCGTGGTTAGTAATTGGCTGTACTTTCAGTAACAAAGGCTGGTTTCAATTTTAGTTAAAAGAACTTGTTGAACTCTGTGAATTTTGAGTAGAATTGTCACACTAGTCGAGGATCTTAATCACCTTGGCGTTGGAAGGCTATCTAGAATAGCAACCCGCTGTATGAGAGTAAAATATGAAAAGAATTTCTATATTTTTGTATTTTATCTGCCTACTTCATCTGCTGTATGTGTTTATGGATTTTCATATGAACATGGATGGAATTGTAACATGTGTACGAGCATTGGAATTTATTCTATTCGTGTATGTAATCTATGAACATGTATGCCATCTGAGAAAAGTAATTATCATTTATGGAATTGTTATTTACTTTATTGTATTTAATTATGAAAGCATGTCTCTTATATCTGCAATATTACAACACCTTTGCCATCGCTATCATTGACTCGTGTGGATTCCATATTTATATATGTTACATATTTCTTTTTTCTTATTTGCACCAAGATTCTATAACCCAGGGGCTTGGCCAGGAATTTGTCCAATAGTATTCATTGTAGAAAAAAAAAGTTTATGTGTAATCTTATACTCCTTATGATAGTGAAGCTTTTTTTTTTGTTTCCGTTTGAAGCTATATCCCACAATGGAAATAAGATGACGCAATTCTTCGTATCAAAACAAGATTTGGTGGCTTGATTATGGAATTCCATCATCACATGGGGTGCACAGTGCATACCTTGCCTTCCTTAGTTTCCCCGCCAGGGCAGCTTCTGTAATGGTGCCGCTTGGCTTGCCGACAAATGCAAACAATAACGTCGTTTAGGGACCCCTAGCTTAATTCCGTTTCTCTTTACTAACTCAATCAACAAAAGATTAGCTTACTAATTCAATTGCAACGAAAACTAGAGGGGTGGAACGGGCTAGTGGAATGAAACCTCAAACATTTTCGTGTCGTTTTTTGCTTTCCATGATTTTCCCAATGAGTTATTCATTAGCGACATAGAGTTAGGTACAGATCATACATCATTTCCATGAAGCAATTGAAGGAACCCTGGTCAGGTGGCGGTGAACAAATCTGATTTTGCAACCGACCACTTGCAACGTATTTGATGGTCGAGGCATTGCCCAGCCACCCCGTTGCCTGTCTTTTCTTCTTTCACGTGAGCAGGGCCCACTAGGAGAACCATATATTCCATCTCTTCCCTTCCACAGGAATCACCTCATTTCATCCTCCTTTCCTCACCTCTCTCTGTTATCATGTGTTCCCTCCGATGATGGGGCGCCGTGGGAGATGGGTGCGCGACACCTTGATGGCTCTCTCACTGTGACGGAGGATCTGGTGGATCTCAGCATCCCTACCTTGCCGCATGGCCACCTGCTTCGAACGGTGCCGGTGGAGAGCTCGCCATCAAGAGGTAGATCTAGTTATACCTGATGTGCTTCGCCATGGGAGGCTAAAATTAAAGGAATACCGATCTATGTGTGATGGCATGGCAGGATCTAGTGTGGTGCCTCAGCCTCTGAGGAAACCTTCAACTCACACAATTGGCGCGGGTGGAGTGATGGGAGACAACACAACAGAACCGTATAAAGCATGCGGTTCGTCACCGGAAGCGAGAAGGTCACTATGCAAACTTCTCCCTCCCTCCCTCCCCTCTCTCTCTCTCTCTCTCTCTCTCTCGATTTGGGAATTGCTCGTGGCCTTCCTCACCTTCTGTACGATTGAGTTGCGAAGTAAGATCCCACGGCTGGATCCGTGGAGGTATGGTCCTCTGAGTTCCTGCACTTCTCCATTGAGGTAGCAGTGAGGTAAGGCCAGTTCCTCCCCATCGCTTCCACTCCCGGTGAATAGGATCCCAGATCTGATGAGGAGTCCAGATCCACGGGAGCTCTCTCTCTCTCTAATAGATCATGCAGATTCTCGACATAGGGGACTCAACCCGGGGACAAAGCCTAAAGAAGCACATCTTGGTCGGCTCCTAGCAGAGCTCAGCGCCAACAGGAGGTGACTCGAGTTCCACCTAACTACGACTTCTTTCACATATTATTCTCCTTTTAAAAAACAATTATGTGTTTCTATATCTACTTTTCCTCTCCACGTTTTTCCTTCCCCCTCCCCAGTATCTCTAGTGAGTGAGGAATGCATCGTGGTGCCCCGGTAAAGCAATGGCACTAGGCGTGTGCAAGCCGTGGATCAAAAGGAGGTGGATATGCAACATCATATTTCCTTCTTTTTTCCAATTGATATTTTTTTGGTGCATATGGATCTAGCCCATGGGCAAGTTGAATGGACTGCCAGTCTTGTTTCGAAAGGGCCCATCTTGACTTTGTACAAAACTCAACTCTTTGACTTCCCACTTGTGCTCGCGTTTATGATAGCTTATTTTTTTTCATAGTAAGTGACGTGCTCGTTCACAATAAGGTGGTTGTGGTAACTTCGTTATTCTCATGATCCGTGGATCAAGTCTTTTGATGTTGCTCATAGATGCATAGCGTGAGAGCACATGTATCCTACTTCTATAATCATACCCAAGAGGTTGAGCCAAGAGATCTTGAGATTAACGGAGTCACCACAAGTGTCTTGCTATCAACGGGCACATCACTTACTATTGACAGAATATAGCTCATCATCCTACAATGAGACTAGGGGAATATGAGCACCCAAACTAAGTCATGGAATCAAACTCATCTTGTTAGGTTATTACAAGAGCCATATTAAATGAGCTAAACCCTATTCACAAAGAGCCACTTATTACAATTTTGGATAATCCAACAAATCTAGAGGAGAGAAAGTTTGCATAGTGACCTTCTCCCTATAAATACAAAATTTAAGCTTCGTCATGTGATTCATGCATATCTCTTTTTGTTTTTTAAAAAAATAAGAAGTGTGTGAATCTATAGCTACTTTTCCTCTCCATGTGTCCCCCCCTCCAATAGCTCTAGTGAGAGAGGATTGCATCGTGGTGCCACAGTAAAGCGATGTTAGGCATGTGCAAGCCTGATGGATCAAGAGGAGGCAGATCTGCCAGCGTCTTATTTTACTCCTATTTACCAATTGTTTTTTTTTTGTTTGGTCCATATTGCCATGGCCCTTTGGCAAGTAGAATGTACCGTTGGTCTGTTTTTGGAGGGGCTCATATTCATGATAGATTATTGTTTTAATAATAAGCAATGTGCCCATTCACAATAAAGTGCATGCGGTAACTTCATTATTCTCATAATCTGTTAGTCAAGTCTTTTGATGGTGCTCATATATAGGTGCATAGCATGCAAGCACATGTATCCTACTCCTGTAAGCACATCCAAGAGGCTACGCTAAGATCTTGAGATTAACGAAGTCACCACAAGCGTTTTGCTATCTAGGAGCACATCATTTTACTATTGAAAGAGTATCCATCATAGCCCTATAGTGATACTAGGGGAATACAAGCTCCTGGACTGAGTCATGGAATCAAACACGACTGGTTTGGTTATTACTGGAGCCTAACCAACTAAGCTAAACTCTATTCACAAAGAGCCACGTATATTAATGAGAAAATCCACCTGATGTAGGGGAGATAAAGTTTGCATGATGACCTTCCTGGTACAAATACAAAATTAAAGCATCACATGATTCATGTGCAACTAGCTTGGCTCGTCGGAGCTTGCTGCCAAGAGGAGCTGATTCATATTATATTTTGCTTTTTTTCAAAATTTTATAGCTACTTTTCCACATGGTTTTCCCTCCCCTCTCCAATAGCTTTGGTGAGCGAGGATTGCATCGTGGTGCCTGGTAATATAGTGGCAATAGATGTGCAAGCCCGATGGATCAAAAGGAGGCAGATTCGCCAACACCTTATTTTCCTCCCTTTTTTCCTTTTGATTTTTTTTGTGCATGTTGCCCTGGCCCATTGGAAAGTTGATCGGAACTCCGGTCCTATTTTAGAGGGGCCCATTCTGACTTTGAATCGAGTCTTAGGCTCGTGCTCATATTTATGATAGCTTATTCTTTTAATAGTAAGTGATGTACCCATTCAGAATAAAGTGGATGTGGTAACTTCGTTATTCTCATGATCTATCGGTCAAATCTTTTGATGGTGCTCATAGGTGATGCACAATGTGAGATCACATGTATCCTACTCCTATAAGCACATCTAAGAAACTGAGCCAAGAGATCTTGAGATTAACGAAGTCACCACAAGCGTCTTGTTATCAATGGGCACATCACTTACTATTGAAAGAATATCGCTCATCATCCTACAATGAGACTAGGGGAATACAAATGCCCGAACTAAGTCATGGAATCAAACTCGGTTAGGTAATTACGAGAGCCTAACCAACTGAGCTAAACTATCTATTCACAAAGAGCCACTTGTAGCTAGTAAGGTGTCTAGTGGTAGAACCTGCATGTTGAGTTTGAGTCTCTTGTATCACACGAGTGCTCGTATTTATGGATAATTATTCTTTTAATTGTAAGTGATGTACCCGTTCACAATGAGATAATTGTGGTAACTTCGTTATTCTCATGATCTATCGGCCCAACCTCTTGATGGTGCTCATAGGTGATGTATGGTGTGCAAGCACATACACCGTACCCTTCCCTGTAAGTAAATCTGAGAGGTTGAACCAAGAGGTCTTGAGATTAACGAAGTCACCACAAACGTCTTGTTATCAACGGGCACATCACACACTATTGAAAGAATAACACACATAATTCCTAAAATAAGCCTAGGAAATACGAACATTCGTGTTGAGTCGAGAAAAACAAACTCAACTAACTAATCAGGTTATCACTAGGAAGCAATCCAGGTAAGCTAAACTTCCTTTGCAAAGAGCCACTCATTTATATATATAGAGAGAGAGGGTTTGCAAGGTGACCTTCATCCACTGAAGCACCGACGCATGCGGCATGCAAGTGTCGTTTCAGTCCCCAGCTAGTTTTTGCGTGGCACTTTCCTAAGCAGTGTTTTCTTGCCATGTTTTAGTCATAGTTTATTATCAAATTATTGAAAGGCAGCGTATCTAGTGCAAACCAAGACATCTATGCAACCTTTGCAAACTCCAACCCAGACCATTAGATGAGAATCTGATGGCTAGAGAAAGAGGTGGGGTAATTTTACACTTAAACACCCATTGATGGCTAGAGAAAGAGGTGGGGTAATTTTACACTTAAACACCCACCATTAGCCCTACTAATTTTGGTTTTGCTAATCACCCCCTGCACAATCACGTGATTTCCTCCTCCCACCATCTGATCGCGTGACTCCATCCGGCATCCATCATGATTCGCCGCCGTCGACCTCCGACGTGATTTGCCGCCGTTGACCCCCGACGTGAGTTCGTGACTCCAACGTCTCATGGACTCCGGCAACGCCGGCGCCCACGACGCCGGCCACTCCGCACGGCGTGTCCGGCGAACGCCCTTATCACGATGCCCCCGATCACGAAGTCACGAACGCCCTGCCCCTGATCACGATGCCCTAAACACGAACGCTCTCATCAAAATCATGCATACAGGCTAGCAGCAGCAGTCCGGACTGCATACAGGCTAGCAGCAGTTCGGACTGCAGTGCAGTTTAGTCTAGAATGGCAATCAGGGGCGGAGCCAGCCGTGAGAGCCACCGATGTCAGCTTCGGTGGGCACCGGTGTCATCTCTTTACTCAACAGTGGGCAACAGTGTTTACTTCCTAATTTTTCACAAATCGTTTTTGTCAGCTGACAGCAGCAGCTACACCTAGCTTCGCCACTGATGGCAATCCTGATGAACCTAATGAACTGCTGCAAGAAGTAGAACTCAGCCAAGGAAGCATGCGAAGACAAAAGGGATATATTCTAAAGAACAAATCATCAGTGAACTGAATTAATGTAATTTCTTTGGCAAATACATTGCAGTGTCCTAAAAATCAGTAGGAATAAGTTGAATGATGACACTAGTAAAAAATTGTTTGCAATTGTACTTTTGCCAAATAGATGCACAAAGGTTACAAGAACTTGAAATATCAGCCAACAACATTGTTTGGGCAATTGCGTGCATCATGATCTCCTACTTGCTTACATTTTCGACACATTCGTTTACTTTTACCCTTACTTGTACTTCCGTCCTTCTTCTCCTTGCTCTTCCTAATTCTTTTGCATCTCCCTTTCGACTTGATATCAGTTGGTGGATGTACATTGACTTCATTTGGAATTTTACTACCAAGAAAAGATTCAAACTCATCATGTTTATTAACTCTTGTAGCACCCGTCATCTTTTGGAGAGGTTCTTCTAGGTTGGATAAACTTGAATTTAAAAAGTTAATTCCTTGTTCAGAGTTCTTGGCCATTTGGATAAGATCTTCAAACTTGTTGCGTGAATCTGAAATCTTTTTCTGCATTGCCACCTCCATAGGATCTTTAGGCTTTTGATCTATTAGGTTACCTTCCTCATCAAAGAATGGTTCACTATAAAACAGAAAAAATAAAGGAAAACTTGAGTATTGGTGAATAGAAAAAGAAACAAAAACAACCATAGAAAAATTCATACAATACGGACCTTTTACATCTTTTGTCCCATCTCTTCATAATATAAATAAAAGGTATCTCATTCTGCTTTTCAGCTCTAAGCACTTGTATGATATGACGACAGGGAATGCCATCGGACTCATATAATTTACAAGAGCATGTACCAATCATGTTTGACTTGTTCATCTGAACCACTCGCTCTTTTCCAGATAGGCTACTGATGGTGAAAGATTTTATATCTTCACACTCTGAAATGCCTTGAATAATGCAATGGTCTCTTGCGGCTATGATTTGTTCCTGAAATTTATTGAAAACTTCATGTGTATATATCAGACTACATTGCTTCTCCATTGCCCATGGTGTCACCAATTTAGAAGTGTTGTGAATACTTGCATTGTCGGCTTTTAACTCCTCTTGGCATTGGCACTCCAAAGCCGTGTCAAATCTTAACCAGAACTCCACAAAGGTCATTTTTCTATGAATGAATCGGTTAAAAAAAGAATTTGCACTCTCCGATCGCGATGTAGTCCTAAGGATTCCTGCTAGAGGTATGTCCATGAAATATACCAGAATCCATGATTCGTGAATGGCAAACCTTGTGGAAAACCAATCATTTCCCATGAGTCCAAAATCTGTTATGATAGAGTACCATTGGGACTCAAAATCTTCTGAATTCTCGGATCCCCAAACACACTTGTTTAGTCTATCCCAAAAAATTTCATCCTGGTTCAAAGTGGGCCCGATCTTCTCAGGTACCTTTTCCATTATATGCCACATGCAAAGTCTATGAGCAGTATCGGGTAGAATCTGAGCAATAGCGGCCTTCATGCTGGCATCTTCATCTGTTATGATTAGATGAGGTGCAACTCCACTCATAGCATTAAGAAAGGTCTTAAACAACCATACATATGACTCGATCTTTTCATTTGCTAAGAATGCTGCCCAAGGAAAACACTTTGCAAGTGATGATTGACTCCAGTAAATGGCACAAATATCATGTTATACTGGTTAGTAGTATATGTTGAATCTACAGAAACCACATCACCAAAAACACTATAATTTTTCCTGCATAATGCATCTGCCCAAAAAACACGAACAAGTCTTCCTTGTTCATCCACCATAAATTCATAAAAGAAGGCAGGAATTACTTCCTTCTTTCGCTCAAGTTGTCCAACAAATATTTGTGCATCTGCATCCTTGATTTTGGTTCTGAGGTCACGGTAATAGTTTTGCAAATCTCTCTTTGTGCACCCAACATTCTCAAAACCACCATCACTGACATGGAGAAGCCGATATGCCTGTGAGGTGCCAATGCTAGCCTTATGACAATTGAACAAGACACTCTTTGCCTCTCTGTAACTCTACGGCTGGATCTTAGCAAATACCTTTTATCTAGCGACACAAAACCATGGCTGTGCTTGTCAACCATTGCAGTTATACGATACTTCTTGTCACTGTCGAGCTTGACGACAATATGTGCCTCACAACCACATCTGGTTTCCATCACATTAGGTGCCTTTCTTTTTTTTCCCAGACTCATCAATAACATTTGTTACCTTCTCCTTTTTGTAGCCTTCCCTTGAACAATAAAATCGCTTGAATAAAATTTCCTCATTTTGCTTCTTCTGCTGACCAACACGAACAGAGAAACCAATTCCGTGTGCATATGATTTGTAAAATTTCTCCACATCATTGAGTGTATCAAAGATCATCCCAACCGCAGGCCACAAATGTTCTTTGCAACTTTCTGTCATACTCGGAAAAGATGTTGGCCGAGGTGTAGTTGGTTGTTCAAGATGGGCTCCATCTCCAGCGTCTACCGCGTCGATGGTGATGACAGAGGCAGAATCAAGGGTGACTGCAGGTTCATGATCAGATTAATTTCTAACACATAATCATTTTTTTATATATGACATAACATAATTATCACCAATCAACTACACAAAAAAGAAAAAAAAATCTGCAAAGCTTGAGGCATCAACGGCCCTAGTTAATTACAAGCTTGAGGCATCAATGCGTGCTCATGCAGGGCTCTCACGTAGCTCCGCTAGTGGTTAAAAATCAATGCATGTGGTGCTTCACGACTGAAAGAACTTACAACGGCATGAAGGGCTACCAGTGGCAACGCTAGCGCCGGAAATCCATCGGGGCCTGGAGAGGTTGTTCTAGGTGGGAGTTCATGGTGTTAGCGACGCTGGATTCCATGGCTTCGCTGGAGACGAGGGCGTTGTGCGGAGTGGCGTCGCGGGCGCCGGCGTTGCCGGAGTCCATGAGACGTTGGAGTCACGAACTCACGTCGGGGGTCGGCGGCGGCAAATCACGTCGGGAGTCGGCGGCGGCAAATCACGATGGACAGGAGTCGCGATGGATGCCGGATGGAGTCACACGATCAGATGGTGGGCGGAGGAAATCACGTGATTGTGCAGGGGGTGATTAGCAAAACCAAAATTAGTAGGGCTAATGGTGGGCGTTTAAGTGTAAAATTACCCCACCTCTTTCCCTAGCCATCAGATTCTCATCTAATGGTCTGGGTCGGAGTTTGCAAAGGTTGCACAGATGCCTTGGTTTGCACTAGATACGTTGCCTTATTGAAAACTATCTAGTCATAGCCGCACCCGCAATTGAAGTTGATTAGATTTGTACGTTAGAGCCTACATATCTTGGTTCAAGTATTTGGCTTAACACGATGAAATTTTCGAGCACAGATTGGGCCACGTCGTTCAACAATATGTTAGTCGGATGTCTGGGGCTCTGGGCGGCTTATATCCTTGCCGTTGAGCACGAGCATTGTTGCAAGGTTTCGCAAGCCTTCGTCTCGGACTCTCGGCCCAGCGACCTTCCTGTTCTCCACCACCGGCCTGCTCGACCTCTCGCCACTCGCCATTCGCGTCCACCCACTGAGACCGCTGGGATGGTGACGTGGCGTTGGCAGGGAGCAGGACAACAAGTCAACTACTTCCATCCCACCTTGGCCGCAGCGACCAACACTGAGTTCGGATGGAGTTGGACGCCTTCCTCGCCGCCGCCGCCGATCTCGCACGCAGCCGTTCCAAGTCAGCAGCACGCCATGCGCTCCCTTTCCATCCCCGTTTTCCCAGACGCCAACTCAACCATGTCAGTGAACTCCCGGTGTTCTTGACGTTCGCCGAGCTCACGGTTACGATCCCAAAAACCAATGCACACAAACTCAACGCGAACCCTTGGAACACACGAGATTTGTGCAGCTTTAATTTGGAACCGCTGCTTTTCTGTTTCTTGTTCTCCTTTTATTGAACATAAATAGAAAGAGCAGAGCTTCATATGGTCACCCGTACACCGCGTTCGAACGTGTCCATCCACCCATGCACACGATAACTCATGCTCATGCAAAAAACAAACATGCAAAGCAACTAACATGTGCAAGGATTAGTGGATTAGTAACACACCAAGTACTTCATCCTTCGGCGGACTGAATTATCTCTGCTACGGAGTGAAATTTCGATTAACCTGCTGGTTCTTTCATCTGGTAATATATAACGCAGGGTAGCTCAGTTGGAGAAGCTAGCAGATCCTGGACACGTCAGGATGGTTTTCGATTTAATACCGACCCAATAAATAATCTTATCAGGGGACATCCACAGACCATAGGTTTGTATTACTGCATCTCTTGAATATTACCTTAATTAATTTTATTCGGTTCTCTCTACAGGTCATCTGATTAATTTTGGCTCTTCATGTGTAGCGATCAGTGATAGCGCCCACCGTGTAAGATGCCAAACAGATATTTTGGCCTCCAAGGCATTCGATTTTTTTAAGCAATTTCAGCTATTCTAAATAATAGTATTCAAAAAGTACCATTGAAAAAGTACCGGTAAAATACCTGAAATAAGTCTAGAAAAAATGAGCACCTCGACTGAGTCAAAGGCACAAACTCGAGTGGTCAGATTATCACTAAGAACGTAACTACTTGTGCTGAGCTCAGCTCCCAAACTACTACTAATCTTAACTCGAGAAAAACTAATATATGACACTTTTGGTACCAAAAGTAATAATCTACACTTCTGAAGCAGCTATAGATTGTGGACTACATATTTCAAAACCTC
Organism: Digitaria exilis; assembly: GCA_015342445.1. Taxonomy (NCBI): domain Eukaryota; kingdom Viridiplantae; phylum Streptophyta; class Magnoliopsida; order Poales; family Poaceae; genus Digitaria; species Digitaria exilis. Next base: position 1,000,050 of record JACEFO010000662.1, read on the forward strand.
TACCAAATCTTAATAGACTATAAATGTTTAATCCAAATTTTACCATTCGCGAGGCAAAGTGTAACAATCGTGTAAGTTGTCATCCCCTAACTTTTACACGCTTGTATATTCCGCCAAGGGTATTATACTGTTGATGTCCAAAAAGTTATCTAAACCAAGACAACCTGAGCTTTCCTACTGAGGTATTGTTTCGATAAGTGGACTAGAGAGAGGACAAAGGCAAATGAATTGAGTCTTAAAATGAACTGATTTTTCGTCCAATTCATTTATTCCATTTCAAGGGAAGCGCGCTGCAGCCATTGGTGGATCCAGGACATGGGATGAAAGGGTCCTGGTTTTTTTTTCCTTTTTGTCTTCTCTCCTTCTTTCTCCTCCTTTTCTTCCTCCTCTTCATCTATGGTCAAAATTTTTTGAGGGTGCTTGTGGGGGCTTTAATAGAATCTAGAGGTAGGGGGCTCCAGCCCCTACGTTGGATCCGCCCCTGGCTGCAGCTAGCGATGTCCTCAACGGCACAGGACTCCTAGTTCCCTACAAGGAAGGAGATCAGGCCGAAGTCGGTGGCCACTGCGGACAGCACAACTGTTGTTGCGGCAGTGCACCACGCCGTGCCAGCTCCACTGGGGAAATGTAAGGTGATCCTAGAGCGCAGTACATGTAGCAGAGAAGTAGAGAAGTCCATGGTTAAAGGTCGTTTGGACTGTTGGATACTGGGGAGGTCGTGACTTGAGGGAGGTGGTCATGGGTTTCTGAGTCGACGGTCGCTCGCTCTCCAAGCCCCCATGTCTCCATCACGCACTAAGGTTACGTTCAGATTCTCAACTTTCCACTATTTATTTCAACTTTTCACTATTTATTCTAACTTTTCACTATTCCTCCCTCACAAAACATGTTTCCCAACGAATGCTGCAGTATTTTTCTAATGCTACAGTATTTTTTGCTACAATCTAAACACACCCTAAAAAGCTCTAGGTTATACCTTGGATGACCAGCCAGACGAAAGGGAAAGATCATTTTACAATGCTATCTTTCATACGTCTCTTTGACACGAGTACACTTAGGCTCCGTAAGATTTGGGTAAACATTAGAAGTCACCAGAGAGGCAGGGACACACTCACAGACAGTACACACGTAGGCTCTCTTTTTTCTGGGCCCCTTATTCTCTGCAAGATTTTTGTCTCAAAAAAAAAATTTTCTCTGCAAGATTTTATTTTTGAGAATTTATTCTCTGCAAGAATTGAACGGTCCTACACACGTAAAACTTCTATAATGGTTTCGAAAAAAAAAGACAAAAAAAATCTTGCAAACAAACCGTATTGGGCTTTTATTTTGGGCGACTCCACACTTACCTCAAATCCCACGGCCCACCCTCCCAGTTCCACCTTATCTTCCAAAAAAAAAAAAAAACCCTTTTCTTCTCCGCCCGGCTGCTAACAAAGCTTTGGCAGCAGCAGATTCCGCATTTCCGCTGCAACGCGCACGCCACGGTGTCGCCTCTCGTCCTCGCCCGGTCGGCCTTTCAAAAAGGGGGGAGAGGATTCCACGAGAGGGAGGACAACCGTGCCCGGCAGCTCCGTCTCCGCTCCACCCGCCGCTGAGAATGTCCGACGAGATCAAGCGCGCGCCGGGGGGCGCCGCGCAGGCGGCGCTCCGGGGCTCCTCCGAGGACCGCAAGCCGGTGGGCTTGGGGTCCCCGCCGCCGACCGCGGTGGCGGCGCGCAAGATCCAGCTCAAGAGCGCCGACATGAAGGAGGATATGCGGCAGGAGGCGTTCGAGATCGCCCGCGTCGTAAGAACCTCGTGCCTTCACTCTCAGCTCTTCCTTCTCCCAGTTCTCGATTTGGTTTTCGTCCCACCCCCGCCCGTATTGATTAGCTGTTCGTCGGGGGTTTGGGGATTTTCTTTTTTCTCTCTAACTCTCGTTCTTCCGGCCAGGCGTTCGACACGCACAACATGGAGAAGGACATCGCGGAGTACATCAAGAAGGAATTCGATAAGAACCACGGCCCAACCTGGCACTGCATCGTCGGCCGCAACTTCGGTAATGATCTCCTCTCGTCCTGGAAGCATTCCTTAATTAGCAAGGGTTAGTGTCTAGTCTGATGTGCTTTGCGTCGTTGGTTATTCAGTGGTCGATTTCATACGTGCTAGTCCTTAAAGGTCCTCAGTCCTCACATGATCGGCAGAGTGGACCTTGTAGGACTGTTTATGCTGTCAATTGAAGCGACAGAAAATTCTTTTTTTTTCCACAAAATAAGTTGTGCGCTAAAGGAAATGAACTGGGGAAAGTGAAAAGGCTGAAATGGTTATCGCCAACTGAAGTTATGCTTCAAATTCATGGCCTGTAGACTTTCTAGTTCAATATAGCACCCATAAAGCAGAAGATGATGTGTAGTGTCCAAGAGGCTAGATAGTCAAATAGTTTTGCTGTTTTGCATGACAATGTTTAATTTCTCTACTGTGTAGAATACCTCCTTGCTTTTGGCTTGGCTTAAATACTGGAAACTTATGTGAGCATTCTACTAGCTCTGTGCAGCCAATTTGTCAACAGAGTAGGCAATTACTGATATCAACTCAATCCAACTTAGCAGCTATATTCAACTTTATACGTTTTAATTGGCATATTTCAGTTTTCTATTAAACTCTTTACTGTAAAAAAGGAATTATTTGCTTCAATACTAGTAACTTATGCTTTAATTTTAGTTCGTTGTTGTCTCGTACTCTGTTAATCAGATGTAACTAAGAAGGCAACGTATTCTATGAGAACTCAATTCCAGTGAGAACTATGAGAACTCAAATCTGGGCCGCATGATCTTCATCCAAGGGGAGCGCGTAGGGAGGGGTGGAGGGGGGATTTGTAAAATCACCACCCCCTTAATTATACTTTTGTAAATCCCCCCTCACACCTTCCCCTTAGATGAAGATCATGCGGCCCAGATTTGAGTTCTCATGGTTCTCATGGGAACTCAGTTCTCATGCCATACGCACATGCCCAAGTGACTGGGCATGCTGATTGCTGAGTGTCATATCATCTCAAAGATCCGCATGGCATCACATCGCGTATGCACTTCACAAACACTCCTGCACTTAGCAGTGCAATAAAGTTAGTTTAGAGACCTGTATGCAATTGACCTGACCAATTTGTGAACTTGGATCTAAGCTAATAATTATCAGTATCAGATTGAACAAATGCTTTTTGAGCTGCTGCAGCAACTGTTTACGAGTTTGTGCTGCTTTATTATGTGCATTGTTTTTCTTTCTATCCCCTTGCATTCTTGTCTATATGCAGGTCAGGCATACACTATCTTGGTTTTCTTTAAGGCATTGTCAATTACCATAAAACAGCCATAACGGGAAATCCTTACATTTATGATTTGTTTTTTTTTCGTTCTGGAGTTTTGACCAACATCTATTAGTAAATTTGGATTGTTCCAGTGTACTTCTCATAATTAGTCTGATGCATCAAGTCACCAAATCCTTATGGACTTTGCCAGTCGGACAAGGCTACAAAGATTGGACCAAAGGGAAATGACTGGATTTCACTTTTAAATGAACACATGTCAAAGCAAAGTCGTGGCAAAATTGGAAAGGTTTTCTCAATTGACTGTATCTGAATTCCAAACCTTTTTTTTTATTGTTAAAAATTGGCCACCCTTTGTTATTCCAAACTTGGGCAGCAGTTCTGCTTTCTTTTGCCAATAAGAAGAGAAGGGCCTAATGGCTACAGAGAAAGACAGACACAACTGGCTGAGCTGACTCTCCCACACGAAGTAATCCTAAGTCACAATGGCGAGCTGTCTTAATTCCCAAACATTTCTATTCGATTTAATTGGTTCTATCTCAGACTAAAAACTTGTTTGACTGTTTGCATCCTTTAGTGCTCATAGCTGCTAACTAAATATTAGTTAACTATTAGCAGGGTGTTTAGATTCACCTACTAGGGTTGGATAGTTGGATAAAACTATTAGCACCAATTAGAACCCCCCAACCAGCTATTGGACTAAGTGTTGTATGGGGGGCTGCTGATAGCTAGCAGGTCTATTAGCAGAGCTGTCTTAATCCCAGACTTTTATATTTGCTTTAATTGATTCTATCTCAAACTAAGGCCCTTTTGTATCCTTTAATGCTAATAGCTGCTAACTAAATTTTAGCTAACTATGACCAGGGTGTTTGGATCCACCTACTAATAGGTGGTTGGATAGTTGGATAAAACTATTAGCACCAATTAGCAGCCCCCAACGAGCTAATGGACTAAGCGTTATCTGGGGGGGGGGGGGTGCTAATAGCTACCAGGTCTATTTGCACCGCTGTTTGGATCCCTGCCTGCTAATTTTGGCTGCTAGCCATTAGCTCTCATCGATCCAAACATGACTTAATTTCGAGGACTCAATGGTGAGCTGTCATAGTTTGTTTCCAGATATTTCTGTTTGACTTGACTGATTCTACTTCACGTGTTATAAGACTCAGTGAATAGTTGTTAATTTTCTAAATGTTTCTATTTGACCCTATGCACACAAGAAGGGATAGAGTCCAGAACAAAGATATTCGGGAGAAGGTCGGGCTGGCACCAATTGAGAAGAAATTGACCCAACCGGCTGAGACGGTTTAGTCATGTTCAACGGAGGCCACCTGAGGTGCCTGTGCGTAGTGGGGTTCTAAAGCGAGTCGGTAAGGTGAGGAGGGGTACAGGTAGACCTAAACTGACTTGGGATGAGTCAGTGAAAAGAGATCCCAAGGAGTAGAATATTTCTAAAGAAGTAGCTTTTGATAGGATCACTTGGAGACTAGCTATCAACGTGCCTAAACCTTGAACTTTGTTTATTGGGTTTCATCGCTAGCCTACCCCAACTTGCTTGGGACTAAAAGCTATATTGTTGTTGTTTCTATTCGATCCAATGATTATATTCGACCATATGATAATAGGGCTATAGGAGAAATCTGTAGAAATCGATTGGTAAGTTTGAGAAGCGCTAGCCTCGTCTTCCTTTGATTAACGTTTATCTGCCATCTTGTTTACTATGTCTACATACAATGTCAGTAACTAGGCATAGTTATTCTAGCAGCGAGGCACAACATAAGCCCAGTCATGCTAGAATATTTCTATAATAAATTGGTTTGGTTTGTTAATCTACATAAAAATATCCAGCTGCTCCAGCCTCCAAAACCAGGTCGTGGGCCTGTGGGGTTTATGGTTACGATGACACTGCTGAAGTCTAGTGGCGTATGCATAGCTTATGGATGGAAGAGTGAGCGGAGAAGGGTGTGAATGGGATTTTAATTCACTTATGAGCCTCTTCCATTTTATGTGTCCTTATTATATTGATTGCCCACATTTTTTCTAAGTATTTTTTTTGTCCGTTGCAGGTTCGTATGTAACACACGAAACAAACTACTTTGTGTACTTCTACATCGACTCTAAAGCAGTGTTGCTATTCAAGTCTGGGTGATTGGCACAGCCCTTGCATGCCTCTAAATCCGGTTACTCTCCTGTATGCTCTCCTTTTCTCTGAGTCATCTGCAGCCAAGCTGGAAGCTGTTAAGGCGATAATCTTATGAGTCTGCATGTTGATGTATCAGCGACGGATTATCCTCTTGTATACCAGCAGTGTGAGATCAGATTGTGTATCTGTTTTACGTCTGATATATCTAGGTGTTGTGAGGACGTTGTCTTATTGCAATATGATTGCCCCAAAAATTGGACGAAGCCCCTCTGAGCTGTTTGTGATTGTTTTGAAAGCAGTTCTTGCGCATGCCCAATGTTTGTGGTTCTTACTGTGTGTGGGAGCTAATGGGCACTTGTGCCTTGTGGCCCATCATGTATCGTGATCTGTATCTGTATGGGCTGCATGTGGTCCAGGTGCTTTCATTTTCATATATTGGGGCGGGCTTAAGTTAGCACACTTAGGTTGGTTGTCTTCAATGAGTTCGAAAATTGACACTTCCTCCTGTCGTAAGTACAAATCTTTTGAGCAAATAGGCTATAAAATTTGTTAATCGTGATCAACTTCCAGGCTTCAGCTATGTGAACGAAACTCATTGTGGACTTGTTCAGCCAATTATTCTAAACGGATTGAGAAGGATTTTGACTTATAAGAGATTTAATGTCACATAACCTCCTCTAATTTACTCTAATACCCTCTAAACCGAATGAGGTATAAAGTAAAGCTAAGTTGGCGGAAGACGTACCGGTACGACAGTATCTTTAGCAAGCAAGCCTTCGTTTACTAAAGGCTAGGCAAACAGTAATCTTATCGGTACGACAGCATCTCTAGCAAGCCTTCGTTTACTGAAGGCTAGGAGAAAATTCGCGGTGTCAGTATTGGGAACCTCGTCAAGTTTGAAACAACAGCAAGAGGTGACAGGAAGCTTTGCAATGACATATGGTAGCGACATCGAAATAGGCTGAAAGTGTTTGTCTTTGTCCTTCCGTCGGTGAGAAAGATCTTGCGCTGTTCGCTACCTAGTAGTACGTACACAACTTGTATATAGGTAACAAACAAAAAACAAAACCGCTACGCTGTTACGCAGATGACCTGCACCGTCCAAATTCGAATCTCGGCGCGGCGGCTACTTTATAGTAGGCTTTTGTGAGATCAATCTCGGCGGCTAATGGAGTAAAAGAAGAGTGAGAGACACGCGACGCGAGGGTGCAAACGGTTCCTGCATTTTTTCATGGACACGTTTGGTCGATCCGGCAGACGGATGCAAATCGCAAATTTCCAATCTGCAATGCCTGACCGGCGTGTACTCCTAGTACTAGTAATCATTGCGCGGGCATCACCGTTCATCGGCTGTGGTGATTATTAGTGCCACGTATCTAATCTCCTCGGGAGTTGAGCCCACGCAAGGTGGCCCATTCTTGCCAGCATTTTTATTTTGCCGCCGGTGGCAGCGCGGCATGCCGGTCGAACCTGATGGCCTAGTCTGGTCCGCTCCCTCTGATCTTCGCGATCCTTCTTCCATGCCGACGTGCGCGCGGTAAAATTTGATCAACTCGCTGGTGGTGTCCGCCAAGTGCTCCGTCCGCCAGTTGATCCGATTATACGAAATAAAAAGGCCATCCAGACGAAACGCAAAAGCCGCGGGTGCTCCCCGCGGGCGCCGATCGTTGTCGATCGGGACCGTCGGACTGCCGTCGCGTTAAAAAGAGACGACGGTGCCCACGACCCGATCGGTGGGCGGGCGCCGCGATAAGGTTCACGGTGTCGATGTGGTCGGCTTGGGGGACTTTTCCGATTGGATTCACGTGTCAGTGAACGAGTCGTTCGTCCTACATAGAGTAAACTGATTCCGGCCTCTCTCGTGTCGTAAAATTGCACGGCTCTGTGCTGTACTAGTGTGGACTACAGCTACTGGCCGTTGAGGATTGGAGCAGGGGAGTCACGCTCCGTGGCTAGGGGCCAGAGAGCACCTTACGTCACGGAGCGGACGGGGTTCTCTGCACCGAACGGGTCGACATGACATGCATGCATTTACTTGACCACGGTCCACCACGAGATTTTTTTTTTTCCAGTGGCGAAATGCGCCGCTTCACGTTTGTGTTTGATCAAGCAAAATACAGAGTGTGATGATGCACCAAACGTACTGTACTAGGGATTAACAAGAAACTGCAACCATTTTATTACTGACGATGATAGCGAGTAACAAAACGTAAACAGCACCAAAACCCTGCTCCTCCATCTGGATCTGACAGGAGAGCGCTAGCAGAACAGGGCGTGTCCAGCCCACACACGGAACGCACGCACACACACCACGGCGACCAGAGGCCGCTCTTTCTTTGTATCGTATCGCAGGTCGAGCAGAGATGATGATGATGATACAGCGTCACGTTGCTGCAGCGACCAGCCGAGAGGAATCCTTTCGCACTCAACGACCAACGGCGGCCAGCCGCCGCCTTAAAAGCCCCTGGGTTTCACGCGGAGGAACGACGGCGTTCGGGCGCCGCTCACGCCCGTGCGTAGGCGCGGGCGAGGTGGGCGGCGCGGAGGTCGGCGGGGTCAGCGGCGGCGGCCCAGTTGGAGGGGCGGTAGTGGCCGGTGACGGGGTCGGGGACCCAGGAGATCTCGGCGGCGGCGCTGCGCCGCCCGGCCTCCTTGGCCTCCCCGGAGGCCGCGCCCTCCGCCGCGGCCGCCGCGCGCCGCATGGCACCGGACGCCGCCGACGCCGCGTAGCCCCTGGCCCTCGGGGCGGCGGCCAGCGAGGCGGCGCGGAGAGCGGATGAGACGGAGAGAGCGAGAGCCATCGGATCAGCCTCTAGCTAGCGCGAGAGGGAAGGATCGGACGGCTGGTGGCGCTCTGCTCTCTCCCGTGCTCTGCTCTGCTCCGCCGCGTGTGTGTGTTGGTGAATGGGGGTGAGCTGGTTGGGGAGGAGACGAGCGGAGGGGGTGGGATTTATAAAGAGGGGCGTGAGGAGGAGTGCGGGGCCCATCGGCGGGGCGGGTGCCATCGTCCTGCGCTTTTTCTCGGATCGGGACGGCGTCGGGAATGGTCAAGACAGGCACGTGCGGAGCAGCCGAGCAGGAAGCGGCGCCGCGGGTTCCTTCCCTTCGGCTCGTCGCCGATTTGATACGATACGGTCGCGTGGCCGGCTCGAGTGGAGGGTGGACTGGTTCGGCCGGGGCTCCACGGGCGACGGCGACGGCGACGGGTGCCGGAAGAGCGAGCGAAGTTGCCTTGGTCCTCTTCTTCGTCGAGTTTGTTTTTAGTACTAAAAAAGTTGTGTTCGTGGAGCAGTCGTGTTTCTCCACTCGTGGCGCTTATGATTTGGTCTAGCTGGGGCCGTGTGGCTACTGTGTAGGCTGACGCATGCATGCTTCAATGCAAACGATAACAACAAAATAAAAGTGCTCATTGGGTCACTCCACCCCCGACGTCCGTTTTGGCGTGGTGTACCGGTGCATGTCAGCATGTGTGGTGTGATGCTCCGCTCCCTACGACTCGCACCAACCGCACCGTCTGCCTGACACGACTCGCTTGCAAAGCAGCGAAGCGGCGGTGGCGCTAGGCGCGCGAATTTGACCTCGAGGGTGAGGCGGCGTCACGTTCCAGCGCGGCGGGCGGCGGCGTCGATATTCCCTCCGCCTCGTCGCTTTTTTTTTCTTTATTTTATTTTCCATACAGAAAACAGGATTGGATACGTTGCATGTGCGCGGGCGGGCTCTACGCGTCGCTCTCGGACGCCCGCGCGGCGAACATCGCGCGCCACCTTTCCCGAGGAAAAGGAAAGGAAAAGAAAAGATTCCTCGCCGGCGAGCGAGACACGCTGGGAGGCTGGCTGGGCCCCGCGTATCAGCCGCAAAGGTCCCTTGGCGAGGCGGAAGGGCAGCGGGGCGAGGCGCCGACTGGTGGAGGCGGCCGACGGCAATCGGCAACGGAAGGTGTCAGCTGGACAGGTCGTATCTGTCTTGTGGGCTGGGTGCCCACAGGCCGACGGCCTAATCCGCGAGGCAGGCAGTCAGGGCGGGCCCAGTAGGCTGAGCAGTCAGCAGGGTGGGAGCCTCCGGTTGGAGATGAGAACGCATCCGACCTTTACTCCGCGCGGCGGGGTCGTCGTCGGCTCGTCGCCGCGGGTGGTGCGGTGGGGCTTGGGAGGAGTAGCGTGACGACGTGGCCGAGGTCGGCCCCCATGCGAGGCGTCGGCGACCGCGGGACGTGCACGGAAACGGTTTCGTTCGTGTGCCGACGTGGGGCACTGCTGCCTGGTGGCGCGTTCCGGTTCATGGTTATTATTCTTGATCTTTTATGTTTATTATTATATGAATAATACCTTTTTTTGGTGAATTTTAGATCGTCCCTTGGCTGCTTTTCTTACGCGCGCTGCCATGCTCTGTCAACTCGGCTAGGCATGTCTTTAACGGTGCGTTTAGTTCCCAAATATTCCCTAAAAAACACTATTCATTCAACTTTTCCCTATTCATCTCATCTCTTCTCTTCACATAAAACTATCTATCTACAGTGTTTTTTTTAACAGTGTATTTTTGGGGAATCTTTCTCCAATCTAAACACACCCTAAGGTAGCTGGGTGAAGAAAGCTGACAAATCAAAGGTATTAAGGATTCACGATCCCTGGTAGGACAGGCTCGTACCACCAAGGTATAGCGGATTGGTGTCGGTATAACGGATAGCAGATAGCGGGCGCTACAGCGGACGCTAAGTTTCAATAGCGGGATGTACATATCACTCATTATTTTAAAGTACATATGGCTTTTTAACTTGTTAAAAATCTATTAAAAAATAAAATTATATACCTATATAACTTAAGAGTAAAAATATGCATGCGCATTTGTACTTAAAGAGTAGTACGTGAACATTTATATGGTTGGCCATATATAAATCATCTATACATATCATCGTATAATCATAAACCTGCAATAGCGGTCTAAAAGTGCTATTGCGGACCGCTATAGCGGCCGCTAACCCCAAATAGCGGCCAATAGCGGCCGCTAAGTTCCAACCCGCTATTCTAAGGCCGCTACCTCGTAGCGGTAGCGGTAACTGGCCGCTACCGCTATAGCGGGCGCTACCACCGCTATTTATTACCTTGCGTACCACGCGTCGAGGCCCTCGTCGCCAGGTCCACCGGGTGCAAGCGTGCAACAACGTTTTTGTTTGTTGTTTTATTCCTCAGCTGAGGCAACAACTGGTAGCTTTCCCCTGTGAATCTTTTACTTGTATGCCAATGAAAAAGTTAGTCATGACCTACGTGCCACTAAAAAGTTGCTTCGCACCTACATGCCATCGACCTGAACTTTTTTTTGACCCAGGAGCCATTCCATCACCATTCCATGAGAATTCTACCGTTAGGGAGCTCTGACATGTGGGACCGGCCAGTAAAATGACCATCTTACCCTTACCATCGTGTGGGACCCACACGTCCGTTTTTTTTCCTCCTCTCCTTTTTCAATCTCCCACGCCTATCTCTTCCCCCCTAATCCGGTAGTACAGCCGTCCAGGAGCGCCTGGTGGGGCGTTCCTGTCGCCGCTCCGGCTGCCGCACCAGTCGCCTCTCCTGTTGCCGCGCGCTCCCACTGCCGCGTAGGCCGTCGCTCGCGCCGCCACGGCTGCTCTGCCTGTCGTGGTCCGAGCGCCGACGTCATGGTTGCCGTGAGCCGTCGGGCCTCCCACCCATCGCAGGGACGGGACGATGCGGAGTTAAATGAAAAAGTCCCAACTCGTCGGAGATTTGATCTGTCCACCGGTGCTCCACCACCACCTCCGCTCGATTCCATCACCTGCTCGCATCCTACAGGTCTTGGAGGCGCACGAGCATCGTCTGTTCTCAATGCCTCCCGCACACCAGCGTCTCCAAGCTGCAGCACTAGCTTGCGAAATCCAAACTGTTTCTCCGACAACAATTTGATTACTAAAGTAGCAAGCAGGTTCAAACAACGGAAGACCAAACTCTCAAGTCAAACAAGAACATTAATTTCTGTTTAGGATATTATTCTACTGGTCCGTAGAAACGGTACAATAAGATGGCAGGGCAAGATGTGCGTCGAGCAGAGGCCCTTGACGATGCGCCCCTCGCGTCGAAGCTGCACGGCGGCGGCGCGCCGACTTGGCCGCCAGCAGCTCGCCCCAGGCCTCGTCGGAGGCCAGCCACACGTGTGAGAATTGTGCTGTCTCTGGTGGAGAGTGGAAGAGGGGCGGCTGGCGTCCAGTCCGGAGGAAGAAGAAAGAGAAGGAGAGGAGGAAAATTAAAAAGAAAAATTGACATGTGGGCCCCATATGCTGGTAGGGGTAAGATGGTCGTTTTACTAGCCGGTCCCACATGTCAGAGCTCCCTAAAGGTAGAATTCTCACAGAATGGAGACGGAATGGCTCCTGGGTCAAAGAAGTTTGGGTCGATGGCATGTAGGTGCGAAGCAAGTTTTTAGTGGCACATAGGTTATGACTAACTTTTTTGATGGCGTACAGATAAAAGACTCTTTTCCCTCTCTGTGCACGCTCACGCCTGCATCGTTCGAGACTTTTGAGCTAGGCTGCAAGAAAGCGAGATGAATTTGCATAGGATGTAACTTTTGCACCGAGAAAGCCAGTCCAAGCAACCAATCAAAGCTAAGGTTGCATATATATGACGAGCCTGGTTAGATCAGAGCCATAAAACCAATCAACCCCTAAGTATTTCACGCGCAGGACTCATATTTGTCACGTACATCATGCACTTCTCTGTTAAATTTCCTTGATAGTCGCCTCCCTCTTTTGTAATTAAGGAGTTGTTTTGTTGTTTGTGTTGTTTGTGTTGTCTTGTTTTTTTTTTTTTCCTTTGTTGGTTGTAATTTGCGGGTCGTTTCCCCTATAGTAGTAGTAGTTTGTTGTTGTTGTTTTTGCTTATTCTTCTAATAAAAAATTCGACAAAATTCAAAAAATCATATGGTCGTCGGCTCACCACCCATGGGGCCTTTCTATGAGCTAGGATTAAGTCACATAGAAATAAAAGATGTCAATGGACTACTTCTTGAGAGGAGGAACATTTCGATGACCACGGGCCAGGAAGAGAATGAAATTGGGCCGCGGCAGGCCCTGAATCAAGGAACCCCTGGTCAAATCTATTCCATTAAAAAAAAACTATTCCATAAAGAAGAAGATTTTCCACCTCTCGACAGAGCTTCATCCACACTACTCAGACATATCAGAGTAGTTCAACAGAAGGATTCGGGTTTTTGCGACCAGGGAGATACCAATTTAATTTCTGTTACCTAGGGTACTTTGAACTCACCGTCGCAACAACTACCTCGCTGTCACAGTTGCACGTTCACGGTTCGACCATCAACCAAACGCAGGACCTAGAGATCAGGATGGGCTTCTAAGCGCGTGACGGTAAGGTCACGCCATCACGAGATTGATGAGCATTTTCGGGTAAGATCAGAATAGTTTTGCAGGCCTGATTGACTGTTTTACCATCATGCTATATTTCGATCGTACTAGCAATGGTCAGGGGCATCCTAATATATGAATGTTATTATCTCAGGTTTCCTGCAGTTCCTTTATAGGTTGTTTGGAATCGCCACCTTCTGATTCCTGAGAGAAAAAAAAAGGCTTTCTGTAGTTTTATCCTAATAGGAGCAGTTTCTTTTAACAAACCTGGCATTTGCATTTTGCAATGAGACAATAACCTTGGTCACTCTAGAATTTGAGTATAACGATTGAAGCTCTCACCGAAATACAGTACCAAATAGAACTTCGGACCATCTTGAGGGACAACCCTGATACACACAACACGCCCAAACTGATACACGCCCAAACCACGTTGCGCAAATTGAAAATATACTCAGTTGCATAATATGCTCCAGGAAGGATTAAAGGATATGAAGCACCACCCTGACATTTGAGATAGAGCGAAGGGCAAGTCCTACAATCGAAGCACTGTAGCCATGTACGCACGCCTGTTAAGAAGTGTGTCAAGCTCAGGGGCAGAGCGAGTAATGAGCTTCAACCCCGGCTGAGCCAGATCAAATAGGCTGAAATCTCTAACTCATTCAAATTTCTAATCTAATAAATAATAGTGATAACCTTTCATGCACTTTTAGAAGTCAGGGCTGGAGCACAGGCCCTAGCCTCCGCCACACTGATTCAAGCCGTCAAGCGCAACAGTCAGGGAAGTGTGCTCAGCAACACCAGTTCTACCCCTGTAGCATCAGGGCATACTAGGGTACTTACCAAGTTACAGCAATCACAATAATGCATAAATACGCAGAGCTGCATATAGTAGCTGAACACGGTGCAGTTCATAATTGAGGGCAGTAGTAAAAGAAAAAAATCATGCTTATCCATCCACCAAATCTATGTTACAAGATGCTAAGAGAAAATGGTGAGTTAAGTACCTTTCCGAATTGATATCTGAGACATCTGGACCCATATATCACTGTATGATATCCCACCTCCTCTAGCTACCAAATTGAGAGGTTCAGCTATTGCTCGAGCAATTGCTACTACTGACCACTGCAAACTATCTAGGCTGTGTGCATAGAATGTGTTCCATAATTTCTTTTCAAGAGGTATTGAGGCACTGGAGAACTCTTTCCTGCAAAAGAACAAGCAGATTAACATCATCAGTGTTCAATAAAATTAACAAAACGCCAGGGGAAAAAACTATATTCCGCATCAGTCCAAGTGAAATCCCCATAAGAACTAGATATTCTGCATCAGTAGAAGTGAAATCCCCACAAGACTGTCAATTCAGAAAGATAAATTTGTGCAGCACGAGGTAAAAGCAGAGACTTCAGAAGGCATAAAAGACACAATCTGTCCCCAGGAACCATCATCTCCCATAAACCTTCAATAACTATAGAGCCTGAATCAAATGTCAGAACCCAAGGCAGATAACTCATCCAAAATGCAAACACCGCCACAATAATGCCCAAGAAACTCAACAAGCAGAAGAAAGTCACGCCCAACTGAAGAAAAGATTCCAAGAAAATCCAATCTACCCAACAAAATTTATTTCCTTCCAGATCTCAGCAAAACCCCAATCGCACAGAAATTTACAGTCTGAGTGAACCATGATTTGCAAGGAAAAGGAAGAAAGTTTGTCCTCAGAAACAACTGAAATCAAGTGACACATTTACAACGACCTAATAAATGGAACTCAGCAAATAACATGCACAATAATAGGAATTAAGGCTTGCCAAATCAATGTACTGGAGTTTTGCACCACAAGCATCTCTTTGCACCTAGAGCAGAAAAAATAAATGAACCTCTCAAGGGCCAAGAGACATTTGACAAAGAAGAATATATAACATTATTTAAGCCAGTGAACCGAAGAGCACACTCATCAATACAACCATAAGCCTCAAATCCAACAATAACAAAAGTTCAAGAAGACCAGCACATCAGACTGATAAGACTGGCAAGCTAAAAATATCAACGGAACCCTGCAAGTCAGGATGGAGGCAAAACTAATTGCATTATCTGATAAGTGAAACAAAAATACAGCCATAGCCGGAAGAGTTTCAATGAAAATATCACTTGGCATAGCAGTTCAAAGTAGCAGAATAGTAATAACCTAAGAATGGTACATCAGCCATAGCAGTTGCAAGAGATACAAAGCAAGAAAGACAAGGTTCCCCTGCAGCTCCAAACATAGAAGATAGCCAGCCACCATAAACTACACCTATTGTTCCTCCTCTGTATCTCGGCTCTTCTTCTTTTTCTTCTCCTTTTTCTTCTCACTCTTCTCAACTTCTGCACCATCTCCATTCTGAGCACTCCCCGCATCAACAGCATCGCTTCCTTCCTTGCTCTTCTTCTTCTTCTTTTTCTTCTCACTACCCTTCTCATCAGCCACATTGACCTCCTCCTTTGCCTCCACGGTCTCAGCTGATCCTGATTCACCCTTGTCTTTCTTTTTCTTCTTCTTCTTCTCACTCTTCTCCCCTTCCACTGGCTCAGCATCTTCCTCAACCTTGATCTTCTTTGCAGGAACAGAAGCATCAGCATCATTGTCCTCCTCATCCTTCTGCCTCTTCTTTTTCTTCTCCTTGACCTCTGCAGTCACAGCTGCTTCCTCTTCCACCTTCACCTTCTCTGGCTCAGAAGCCGCTGCAATGCTGGCAATTGAAACATCACCACCAGTGGGAAGCGCCACATTCCGAAGCCACTCAGCTGGGGTCTTCTCATTTGGCTTCCCATGTTTGTCAAGGAGACCCTCAGCAATCATCTTTTTCTTCCGGAGTGCCACTGGACCAAGTCCCCACTTCCTCGGGTAAGTGTCTCTGTCCATCACTACCCTCTTGATCTTTGCAACTGCACCATGGTCACAGGTGGCCATCACAGCAGTAGTCATCTCAGCAATACCAATTGCAATCGCTTCACCCTTTGTTGTCATGAGAACCACCTCCTCCCCAGTCTCAATATCATTCTCAAATCGGAGCAACCCAGGGACCATAAGCTTAGCACCATAGCATATAGCATTCACAGCAGAGTCCTTCACCACAAGCCTTTTGTAGCTAGTAAGCAGTACCTCAAGAGGCATCACAGCGCGTCTCAGGTAGGATTCATCCTTGTAGTTGTCAAGCGACCACATCGCGTCCATCACATCGTGCATGGTCACCATGTTGTCCTGCTCCCCGAGTATCCCCGATCTGACACGGCGCAGCTCCTGCATATGCGCGCCGACACCAAGGAGCAGCCCAAGGTGCACACAGAGAGTCCGGACATAGGTACCTGCCTCACAGGAGATCCAGAACACGGCGAGATGGCGCTCGGGATCGTGCTCCAGGAGCTTGCTCTCGTAGATGGTCCGCACCCTGAGCTGACGCTTGACCGCAGAGATAAGCGGCGGGCGCTGGAACACCGCGCCGGTGAGCGCCTCCAGCGCGCGGGCCACGCGTGCGGTGTCCGGCACGGCGGCGTGGAAGCGGGCGACGCAGACGTACTCCTTGCCGGCGCCCTGCTGCGACTTGACGAGGCGCGTGGCGCGGTCGATGCAGACGATGAGGTTGCCGGTGACCTTGGGGTCGAGCGTGCCGCTGTGGCCGGTCTTCTCGGCGCGGAGGATGCGCTTGATCCAGGCGACCACCTCGTGGGAGGACGGGTTGGACGGCTTGTCGAGATTGATGACGCCGTAGCGGAGGTACTCGGCGAGGGGGCGCTTGAGCGGCGAGTAACCGGAGGGGAGCGGGGTGTAGTGGCCGGTGCGGACGTTGAGGCGGTCGTAGTTCTTCAGGAGGAGCGGCCAGGTGGAGGTGTCGAGGGATGGCACCAGGGACTGGGGCTTGATGATGTAGCCATCGGTCTTCTCCTCGGCCTCAGCGAGCGACGGCGGGTCGGCCGCTGCGGCGGCGGCGGTGGCGGGGTCGTCCTTGGACTTGTGCTTCTTCTTCTTCGATTTGGCTTGCTCGGAGGCGGGGGACGCGACGGCCGGGGCCCCGGACGACATGGCGGCGGGCCGGGGGTTGGGTAGGTTCTAGGGTTTTCGCGGCGGAGGGGAAGGGGACAGCGGCGGCGGGACGGCGTGGCGGTAATGGAGGATGGGGGCTTTTAACTGGAAGGGTTTAGGGTTTTAGTGGCATGGGCTGATGGGCTTTAGCATGGACCTGGACCAGGCCGGATTATCTGTAGGCTTTAGCTGATTTGGCCCAATAACTTGGGTGGACATATTATTTTGGGAAAAGTCTGTTTTTCACCCTTCAACCGTTACAAAAGTCCGATTTTCAACCTCAAACTACAAAACCGGATACTAAAGACATCCAACTATCAAACCATGCAAAATTGACCCTTTGAGTGGTTTTGAGGATGGTTTTGGATTTAATAGAAATAACAGAAATATTATTTAAACTTTAGAAAACCATAACTAATTCATCTTGGACCCAAAAAATATGAAATCAGTGCCAAAAGTTCTCTTTTAAAATGTAACCAACTTATTGGCACACTATTTAATGTTATTTGGATATTATATATTTAAATTACTAGTGTCTTATTGTATATCTAAAAAATAATTAGAATAAAAATAAATAATATGCAAATAACTTCTAATGGTGTATCAACATATAGGTCATATTTTTAGAAAAACATTGGCACTGGATTCATATTTTTATAATTTAAAATAAATTAGTTATGAATTTCTTAATATAAAATTATTTTTTACATTTTTTTTGGAAAATACAAAACCACCTTCAAAACCACCCAAAGGACCAATTTTGCACGGTTTGGATAGTTGGAGGGTCTTCGGTGTCCGGTTTTGAACTTGTGGGTTGAAAATCAGACTTTTGTAATAGTTGGAGGTTGAAAAATAGACTTTTCCCTATTATTTTTAGCAAGTGCCCAAGCGAAGATTCAATGTGGATATTTCGGCCAATCGTCAGGGGATGTGATCTCAATGTGGAAAAAACCACAAAGATGACATTTATTTAGAAATTGTAGCGTAAACTTAAAAAAACGGTATTGATTACAACGTAACGCGGAAAGAGGGCGTGGTGAATCCGTTCCCGGGCCTTGTACACACCGCCCCTCACACTATAAGAAGCTGGCCAGGTTTGTCGGAAGGAGCAGCAGCAGCCGGCAGCACAGCGGGGGAGAGGAGAGGGGGAATGCCTCGCAAATTGATTACGCCGGGTAGAAGAGTAACAAATTTACATATGGCGGTATTACAGGGCAAGCAATTGGAGTTCCGGCATCCGCTGAAACAAACAAGTTCTACAGTAATACCCAAATGGCATACCATACCAAAAAAAAAAAAACTCACTGCGAGACCGGAATCTGCCCCCCGACCCCCGACGAATTTCAGCAGCGAAGCACCATCCCACAAAACACAACTCGTCCCCAAAGCCCCACAGAATTTGAGCAGCGAAGCACTGCAATAGTGCAATCCATCTTACAAAACACCTGGACAATGATTTTCTCCAGATTACAGAATTGCACAGGTGTCTAAAAATTGGTTACACGGTACTTTACTTTGAGCCTAGTTTTGCATGGCCTACAAACTGCCAATGAGATTGTAAAGGTACACGGTGTAACAACTTTAAGAATGCAGCTTTTTGAAACCCACAACCAACAATTAGGCATTAAGCACACAGAGATAAAGCAAGCAGGACCTGAGTACCAATAGCTTCTGCTCAGAAAGCATCAGGCAAAACTTTCTCCTTATGCATCGATTTCAACATCGGGTTAAGCATATATTCAAACATTGTTAACTTGAAGGTGCCAGGTAAGCATTTTACGCCTGTAGATAAGTATTTGCAAGCAATGCACAATAAGTGGTTCAAGAGACGACAGTTGACAACTGAACAGGAAAAGGAGTAGGCGTACTGTAAGGGAGGCATTACTGAATGATCAGTGGATACAGGACATACAAGGGGCCCGTAGTGTGGCTGTCCTGGCTGAATCAATCACCCTGGTGGACCTATTCCAGGAGATCCAGTTAATTGACGGAGCTCAAGATGTGCACAAATGGAAATTCTCGGAATCAGGACTTTATTCATCGAAGTCGGCATATACAAATTTTTTTTGTGGGTGCTGTGAACTTCCAGCCTTGGCAGCTTATTTGGAAAACTTGGGCTCCCAAGAAATGTCAATTTTTCTTATGGCTGGCTGCTCATGATCGTTGCTGGACAGCCGATCGTCTTGCATGAAGAGGGTTGCCTCACCCTGAGCAATGTGTGCTTTGTGACCAGCAAGATGAGAGCATACAACATATTCTTATTGGGTGTGTGTTTGCTAAGCAGATTTGGTTCCACCTGTTCAGAAAAGTGAGAATGTCTCTACTAGCACCACAAACGGAGGAGGACTTCTTTGATGAGTGGTGGGCTAAGACCAACAGGCTGGCCCCTTCTGTATTCAGAAAAGGAATCAACTCGCTAATTGCCCTCGGAGCATGGATGATTTGGAAGCAACGCAACGAGACGGTTTTTGATGGAACCTCGCCAAATGTGCAGAGAACCTTGCAGCTCATTGAGGAGGAGGCTCATCTTTGGAGTCTTGCTGGTGCTAGAGAGCTCGCAAGACTCCCTTTTGCTGCAGCAGAAACATGAGCCTAGATGTAGTCTAGTCCAACCTCTTTGGTCGTTTTTTTCTATGTTAGTCCGTGGCGCGAATGTAATGTGACAAGAGAGAGGGGAGGGTGGGGGGTGTGTGGGTATTGTTCTGTATAACTCTTCTTCTTAATGAAATGAAGAGCAGTTCTCCTGCGTTTTCGAGAAAAAAAAACTGAATAGGCGTTCAGGACATCAAAGCAAACGATAAAGTACAGTTGACTTAAAGCGTGTGAAGGAACGAGAAGTTATATCAACAAAAAGGGCTCAAGTGCCGATCCCACGAGCAAGGTTCACTACTGAGATTCAGATATCACTAGCTATTCACATGCGGATAACCTGGGCAAACTAATCCCTGCATAGGGCCTTGCGAAGCTCAGCAGGATAATCACCAAACTGGGTTATGGAGGGAGGATGCATGGTGAAGATGTAGGTGACTGGTGCTGAGACTTGCATCCCTCTTGGATGCCTGGAGATATCCGAAAACCATCCAAGAGTTGCTTCATCAAACATAAATGATTCACTGAGGAAAAAGAAGCATTCCCTCGCCAATCGCTCCACCTGAAAAATCAGAGGCAAAAATTATAGTTCAGTGGAACATAATGTCATCTGTCCACTACAGGGAATGCAGTGTGCCAACTGCCATGGCACATTTTGAATTTTGTAATAAACCTTCACCATTGACATACCTGTAACTGAATGTATCTTGTGTTTTTCATGATCAAGATGACCTGCAGGTCGGACAGCCTTTCTGACAAGATCTTGATGGCAATACTCTCGAAGAACTTTTGCAAGAGAACCTGCTCACCGGCTGATTCCTCATTATCAAAATCAGCAAACCAGAAAACTCGCTTTAGTTTTGTCCAAGGAACTGATAATTTATGTTCCCGTGCAGTGATTAGACTCGATGGATCAGCCAAATTTTGGAGTATTTTGAGGCCCTTGGGAACTGAATAAGACTCAAGAGACTGCAGACCAGGTGTACCAGCAACAATCTTACAGGCATCATAATACTGGCTAAGATTACTAGAGAACTGCAGGTTTTTATCATTCAGGATAAGAATATGCCCATCTCCATCTGCAGGAAACAGCCTTGTACAACATAGTGAGGTGGCTCGGCGGCCTTCTTGAGAGCATATTCCAGATGTCATAGGTGTAGAAATCAAGGAGCCAGTATCATGTGAGTAGGGACAAGAGCTTCCATTTCGACAACCCTGATGCAAGAGAACAACAGAGATTAAAACAGAGTTGTGGGTGGTGCCATTTTCTCATGTAACTCGGTACCCATGCATTTAAGAAAATACAAATCTACACGAGATGAGACAGCATCATTTCTAGCTTATTCAGTATGTTGCATTGAATTCATCCATACAGCAATGCTATGAAAATTCTTTGCTGTTAGAAGGAAAAAAAAAAAAAACCCAACCTAAACTGGCAACTCAGGCTACACACGTAGAATTAAGAAGACATGAGCCAAGAAAATGTGAAAGATCAATCGGTAACAGACAACATGCAAATTGTACCTGCAACGTGAGAAAGAACTTGCATACTGGTTTAGGAGCAAGGGATGAATGAGAAAAGCGACATGCAGCCCCTTGATTGCATGATCCATTAACAAAGAACACACACGCCTCAGTTCCCAAGGTTGGCTTCACATGAGGACCAAATCGTCCCTTATAAGAAACTGCCTTTTCCTCAACATGGTGTGTCTTCATCTGTGGAGTAAATTGTTAGGATAACATAAATAACAATAACAAAAGTTATGTACTGAGAATAAATTGTCTCTGTTTCATCGACTAGAGCACACCTCCTTGACAAGTGTCTTCAGCATCTCAACAATGGTAGGGGTACCAAAATCTGTTTGCGAAACATATGGAGTTGCAGCACACCGTTTATGTGAATGACAGGGAGAATTGTCAGCCTCTAACGAGAGTGAATCCATATCCTCCTCTAGCTCCATTGTTTTATGGAGACACGTGTGGTTGAATTTCGAAGGCAGAAGATACTTTGGAGGATTTATCTTGACAAGAAAACTGGGCCTAAAACGGTGCAGCTGCTTCATAACATCATCATCTGTTCAAAAGAACAAGTTAGTTACAGCTGACATATGTCACTTGTATTGTATGGATATCTTGCACTTCTACGAGTAGATATCCTCACACCAAGTAAACTTCGTTCGGGAAAAAAACTACTTCGACACAGAACAGTGAGCTACCTTCGGGAAAAAAACTACTTCTACCGACAATTTTCCAATACAATATTGGAAAATTCACATGGGAAAAAAAAGGCATAACTAACGCACTGCAGTATGTTATAAACATTATGGTACTAGGAGAGTATCTACTCTCACAAATCACAGAAGTAGAAGGAAAGGACATACAAATTTCAGAGATGTTCTTAAATGCTGCAGGGGCAAGATTATGGATTGCACACCACTCTTCTTCGGGTTTAGCAAGGAAGGTATGTGATTCTTCTGGTTCTTGAGTATTCACCACATTTTTTAGATAACCCAGACAGTACTTGTCCTGAAACATAAGATGAGAAGTCTAATCCTGAATAGCAGACAATAAAGATTTAATGTTCATTTATTATCCTTTGAACTGAAGTAACTACCAAATGCCTGAATTACCAATGTATGCACAGGGTACTACAAATAAGATATACCTTAAATGCACACTCCCAAAATTGGAATGCACAAAGATTTCCAATGGTAGTAGCTTCCTTTTTGCCAATTTGTACACTGCCATTTTCTTTGAAGTAATTGTCTCTAAACTTCTGGCACTGTAAATCAGATAGTAGGGAATAACTGCCATAACAATGCAAATTGGAGATAAAGGATGATCCACGACTCAACTAAAACATACCAGTGCTTGTTGCCCAAAAGGTTGCAGGATAGGTAGAGGCTGGATGTCCAACATAATACTTATCAGAATTCCTTCATGGACAGCGCCAAGCTCACAAAATTTTAGGGCAAGAACAGAAGAATCAAATGATAATGGCAAACTATTGAGCAAACAGCCATAAAACGTGGGCTGATAGCGTCCAGAGCTTGTCTTCTCCAATGCATGAATTTGAACAAGTGATTCTAGCGCATCTTCAATAGCATCTGAATCTGGTGGGTTAAGAACTTTTTGCAGAAGTGCTGGGGGGAAAAACATAGTTAGAGTTTCATCTTAACCTAAATAGGTAGCAAAATCTGAACCACTAATCCGTACAGAAGTTTTTCAATTAATAATTATCAAATGTACTTCCATGGTGTAGTATCTTTTGTATGATATAACGAAAATGTATGTGAAATGAAACTGCCAAAGTTGTTCTTCGGAAGTGTGAGAAGTAAAAAAGGGCGATGACAGTTAACAGGGACAATCAATAGATATAAGATTGCTTCAAAGAAAAAACAACCAAGAACATGACCCAGAAAAAAAAATCACTTGAATAAACATTAATCGAAAGGTGGCTTAGCTGCAGAAGAAAGAATTACCGCTAGGGTCATTCATAGATCTGGGCTCTGCACAACACACCATTAGCACTTGCTCCCTTAAGGATAATCTTAAAATGGCAGGATATTCATGATCATTTAAACTGCTATAAAATGTTCCAGTCACCAGACGAAAAATTTGACCATCACAGGTTCGGCCTGTCCTGCCTTTACGCTGCTCAGCCTAGGACAGGATTAAAGAATAGTTACAAAAAGTTATAGAGTAAAATAAAATCGAACAAGAAAAACATTGGAATGTCTGTGATTGAGTTACCTGAGACTTGGAAATCCAAACGAGCCCAGCTGCGTCAGTTTTCCTAATTGGGTCCCAGTAGACTTGCAACGATCTACAAGAATCGATAACATATGCAACTCCTGGGATAGTAACAGATGACTCAGCAATGTTTGTTGCCAGTATCACCTGCAGAAAAGAAAAGAAAATACAACCTCAGACAAAAGGATCTTTCATTCTCTATTGGTAACTGAAGGCTATTTTTCTTTAATCCAAATACGAAACATATAACTCTGCCTGTGTTGACCGGAAGACTTTCATGAGTCGTCTAAACATAGCCAGTTCCAAGCCCAGGTAAGGGAGGAGGGTTGTGTTAGGTTCCAAACAAAATTCGTTTGTACTGTTACACCTCATTATGTTACATCCTTTCAAGTGCAATGCAAGCGTTATGAAATTTCCTTGTAGTCCAGTCACAAAGCCCAAGATTACGGTGATTGAGGTCATTGATTTAAGCCCATTATCCTTTATAAAAGGAACTGCTCCTGGTGTAAGTCCAACTGATGCAAAGGAATCAAGGGGTGAGATACAATGGTTACAGTACCTCTCAATTTTTTATATAACTCCAACTAATGAACAGGAATCAAGGTGTACTAAGAAAAAAGCAGGAATCAAGGTGGGTGATACAATGGTTATGATACCTCTTAATTATTGATATAAGTACAACTGATGCGGGAATCAAGGTGGGTGATACAATGGCTTTGATATCTCTCAATTGTCGGCCGAGGTAGTTGGGATGCTTCTTTTAATAGGCAAGTCCAAAATTGTGAAAATGGAAGGGGGGTGGGGGGCGTGTTAAAAAAGACATGGGAGTTATATTTTGTGGGATAGATGCACTTATGTTTGAGACCAAAGACATATGTACTCACGTTACCCTTTTACAGGATATACGAAAATGTAATATGCTGGTGCAAAAATAAAATTAACGATTACAAGAAACCTCAACAGCTGATCAGGAATGAGAGGTATATCTCTGCTCAGATTTCAGAAACCATGTTATTGCATTTAGCAAAAAATGATAGTCGTGTTCGGAATAGAGGACTTGATGAATTGAGTTAGGACCAAAGGGCAATCCAAAATAAATGCACTATTATACCCCAAACCCTAGACACTAGTACATGCACTATTATACCCTAAACAAGTAACACATACTCCGTCAATCCAAAATGTATGGCACGATTTTACCAGGTGTTGTCTCCAGAGCTACACTTGGACTGCTAATATCTTTATATGACATGAAAATAAATGTAGACTTGAATGCTAATGCATTTCTATTCACAATCTACAAACTCTTGAGCAAACATTTAGTCGAATATCATGAAGTTTCAATCGACAAGTGCACCTTATAAAACCAAAAATGAGTATAAAACAGAAATTTCATAAACTATCATTATGCCTCAGGGCTACTGGCACTACATAGCTTTAGAAATAGAATGAATTCTCTAAAGGTAAGAAATACGACTATGCCATAAATATAGGGGGGTGTACCTTTCTGCAAGACTTTGATATCTTCATAGTTTGAAGAGCTTCATCAGTGTCAATACTCCGATGAAGAATATGTACCTTAAACGTTGAATTATATGGTAGCAGACGGATCCATTGCTGCTCCAGTGCATAGTAAGTAGGGAGGAAAACCAAAATACTCTTGCCAATGTCTGGTTCATTTTGGTGTATATGCAACAGTAACTTGTGGATGAGTTCATAAACATCATGATTAAGTTCAGCATCAGCAGAAGCATCCAGACCAGAGCAATATGTTGTTGAAAGCGATTGAGAATGTATCTTCAGAATATCAGCAATCTGAAAAGCATTAAATTGCAATAGTTAATCATTAAAATGAGGAAACAAATTTGAGGAGATGAATATAAAACTACCATCTATCTAGAGATGGAACATAAACTGATATCTCGTGGAAACAATAATTGAGTTGGCAAAGTAATGAAACTGACATTAACGGCACAAAGACAAAATGCATCAACATAAACTGACAAAAGGTAAACTACGGTCTCATGGAAACAATTTGTGAAAATTAGCTACTTTTACATGGGATCATACAAATGGTAAGTAATCATAAAAATCTGGAGAGTAATTCTAAATACAGAAACGTACAACATCTTGTGGTGCAATCAGACATCTTAAGATTTGAAGAAACGTCATGGAAATTGGTTCATTTAAATTTAATGATATATGATGCACAAAGATAGTAAACAGTAGACACAATATTTACCTGCTCAAGGTATAGGACTTCCCTCTGGAAAATGGTTGTACGTGGACTGTTGGGAATGGCAATCACTTCAACCCTTTCACCTCTTTCCATATCTCTAAAATATTCCTTATATCTTGTGATGTCAGCAGTGGCAGACATCAAAACCAACCTGCCAAGAGTGGCACGGTGACATCAACCAGCAGGTAGGCAATTATACTTGTTCATTTTTCTAAGAGGAACCATTACTGCTAAAAGGCACACATATTATAGTGTGCAAAGTACACTACTCCATTGCTTACCTTAAATCACTTTTTTTCATCAAAAATTGCTTGATACTAGCAAGGACAAGATCAGATTCCACAGATCTTTCATGTACCTCGTCAAGAATAATGACCTTATATCTCAATGCAGCAATCCCCCTATCACACATTTGCTCCAATACTACACCAGCTGTTTTGAACACAATCTTTGACCTGTTTCACATGTCAAATAAGTTTAGAAAGTCTACTATATATCATAACAGGATTGAATACAAAATCAAATAAGTAGGTAAAAATGGATTACAAGTTCAGGCAGATCAAATACCCAAGAGCAAGAAGGCAAAGCGCTGAAAATTCAGAGCAAGGAAACTAGCAATGAATGGTGGCGGCCAATATAAAAAAGAATATGTTAAGAAAAATATTAAATAACACCCGCTGAAATAACAACCATGTCACATTCTGCGTGCTATTTGGCATGTACTCAGAAGATCTGCCAAATCGGACACCCACACCCGAGTTGGGCACCGACGCCCATGTCCATGTAACACCAAAACATACCACTCAGTCCATGGTGTGCATGACCAAGGCCCCACATGTCTGTGACATAGCCCCATGGTGGTATTTCTATAACATAGGGCTTCATTTCTGGTCTTCAAAAAAATAGTATAAGATATTCCAATACTAAAAGAAGGAAACAAGGAAAGTTACGCAGATCGGGACAAACTCTAATCTTCGTCACAGGCTCACAGCAACGTTGTATCCAAAATGCAATATTTCAAGTATCAGGATTTTGGGGAGGATATCCTGCACCTAAGCGCTTGAGGCTTCAATCTAGTTTGCATTGCACTCAAGGTTTCAGTCAAGTTTTGCATTCGTGATAGATGCTTAACGGACGAAACCTACAGGATGATGCATATTGGAGCCAAGTGTCCAAGTCCAACAACCATAGGACAAGCTATAACATTTTTTCAAGCATGATGACAGTTAGAGAAGCAATGTACCCAGAAACACCGTTTTTGCCCTACATCAGCAGGTTAGGGTACTCCGAATAATTAGCTCAGTTGGATAGATCAAAATAAAATACAAATATACTCGAGTATTGTGTGATTACTGAGAGCCGTCAATGATCTGCTAGAACAATGAAATTTAGTGAGATAAGTACCTCTTAGAGTTTAGATCAGACACATTTGAGTGACCTATGTGGTATCCAACCTCCTCGCCTAGCTGCCAATTGCGTGATTCAGCTATCGCTCGAGCAATGGCTACTACTGCAAACCTTCTAGGCTGGGTGCATAGGATGGGTTCCATATTTTCTTCCAAGAGAAACTGGGGGACTAGAGAACTCTTTCCTGAAAGAGAAAACCAAAGACATTAGTAGATTAATTAAAGCAACCATTTTTTATAAGAGAAGAATTGCATTTTGCTCAACATTCCTCCATTCTGCGCCAGTACTATTGAAATCCCAATAAGGCAACAAAAAATTCGGGGAACCTACGGTGAAATGCTATAAGGCAGAAGGTAATATCAGACAGGCATCAAAGTATATACAAAGAGATGAGAAAACTAGTACAAATCTCAAGAACCATCAGCCCTCGCCTCCCATGACGAAGCAACCTGAATAAAAAAAAAAGTTCAGACTGCTAAAACCCTTCGTTTGCCCCCAATCCGACAGAAACCCCATCTAAAACCCCAATGCCACCTCCAATAGACCTAAGAGAACCAGCGAATAGAAGGAAACCGCAGCAAAACGCAGCAAAAATAAAAGATTCCATGAGAAACTAATATAACCAGGTAAAATCGATATGTAATTTTCGTTTTCAGGCCTCAACAAAAACCCAAAACCACAAAAGGCATCGTCGCAACGCACTAACAGAGACACACACACAGTCGAACCGATCTAGGAGGGAATGGAAGAGGGGAAACACCGGCGATTACCGCATCCTGTGTCCCCCACGATCAGTGTGACGCGGTTCGCCTTCACCTTCTCGATAATCTTGTCGCGGAGCGCCTCCACGGCAAGCGGCGGCCGCCGCGGCGGCGCTTCCTGCTGCGGCTCCCCCTCTTCCACCACCACCCCCCCCGGCGCCATGGTCGCCGCCTCGCCGGCTAATGCTCCTCCCCAGACGCCGCGCCTTCTCCTGCAAGCTTTCTGCCTCCTTTGGGCTTGCCTCCAATGGCTCGCGCCTTCCGTGGCAGTGTTTTTACTTCCCTTTTTGTAGGGAGCGGTGGGCGATGTGCTCGGGGGTGGCCAGCGGCACCGGTGCATGGACCGGCCCCACGAGACGAGAGCACGGGAGGGGAAGGAGCACAAGTCACTGGTGCACCAAGACCGGGTCTATGGAGGATATGATACTGTGGCCCGGAGTTCCGTCCGTCACAGCTGGCGAGGGGTTTCCAAGCACTTTCTACCGAGGGTATGGAGGCGATCGTGTTGATGGGCCCACCTGTCAATTTGACGTTTGTCCTGGTAGTGGTCAACCAGTTAATAATTGGTCAAACGGCATGGCAGAGTAACAGGACAGAGGAATATTTTATGTTTTATTTGTTGCCGGTTGCCGCCTTCGGCACCTTTATCGTTTGTCCTACGTTTTTCTCTGATTTTTATACGGAACAGAAAACAAGAAATATACGGGTAGTGGATTCTTTTATCACAAGAAACCTAACTCACGATCTCTAGTCTGGCATTTCGACTATTAATGTATGCACTTTTAAATTGGCAAGAGTTATGTGCGTTAAAAGTAAGAAAAATGTGTGTTTTTCCTTGGCGGCTATTACAAAAGCATGAATTTCATCCTAATATTCTATTTAGGACAAATCAACACCTTAACTAAAGTATTGTTTAGTTCCCCAACTTCCCACCAACTTACACACTGACAATCGTACCTCTCTCATAGAAAACATCAACTTACCATCAACTTTCACCAATTTAACACCAACTTTTTAAACTAAACAAGTCCTAAATAAGCGGTGCAACAATAATCATTGATTTGGTGTCCACCATGGGAAAGGCCGATCTCGTGTACGCCGCGATGGGATGGAGGAGGTTGATCTCCTGTATAATGAGAAAGAGAGGGTTTCGCGTGATTGACAGTGAATGTGACTTTTTCAAGAACGTGGAGGGGAAGGCGAGCGAATGGATATGTTTTTCAGCTTCACCACGAGGGTGGCCGTAACTACACTTTTCTGTTTTTTTATAGTAGATAGAGATAATATGTTGTTATACTAGTTTTTTAATATTAGTATAAGCTAGCACTAAACGACAAAGGGAATGGCTTAAATGATTTTGGAATACCAACCTCTATTTTTAAAATAATTTATAATTTTATTTTTTCACACAGGTTTGAGGCAAAAGGTGCTATAGTGGATGTTATATGCTTCTATCTATATGGATAAATATTTATAAGGGACGCATAGTCAATTTTTAAGTAGTAAAATCCAAATTTTAAATAGTAAAATAATAATTATCAGTTACTTTGAAGCAGAGTTAATACTACAATAATCCGTTAGGAGACGAAGTTGTCCCCTTTTTATTTTTGTGTTGCACATGACACAACAAGACAACGCTATTAGGGAAGTGGTAGGCCCCACTCGAGCACTCCCACCCACCGTCCCACGGCTATCCAAGATAGCACCAGTAACCACTCCACCCGTACGCGTCGCGTGGATAGCCCGCAGGCACCTGCTAGTATGGCTTTTCCTCAACCGAGAGCCCGAGAGTAGATGACGAGGCTGCGGCTGCCGCGTGCTGCTCTGCTCTTTGTCGCCGCCGCGGCGGCGGTGGCGGGCAGCGGCGAGCTGGGCGGGGGGCTCAGCAGAGAAGACTTCCCGGAGGGCTTCGTATTCGGCGCCGGCACATCAGCGTATCAAGTGAGTACATGCCGTACTATTCCATTCCAGTTTCCTTCTGTTCGCCTCAGTGTATCTCTGCCGTATTTGTTGAACGATGCTAATGTCTGATCATGGGATCTAACACTGATCTCTTCTCTCTTAACTGGCGATTAAGCTGCGCATATATGGCAACTCTTTGATGCTTTATTCTGGTTCAGTGGGAGGGCGCGGCGGCGGAGGACGGCAGGTCGCCCAGCGTCTGGGACACCTTCGCGCACGCTGGTACGTACGTCACAGGCGTTCACAGTTTGGGCTGTTAAAAATATCTGTATGGGCCGTTGGCCACTGAAGCTCGGTGAGCACGGGCCGTCCGATCGGCCCGGAACCGCTCCGCCGTCCCGTACGGACAGAGATTCCATAGGCTTCGATAGTTCGATGGCGCCGCCGCTCCACCGCGGGGCTGCCGCCCGACGGCCAACGGTGGCGGGCTCACGCACGAGGCACGACCACCGCCGCCGTTTTTGTCCAGCTGATGCCCGCAGTGCCTCACGCCGAAGGCCATGCCCCCTCTCGGCCTCTCCTGCTGCGGGCAGGCAAGCGGGCTGTGAATTGGTAAGCGTTCCTCCCACTGATACCTTGCCTGGCGTGACCGGCCCAGAGCTGCAGCATTGTAGTTTCCAGGCAAACCGGAACCTCCATTCTTCGGATTCTTCCGGGAATGGCAGGTGGCAGCTCGTGCACTTGTTCCTATCGTGCCAATGCTTATATCAATAATAAATGTACTAAACCTAGTATTGGTTCTTGGAGACGTGCTGCTTTATCGGACGGATATATATATATATATATGCAGATTGCAGAAGAAATACTATAGAGAAATAATTTTGGCAACTAGGATGAAATGATTTTAGTTGCTAGGGTAAACCTTCATCCATTGCCCCAAGTTATGCGTTCGTGTAAGCCTATGTGTTTATGAGTTAATTCTGAAATACACAGGTAATTACCCTGGAGATGGCGATGTAGCAGCTAATGGCTACCACAAGTACAAGGTATTCTGATCCGGATGCATGGATTCTGTCATTTCTGAGATATCTGCTGTAATGCAACGTCTCATGGCACAAATGCTCCTGTAATCAATGAGTAAAGTCTTCACAAGTAACCTATTGCCTATTGCAGGGAGGAAGACTTGGCATGGTTCTATTTTTTGAGGGAGTGGGTTGTTTGGGAAATGTATAAAAGGATAGTTGAGCTAAAAAGCTTTATTGAACAAACATTTTAGCCTCTCAATTGAATGCTGTAGTTTTCCCTTTAAGCCTTAAGGTGCGGTTATTCAGAAGTGTTGCATTGTTAATGGTTACGTGTGATTTGTGTTGAGCCCTAATGCAATGGACATTACTCTGTTTATTAGAGCTGGCCTTATTATGTTTTCCGGAACGTATGTTATCGTAGAAAGAGCATTAAAACTTGATCAGTATATCAATACCACTTATTTGAGGCGCTTTAGCAGATCTACAGTTATCGTAAATAGACCCAACTTGTTTATTTGTAACAAGTACCAACTCTAGCTCTGTCAGGCAAGAGAAAGTAAGTAGATTTGGATGAATGCTAAGCACTGTCTTTTTCTGGAGGGAAAGGGAAGTTGCATGTTAATTAATAATAATTGTTCATCATTTCTTTACATTTGTTATAGGAGGACGTCAAATTAATGAAGGAAACTGGATTGGATGCTTTTAGGTTCTCTATCTCTTGGCCAAGGCTTATTCCTAGTATGATTCGCTTAACGTTTTACCAAATTGTCATAATTGGATTGGACTTTCTTAAGATGTAAACCTATTTGCCTTTATCATGTCCATAGATGGCAGAGGAGAAGTCAACCCA
Organism: Digitaria exilis; assembly: GCA_015342445.1. Classification (NCBI taxonomy): domain Eukaryota; kingdom Viridiplantae; phylum Streptophyta; class Magnoliopsida; order Poales; family Poaceae; genus Digitaria; species Digitaria exilis. The sequence continues at coordinate 1,031,452 of JACEFO010000662.1, forward strand.
AAAGGATTGGAGTACTATAATAATCTTATCAATGAACTTCTGGATCATGGTAATTAATATTGAATATCTTCTTGTTTAGTTATTAGCTGTTACCTGTTAGATCATGAAGACTCTGCATAATACTCCTGATATTTGCAAATAGACGTTTTTTGTGTGCGCTCTGTTAAAATTTTTGAACATGCCCACAGCCTACCGGTGTATTCTCCCTCTGTTCATCAAATAAGTATTTTGATTTCGGAAGGTCAAATGTTGGAAATTTTGACCAACAACTAAACCAAATTATGTGTGTTTATAGTGTACAAACGTTACACTGAGTGATTCCTGTTTAAATGATTTTATGATGATGCTTTTTTTTAGCAATTGGCAATATATTGCAAAAAAAAGTAAAGGTCAAAAATAGATAGAGATGTTTACTGTGCTTTTGTTGTCCTTTCAATGGTAGATATGGATGTACTTGGGCATTATTTATATTGTTTGAGAGTCTGTAGGCTTAGATAGTTGATTGATATTGATAAAAGATTCCGGTGAAGGAGATGTATATGCTTGTACCTCCTTTTAGAATACAATGGCTCTTATTGATTAATTCTTCTGATGATTTTGCAGGAATTGAACCACATGTTACCCTTTTTCAATATGATCTTCCTCAAGTCATTGAAGATGAATACAATGGATGGTTAAGTCCTCAAATAATGTATGCATTTTATTTTCATTCGTTGCATGTTTTGTCTTAGTTAATGGAAATTTTGATGTGTTAGTGCTTAAATGATAATATCTATTAATCATTATAGAATGCCCTATGTTATGCATGATCATGCAAAAAAGGGATGTTAAACGATATGCTGGCTGTGATACACATATCATGTTCGGCTTTTATATTCTTTTGTATTTAACTCTGTTTTCTGTTTCCAGTGATGATTTTACAGCATACTCAGATGTCTGCTTTAGGGAATTTGGTGATAGGGTTACGAATTGGACTACCCTAAATGAACCTAATGCTTTTGCATTTTGGCTATGATGTTGGATTTGCACCACCAGGGAGGTGTTCTGAGCCATTTGGCAATTGTTCCAATGGAGATTCTGTAACTGAGCCTTACATTGTCGCTCATCATAGTTTATTGGCTCATAGCTCAGCCGTATCACTATACAGGAAAATGTATCAGGTACTTTTTTATTAAGTGTTTGTTAAAAATTTATATCAAATATTTGAATAATATTTTTTTAATTACTTCTGTAATTGCTAAGATTTTTATGCTGGTAACTTAAAGCACATTCTATGGGTTGAGTTGGTTACACTTTCACTTGACCTGAAATTTGTTACTTTCATGCTTGCAACTTAAAGCATATGTTATGGGGAAAGTCGGATATAGTGATATACTTTGGCTTCCCCTAAAATTTGTTCTTTTCATGCTGGCAACTTAAAGTATGTTTGATAGGAAAAGTTGTTTATACTTTCACTTTCCCTGAAATTTGTTCTTTTCATGCGGGTAACTTAAAGCATGTTTATGGGGAAAGTTGGTTATACTTTCGCTTGCCCTGAAATTTCTATATGAACTCTACCTGAACCCTTAAATATTTATGCTGCAGGAAAAACAGCATGGAATTATTGGCATGAATATATTTATATATGATTTCGTACCTTTAACAAACTCAACGGAGGATACAACTGCAACTGAAAGAGCAAAGGCCTTCTACGCTGGCTGGTGTGTGATCATCTTATTGACTTTTTGTCATTATGATGCCTACATCTATTTGATGCATGGACTGTCTGCCTTGGTGAAAAGAAGTCTAGTAAGGCAACCAAACAAGGGACACCCAAATGATTAACCTTTGATCCTGGCCCCTGAAAGATGCCACTGGCTTTTGTCTGCTATTTCATCTCATCTCTTGAATTGTCCTCATCTCTTGAATTGTCCCCTGAAAGATGAAAATGATATGAAGCATAAGTCTGTAAACTACCCCAAACCTTAATTACCACTGAAGACTAAAAGATCATTAATGATTTAAAAATTTGATGCAAACACATCCAGGTTTACTCCACAATTGGTTTTCTGTAGAATTCAGTTTATTAGCCTCTACCTATATGTTTTTATTTAGTTTATTTTCCTTTCAGAAGGGGTGCTAGTTACCATTAGTGTCAACGCTTATCAACCGGAAAATCATGGGATAAAGTCAGAAAAGTTTACAAAGAAGATTCAACTTCACTTTTAGACATAGGGTGGTGTAAGACTTGGTTGTGATTGGGGAAATGTTTCAGTATGACTTACGTTAAATACTTAAATGTCTGCTCCCTCCACCATCTTTTTCTGGGTCCAACAGTGGTTCTTCTTATGCACACTTGCACAAGAGAATTAATTTGATTTCTCAGTATTTAGCTGATAGCAAGGCCTTCTATGAAAATAATTATTCATTGCTATGAGAATTATTTTATTTTGGTCCGGTGTGACAATGCCTGTGTAGTCCCACATGGATGGAACCTTTTCCATTATTTGATAACATAACATCAATACACTTATTGTGAACTTAGACTTCCAAGTTCAATCTTGACACATTATGCTAATACTGGTGAACAACAGTGGGTCTTTCTTAATCCTGATGTGTCTTAATGTTAGGTTCTTGGATCCGCTTTATCATGGAGAATATCCAGATATAATGAAGAAGATTGTTGGTTCCAAGCTGCCAAAATTCTCTATAAAACAATCTAAACAATTAATCAATTCTGTCGACTTTCTTGGTGTAAATTACTACTCAATAATGTATGTGAAGGATGATCCACAGTCTGCCCCTAGCAATGAAAGGGATTTCCTGGCTGATTTATCTGCTAAAACAATATGTAAGTTACATACTTGACTTTGTTCAGTGATTTAAACATACATCCAAAACACAGGGAAGGAGTACTAATATAACTCGTATATTTTTAATTTAATTGAGTTTTCACCATTTTCTATGAAACATCATTATTTATCCTACCTCTTACAGTCCTACTCCATAGTAGAATGTCTATCTATTTATGAGCTTGTGGTTGGATAGATGGGTAATTTGGACGCAAGTTCGTCAACTAAGGAAACTTCAAAATAGTACGTTGTGCTAAGGCCATGAGTCCATAATCCAATCATACAATCTATGTTATGGACTCATAAAAGTCAAATGAAGCAAGGATGACTATGTTTTGTACTTTTTATTTCATTGACAATTGACATTAAAAAAATCCCTCTTGCTGTGCATGCTAATAGTTTCCCTATCCACAAAGTTGCATATCTAACTGCAATTACATTGTGCATCTGGTATGGTAGTGCCAATAAGTGGGTAGCGTATACAATACCTGTCAATTTTGATTCTTACAATTGAAATGAGTTTGATCCAATATCTTTTAGCTATTCAATCAAATATAACTTTGCCTACTAATAGTGTAATTTAACTAACGTATGCCACCTTATCATGCCTAACCAATAATATCTCTGTTGCAGATATGAGTAATTCTACCACTCGGGTAAGAGAAACTTTCAAGCAAATTTAAATGTATGGTAACATAGTGCTGACGATTAGTGCTACTTAGATTTATGTGCCGCCTTATGGTTTAAGTGAGGTGCTCGAATTTTTGAAGCAATCTTATGGCAATCCTCCCATCTACATCCATGAGAATGGTGAGTTCTTGTCACCATTCCTGAATCCTGAGAATAAATAGTCTTTCGAATTTCGATGGGGTACCTTTACGTATCTTTTTAGGGCCTCCTGTGTTATCTTAATTTTATTTTTCTAACACATTGTTTTGTGTTATAATTTTGAGTTTGCGTATGCATCTGTTCAACCTATTTACAAATGATCAAATACTTCATTTTAGGTTATGCAATGAAGCAAGATGTGGTATTTGACGATGGTCCTAGGGTGGAGTTCTTGAGTGAGCACCTTAGAAGCCTAGCAGATTCTGTCAGGTATTACCCTTTTTTCTTGTAGTCACGTGTTACCTCTTTAGTGGTCCGTGCCAGTTGGTAGTTTAATGCAATGCCATGGAAATCAAATCAATCAGATGTGAAGATATAAAAGTAGTGTACATCAACGTTGCCAGTGGAAGTTTCTTCTGCCAATTAAAATGCCCTACTGCACTAAAGCATGGAAATTGTTGTTCCGCATTATCACAATAATTGCAGAATTCAGGAAGACATTAATAATAGATTCATAGTGTACTTATTGTTTCAGCGTGGCATGCCTTTTTTTAAAGAACCAGATTAAGTGGCTAGTCATCTAAAAGGGTTTAATTGTCGGCAACACAATATCAAAACTGTTAAACCGAAGATATGCTGAGAAACAATATCGGGTCGTTTTCATGCAGCACTTGCTTGCGCTGTGTAGAATTCAGGTAATAAACTTTGTTTGAACCTGTTAAAAAGTTAGTACTGAAGTGCTTGCAGATGTATAAACTAATAGTATAGAAATTCACTGAGGCAAAAAGCCACCATTTCTATCGATACAGCAATGATCAATTTTTGTCTGTTCAGGAATGGTTCAAACACCAAGGGTTACTTTGTCTGGTCGCTCATGGATCTATACGAGCTTCTGGGTGGGGGTGGCTTAGGAACTACATATGGCCTCTACTACGTGGACTTTGCTGACAAGGATCTTAAGAGGTTTCCAAGACGCTCTGCACTTTGGTATGCAGATTTCCTCCAGGGCAGGAGTGGTGGGGTTATTCCAGCGAGGGCGTCTGGTTCGTCGCTGGCAGTATCCAGTGTTTAGACTACACATTTTGGTAGAGTCTATCATTGTATGGAGCACACCGGACACTACTTCGTGGATGTTCGGTGAAATTCGGGGCACCTGTTCTCCCGGGTCAATATCTGCGAACATTGCCCTTTTTTCTTACTAATCCATCCATGCGTGCTGCCACCTATTGTCCACAATAGATGTACATCATCAGCACATGGGGTGGTGTGCGACGGTTACTACACGTCTACACCTGATCTGCGCGCATGCTAGGTTATCGATCTACTCCTAAACCCAATTTTTTTTTTTAAAAAAAATCAGTTGGATTTCCAGAAAGCTACGAGTTTCATTTAACAGGACTAGTGAATGTTTGGTATGATACACTGTTTTTCTTGTTTCATCAGAGGGCCAGAGACCCAGTCCAAGTTCCACCGCACGGAGAGACAGTTTTTTTTTTCTTTTTGCTGCAAAACAACGGAGTAGCGGTAGCACTTTTAGCGGCATGCCAAAAATCAGCAAACTTTGGGCCAAAGCTTTAGTAATTACTTGAATTTCAACTCATATCAGCAGTACATAAATCGCAAATATATAAATTCATAACTACATAAGTCTTAGTAGCGCTAGGCTATAGATTCAGCGGAGCTATTCACGCTCGGAGTTAGCGATAATATTTAGCTATAGCGGATTTAGCGCAGCCATAGTAAGCTATTTGCAACAAGGTTTTCTGCGCCAATATTCCCGGGCCCGCGCCGGGGGCATCAGACGCACAGTTCAGACGAGATTCGTCGAGTTGGACAGCTCATCACAAGATCTTCGTCGGGTTGGATAGCTCATGACTGCTTATATCATCAATACAATCCTTTATTCATAAAATAATTGGTATTATTTGTTGTGCTTCAAAGTCAGCACAGCATCAGGAACAATTGATTGGGTTTGATAGTTGGGTATATAAACATCTCCTAATTAAGATCTGTGAACCCGTGATACACAGTGAACAGTGCAATGATACAGATATTCAGGAAAAAAGAAGAAGAAAAAACAATTTTGGGAGAGGGTGTGCTATGCTGGCCAGTCACATGGTCCACATTATATACAAGGAAGAGGGGTGCGCTGCCGCTGCGCCTGGAGAGATGCACAAATTTGGCAATCAACTAATTGGTTAGCACATATGAGCCCAAAATAGACCAATGGAAATATTGTTAAGAACAAATAGCAAAGATGACAAAAAGACATTCGATATGAAAAGGCCTATCTGGAGTCCTTAGGAATCAGACACCCAATAGGAGGGTCGTCGGCTGATTCCTCGATTTCATCGAGACTACAGGGGACATAGTGCATGTCCCGAATAGAAAGTGGAGCGAAGGCCTCATCTTTTTTTGCTGTGGTAAATTTATTTGTTGTCATGATTACATATATTTAATCCTCATAAATAGCATCAAAACATTCAATATGAAAGGGTCTATTTATGACCCCTGGGAACCAAACATCCAATAAAAGGCTTGTCTGGACCATTGACTCATCGATTTCGTTGTGAGGCACCGATACTACGAAAGGCTTATCTAGGTGGAGGTTGCAACAGACATAATGCGTGTCGCAAACAAAAAAATGGAGTGGAGGCCGGATCTTTTTTTGCTGCGATAAATTTCACACGTTGTCATGCGGCACGCGAAGAACATAGAGGCCTTTGTAGGCTAGTAAATTTATATGCGATCGCAGAAAAATGGTCTATAGTTAATAGTTAATGTAGGTATAAATTCAAAATGAAAAGAAAAAAAGAAAAAAGGGAAGAAATAGAGAAAGGAAAAAGAAGAAAGAAATTTGGAAAAAAATAAAAAAAGGAAAACAAAGAAAAAAGTCACCTACGGAATGCAGGGATTCCTCTAGCGGTATAGAGGTAACTATTTAGCGAAGCAACCCAGAGTTCTTATATTTTAGTGTCTCTCATATAGAATTCTAGATATTTGTTTTTTGTCATAATTATTCTTCCTTGAAGTCTTTTAGTGGACCGTTGTGATCGTTATTATTCTCGTGTAAATTATTTTTTTTTCTGAAGTTTGAGAATGGATATTCACTAAAGAGTACTTGATCGAATCTTTGATATGTTGGGAAAAAGTTGGCGTTTAAGCCCTTCTTTTTTACTTTCCGCAAATTTACATTTAAGCATTTCAATTCTTAGACTTGTCATGCTAGTATGGGATTGGACCTAGTTTGCATAACTCCTGTTACGACTAGAAAGGCACACTCAACCTTGGTTACGCACATAAGGTGAATTGACTTGTTGCTAGAATTGTTATTTTGAAATTAATTTTTTTAGAAGCTTAATTTGTGTGACATAGGAGAAATCTGATTAGTTTCTTGTCTTGTCCATGTCCATAGTTTTTATCACATGAAACTGCATTATGATAGAGTACGATTTTAAAAAACTAGTTTCATATTTTCAATCTGAAATAAATTTTTAATCTTGACTTTAATGTTTCAAAGAAAAAAATAGATAATTTATTTTTTCCAGAGTTCATTTAGCCTTCTTGAACAATCCGGCGCGGTTCAATTTGTATCCTCGTGGCTAATGTGGTGTCAATTCCCAAAGATTCAATGGTGGTAAAATGGACGGTACCGGGAGGTACCCAAAAGAAGGTACTTGGAGGTACTAACTAAATATATTTTTTGTATTAAAATAAATATTTAGCTAAATATTAAGCTAAATCAACGGCTAGCATTAATCAGCCACAAAAGGACCACGTGGTACCTTCTGGCACCTTCCAAGCATTGTAAAACTCCTAAAAACATGATGCCACGCCACCCAAAACTTCCATCAAACTGTCGAAGCCACTAATTGTGGAAAGATAGCAGGTTTTCGAAATTCAAGGACTAGAATGAACGGTTTTAGAGTTCAGGTTTAAAATGGGGACTCGACCTATAGTCGAAGGAGGTACCTATAACTTTTTTCCAAAGAACTTAGAATGAAATGACTTCAAATTTCTTTTGGATTCGAGGACAATTGGATTCTCCTCCATACGGAGCCCGCACACTCCTTTGACTCGAGTTGGACAGAAACAAACTAGTTTGCAGCGGCCACCGGTTGAGTGGTAACCTAGAAAACTAAGCCTGCTCGGTGTCGGTGACCTCAAGTCCTCAACCCCGCCCATTGCCGGCAACCTTTAACCCTAGCTACCAACAAAGACCATGACTGTGCTGGCACAGGCACTTGCTCCTTTCTTCCTATGCTCCATGGTCACCGCCTACCATCATCAGAGCCACCTCTGCCCCTAGTTATTAGGACCAGGTCGGATCGCAACCTCACCAGAGCCACCTCTGTCTATAGTTATTAGGATCCGGTCGGACCAGCGGTCTGACCGGAAAAACCAGGAACCGGTGGCCTCGTCGTTCGGTTCGGATAAAAGATCGGTCTGCAATTGAACCGTCGATGAACCGCTTGAACCTGACTGAACCAGCCGATTTCTATAGAAAACCACCAACAAACTGCTTAAGAAAATCGGTAGCAAACCGATGGCTGGTGACTTGAGCCACCAGACACTGGCGGAGTAGGAAAAATTGCTCCAAAATGGGGGAAGCAAGACTCGAAGTCGCACCTGAGGTACACGAACGTATGTGATTAGGTTAGAAGTACTACCCTATTTGAACCGCTACGAATTGGCGGTATGACGGTTTGAACCAATTAAACCATGAACCGAAGGCTGCACCGGTTCAATATCCGAACCGGTCCTAATAACTATGTTCTCTGCCATGATCTATGGGCATCATCTATACCTGTTACGACAGATCCTGGGCATCATCATATACCTGTTTGTGGCTCTCCGGTGACGCTCTGGTCTGTTTTTTTTTTATATATATATATACTGAGCTCTGGTCTGGTTGATGCCTGGGAGACCTGCTGCTCCGTTGTCCTGGAAGAGAGGTGAGGTAGAGCAGGCTAGCTCTTGGATCACCATGGCCCATGGAGCGTTTAGTTCTATCCCTATGGGCTTATTCATTTTCATATTGCAACCGAACATGATTCAGAACTGCGTTTAGTGTTCATGAACATTGCTGTACTTTTTGAGGCGACCAAATAGAAACATTGAAATTGAGTATCAATAGAATTCTACTTAGGATTTGAATTAGAGGCTCCTCTATTGACGCAAATAAATGCAGCTCTAGTCTCAAATCACAACGTTGAACGTTGCTGCATCAAAACATCGCCACATATTCAGTGCGATATGAACTCATAGGTAAGCACCATAGATCAGGCAGAGCTTTCTCAGTACCCAACATCAATTAATTAGTCATTTCATCTGGCTCTTGCAAATGAACATATTCGCTCATACTCCAGATATCAAGTAAACTGTTTTGAGGAAACGAGACAGGCCAGTCGCAGCCTCTTCCCCAGAGTGTCCCACAAACCATTTTGGTTTTTGCCATGAAAACAAGCAACCAATTCCAACTCCACGTCCTAATCTATGCAACACAGCTACAGGCCTTAAAATTCGGCATTCTCCAATATTACGTGCTTCAGCCACGGCCACGGCCCCCACCTGCCAATAAGATGCGCCACATTTTTAGTATGTGTTGAAATTTGGAGAAAGAGAGAATGTTTCAAATGGTTAAGAAAGACACACCTTTGTTACCACCTTTGCCACCAATTCCACCCCTTCCACGGCCACCACTGCCTCTGCCTCCATCATCTTGGCCACGTCCAATGCCTCTGCCTCCAGGTTTAGCACCGACATCTCCCCTTCCTCTTCCACGGCCAACACCCGGTGGTTTCCTATCTGCATATACAACAGCATCAGTTATTCAACCCTGAATTGGTGCCCACTGCAATGCAATGCAATTAATTACTCAACTCCAGGAACAGACATAGCAATTCACAACATTTACCCATTCATTGAGAGAATGTAGCTGATAAACAGCACACTGTTATTGTATGTGTTTAAATGGAACAAAAAAATGGAAAACACATTCCATATCCCATTCATTGACAGAATGCATTTACAGACACTTTGGATGAGTTAAGAGCCAGACTTTTCTTTAATAAAACTATCCATATTCCATAACATGGCCATACTGTAAACATAGAGTCATAGATGCATTCACCATGCATAATTTTGAAAACGAGATCTGTACTAAAGTATACAAAAAAATGGGTATGCGAAGGAGTAGTGGAAGTACTAGCTTTTTAATGAATTTAAGTCTGTGCAACGAGAATTGTCTTATTTACTCAATTACAAACTGTTTGTGAACCACATGAAAACGGCACCAATAATCCAACATGCCTTTGAAACATTATTACTTTGCATTCACATACTATGATTGGTAACAGAAGTTAAATAAAAAGCCTATAAGAGACTAAGCAATCAAAGCTGGCTAATATTATGACATGGGGTAATCACAAGTTCATAGATCACACCAATAACATATAGTTTGAATTCAAATATACCCGGTTAATGAACAGAGAGAACTTGTAAAAACATGTCGTCATAGTATTGGTTAACAGCTACATACCTGATCGACTCTTGGAAGTTTCCTCCTGAACCTTGTCAATCACCTGAAGAAGGATATGAACTCATTCGAATAAGGCTACACACTGGATAATAGAATAATGCTAATGTATCTTAGTGTACTGAAAGTAACAAATAACAGAATCTACACAATAATGCATTGGAAGAAAGAGGTCCAATTTCAGAAAAAGAAAATCCTAGTGTACTTTGAAAGAACTTATGGCTACTGAGCACATTCACATGCATACAATTTATCTGCATTTTCAGTCGATTTATGAAAATTACAACATCCAGTCATGTACATGCTAATTACCGGCAGAGCTTTAGCATTGAATAACACAGTCCAACATCATTCCGAGGGCACCAAACACCAAAAGGCAGTGCAAGATATTTCCTCTTTCACACCTCAGAAATTGATCATTTGAGTACTTCAGAACTACTTTGTACATGTGCTAAATTCAATGCTACGGCTTATTTCATTGCATGCAGATTAAGAAATTTTAGATTGTGTTTCACAAACCTCAAGTTTTGTAACCATTGTAAGACAAAATACAAGTATTTTTACTTGTATCACATAGCTATAATATAATAGTTACACATCAACTACCAACAGAATTTTGTCCAGTTAACTAGAAATTTGCATGTACTTGTGCTTGCTTGATGTTAGAGAGATATGTCGTTCCCCATAATCTATAACTTATTTACATTATGCTTTGCCGGGGAAGGCAGCTATGCAATAGTAATGATGTAGTAAAGACTATATCACAAGAGGAAGTTTACTTGGTGTTATACTTGGTAATGATCCAAAACAGAAAAAGATAATACACAGCTAGCTCATTGTCCAGTTTCTTTTCAAAATATTCAGTGTACAATGCAAGGACAGGAACTCATCTAGCTTGCAATCACCCCCAAACACAAACGGCTCACCTAAATAGGAATCAAAATATGTTTCTCATGGTCTCCATTATCCAGTTTGACCTTACCACTATACTTTATCATAATTTACAATAACAAAAACTGGGAGATGGTTTTACGGAACTAAAAGGTATTTGATGCAAATAATTAATTAGCTATTGTCAGAAGTCATGATTGGATATAAATACATCTATATACACATTGTTTGTGAAATCAAAATGACTATTTTGGCAGAGTGCTTTTCCTGACACATGCGGGACAACTAAAAATTAAAACACAGCACACTCTGTGCTTTATTTATCGAAAGATATGAGATGAACATCGCTAGATGCTTTTATTATTTTTGCACAAAATACTGGTTCACTTGCTACTACATTCAAAACATTAGTGCTCCAGCTTGTCACGACAATAGTATCTACTTGAATAACCTCCTCCAGGACTACATAGATCAACTGATCAAGTAAATCATATGGGAATTCTTATGCTGAAAACTTAGTGTAAACAATCAAATTTTTAACCAAATAAACAAATCTAAGACCTACAGGTATATATCAATCAAATTTCAAGCAATACGAAAAATTGGAAATACACATCCTAATGACAGGGAATGATACCTGCAAGAATCTAAACAGCCAAACAAACTGAAATTAGAGAAACTACGCTCGTTAACCCTGAAAACCATACCTCATCAGGAACCCGAAGATACTTAATGGTGTTCCCGCGGATGTAACACTCCGGCATCCTCCAAAACTTGTCACCGTCCTGCCATTCAAGCCATCATAAACCATAAGAGCAGGAGATACATAAAACATAGACTATAATTAACTGGAACCCCGCCATATTAGTATGTCACTATTTGAATTTCTTCCGAGAAGTGATTTACCCTAGAATCAAACAGCGCCCTAAACTAATCTGGTGCTCACTAAAACCTATCCCAACATGAATCTGAAGCGCACGAGATTTCACCTTTGAGGTGCAAATAACCTCCCTAAGGTGGATGTTCATCCACGTGTCGCAGTTGACCAGATGCCCGTTGTACGTCTCTCCATTCTTGAGCTCCACGAGCTGAGATCACAAAGTTCCAACGATTAGGAAAAGCGAGAATCACGACGGTAACGAAATGCGAAGCTAGACACCGGGATCTTACCATCGGATGCCCCTGGGCAGTCTTGAGGAGCGAGAGGGGAAGCTGCACAACAAGAAGAAAAAGATCGAATCAGAAGCGGCACCCCAACCACATCTCAGTTTTGGGGATCGAGATGGGAGCGAATGGAAGGGGGACTGGGGGAAAAACGCACCATCTTGGGATAATCCGGGGATCAAAGGGGCCGGTGGTACCGCCGGCGCGCGGTCGGTCGGCAGCGGCGGCGGTGGAGTCGACAGGAGATTCCGGGAGCAAAACCCTAGCTTTCTCTCGGCAAGAAGAAGCGGAAGGAGGAAGAGCCGAAGAAGTCGCGAGCCCGAGTTCAGAGAACGACCGCACGGTGCCACATGGGTCCGCACCGAACGGGTTCAGGGTACGTTTAGATTGGGGAAAGATTTCCCGAAAATGCATCGTTCACCAAAAAAACACTATAGATAAATAGTGTTATGTGAGTAGAAGGGATATGATGAATAGTAAAAAGTTGGATGAATAGTGTTTTTTTGGAAATATTTGGGAAACTAAACGGGCCTTAGTACGAGTCCTTGCCGATGCCTGACCCGCTTGACTTTTAAAAGCGTGTCATTTGAATTAAAAATTTGGGCCTCCACCTTGTTGCGTATCAACAGTTTGCTTAAACGTATAACACGGTGTAAATCAAATTCATGTGATTTTTTAAATATGGTATGTTTGTACAATTAAAATGGGTATTTATGTTTGATCAAAATTATAAAAATATATGATGAACAAATTAATAGTATTTATTCGGTATCATGAATGTTAGTACTTGTAGTATAAATTTAGTCAAACCTAAGATACTGACTTAAAAAAAATGATAGAATGACTTATAATTGGAAAGGAGACAGGAGAGTTAGGAGAATTAGGGTGTGTTTAGTTCCCAACTAGTTGGGAAAAAAATATTATTTATCCAATTTTTCCGTATTCATCTCATTCATCCTACCCACATACAGACTTCCTAGAACTTAGCTACAGTGTTTTTTTTTTGTTTATAGTTTTTTTTTCCCAATCTATATACACCCTTAGGGAGAACAAATTTTTAGAGGAGAGAAAACACATAGGTGAAAGGGCCAAACCTTTCTCCCCTTCTTTATGGGAGGAGGAGGAGGAGGGTGAGTAGTTGCTTATATTTTTATTACAAGATACTCCTAGACCCTATAATTAGGATTTTAGACAATTCTAATGGCCCCTTCTTTATGGGTGGAGGAGGAGGAGGAGGAGGAGGGTGAGTGGTTGCTTATATTTTTATTACAAGATACTCCTAGACCCTGTGATTAGGATTTTAGACAATTCTAATGGCCCTAGACAACTTAATCGAGTCTCTTTGGTTGTTAGCCTTAGCCATTGAACATCAAATGCTCATCGCAATGGTAGCTCCTCAGCTATTGGATCTTGGCCGGTACATTAAGAGCTAATAGCTACACATGTTAAAAGAAGACCAATTGCGACTCCAACTTGGGTTGCGAAGAGCTCCCCTTTGATGCGCTACCCGTGTGCGCCTCACTTAAAGTTCTATACCAAAAACCCATTTGGAAAAAAGGGCATGGAGAAAAGAGCACGTACACTCCTGTGTGTACTTGCACCAACTCGGGACACCTCACATTCGGGTTTGCTGATTGACGAGCTTCCTTTGGCTTTGATGAGCAAGTATTATCCTCATTTGCCTTTAACTTTTCTTCCTTTGGGACCAAAGATGACCGAAAGGTTGGCCATCATTGCGCTTGGTCCGATCTGATTCAACCAATTGCCAAAACAAAAATGAAAGAGAAGAGAAGAAAGGAGTAAAGTTGGTACTTAAAAAAGAGATGGGCGGGATGTCAACTAAAAGATGCCACATCGAAGTTGAGATATTAATGTTGCTTGCCTCGTCAAAATGTTATGCCACACAAAATTCAATCAACTCGCCACTGTGATGACTAGTATGTAAAAAATATTGAAGATATCAGAAATCATTGGCAATAAAACAGTTACTAATAAGCTTTACTTTCAAATTGGCTAGAAGCCCAGAACAAACATTCACCGGAGAAATGAGCATCAGTCACTCTCTAGTTCGAACCATATACTCAGCGTAGGCGCCCATATTTTTCTAGAATCACGAAGCAGGCGGGCGTGTCCTTGAAATACTAAGCTTTACTTTTGTCTTAGCCAGAACAAACATTCAATCACCAGCGAATTGAGCACCAGTCGGTTACCCTCGAGTTCGAGTCATATACTCAGTAGTATTCTTGAAATACTAAGCATTATTTTCATCTTAGCCAGAACAAGCATTATTGACTGGCGAATTGAGCACCAGTCGTGTATCCTCGAGTTTGAGACTTTGAGTAATATACTCAGCGTATGCACTCTTGTTTTTTCTTCTAGGATCATTCTTGAAAATTAGTTTGAGTCATATACTCAGCGAATTGTTTCTTCTAGGACCATTCTTGAAAATTTGTTGTGCTATTTCTTCAGTGTGTCCAACATGTAAATCGCCAGGAGCATAGCTATCCTTCGCCAGGACGGGAATGCCGAGTGGACCTTGGGGAAAGTGTATGTGTCGTTGCCAAGATCTTTTCTATGCGCAAGTCGCAACTGCCTGTTCTATGGTTTCCAAGGAACCGGAGAGGTCCACACCATTGGTATTTCAGTAATTCAGTGGATCATCTCCTGTGGTGAAAATCATCTTCGAGGAGGTTGTCTAGTGTCAACTATATGAGTAAGTACAAGTAGACAAGTAGTATGCTGTTAGAACACCGTGGGGTGACCGGTGACCTCATTCAGGCCTGGAGGGACGACGATGTTACCAGTAAGTCAGTAACGGTGAGTGGGCCACTAATTAGCTGGTCGTGTACAAGATGGACCAAAAGGTCACTGAAGTGAAAGACATACAAGGATATGATGTCCTGTTCCTTCGGTTGAACAGCTCATTTTTCCTTCAGTTTGCATGCTTCCCTATGTTGAAGGCGTACTGTATATGACAGCATGGAGTAGCGGACAACACGAATTCAGTTGGCGCCATATTGTTGCTTTCATCCTTGATGAAAATGTCTTCACCAATTTCTTGTCTTGCGAAGAAATAAGTAATTTGTAAAGGTGCTAGAGCAGTGAATCAGTTCATGAGCAACCTTGCCTATTATAAAAGATGGAATGGTAAAACATGAACTGATTCACTGATTATAAAGGTGTTAGAGCAGTGATTGTTGGTGTTGAATTGACTGAAATGTCGCTGATGACATCTGATGTTGTGTGGTAGAAATATCACTAACAATCTTTGGCAATACATATAAATTCCACTGAGAAAGGATGCATATGCCATGGTAAAGATGCATTGTCATTTTGTTATATATAGGCAGCACAACTCAAGGAGTAGTTACATGTCCCTTTGAAAAGCAACGGAATCTGCTTTTGTTTATGGCATTATGCAAACAACAAAGCTCCTAGGTACATTGACTCCACATAAGGTGAAAAATGACAGCCCAACCACAGATGGTGGCATCAGCGAATGACTAATTTTAAAGAGTATATCTAAACACTAATTTGATCACAGACCCATTTGAATTGATCTTTTCATCAAGACATGATCTTTTCATCAAGACAGGGTCGTTTTCCTTTTGAGACGAAAGATGACCAAAGATTTGGCAGGATAGTGCCTGGTATGATCCGAATCTGCCGATCACCCAAACAAAGTGAAAAAAGGGGCGAAGTTGATACTGAGAACTGACAGCTCAACTCAAAAGGAATTGACGTTTCGTTACTGACAAGCCTCCAGAAAATTGGGCCAAAGTTCATATTTCTATGATCGGAAGAAAGGGCAATTCTATCGTCGATTGAGCAAAATGCAGATCTCAATGTTTGTTCAGTCGGACTTGTTTTGCCAGGAAATTCAAACAAAATATATGCAAGAACATAGGAAAAAACGTTCCATGAAAATTCATCGGCTGTAAATTCAGAGACAACACCAGAGTTACACGATCGTATAATTACTTTTACTCTCACCCTGAAGGTAAGCTAGAACAGAACAGACACATATATATATCCACTGCACAACCGATCGACCAGTCATGCCTCGACATCTCATCAAACTCTTAAAATAAAACATACATCACAATTAATCTTGCCTGCCGCGACAAACATTTGCTTCTTTAATTTCCACCGGCCGGAGACACGACACGACCATCAGATCATCCCCTGCACTGGGTGATGGCGCTGCACCCGCGGGAGTAAGGGTTGGCCTCGGCGCCGGGCTGGCAGTTGTAGTAGGACGCGCCGCGCTGCGAGCACGGCACGTTGTCCCGCCGCAGCGCGTCGTAGCCGATGTACCCTGACCCGCCCTGCAGCACGCGGCGCTTGCTGCCGCCCGTGGCCATCCCGGCCACGTCGCCCTCGCCCTCGGCGTCCACGTCGAAGTACTCCATGCACTCCCCCACCGTGCCGCCCCGGCACGCCCGCCCGCCGCCGCGCCGCACCACGAGGAGGTCCCCGGCCGACACGGCGCCGCCCGCCGACGCCGGCGCCGTGAGCGCCGCCACGGACACGGCCACCACGGCGAGCAGGAGCGCCGCGGCGCGGAGCTGGCGCGCCATGGCGAACGCAGAGAGGCGGCTCGCTTTCTTGCTGTTTCTGATGTGATGGTGGAGGAGGGCCAATGTGAAGAGAGAAAGAAACAGTGGCGTTTGGTGGTGTGTGAGAGAGAGAGGGAGGGAGGGTGGGTTATATGGCAATGGCGGGGGCGGCAGTTGGTGAGGACTGAGGAGAGACCGAGAAGAGAGAGAGGGATGGCGCGTCGGCGTCGGTGCGGGGCTGTGGTGGGCAACAGCGACCGATCAGCGCCTGGGCCTCGCGCCCTTGCGTCGCGCGCGACGGGGGATCACCATTCACCACCTGATGATTGCGCGCGGGCGTTGGAGGCACACATGATGGATTAGGGATTTGGGGTCGCTGATCCGGTGGTCTCCTCTCGCCTGTACACTTACGAATATACCAGCGGCATGATTGCGTGATCCCGACGGTGGCAGGCGCGCGTCGGATCACGAGCGTTGCAGACGCTGCGGGTTAGCGTAGGGAGCGAGGAACGCTGGGAGCCGAGGAGGACACGCACGGAGACGCATGGCTGGCACGTCGGCGGTTGGTCCCTCGGCCGGAACGACGGGTGCGTCCCCCTGCGCTTGCCACGGCACGTGCGCTGGCTACGTTCTAAGCACGCCGTTTGCTGGTGAATAAAGTTCAACAAGCTTGAAATTAAAGAACAGCTGAGCTCTTTTTCCATAACAAAACAAAAGCTGAAACCGAACTGATGTTAGATTTCAAGCAGGGCTACACAAGTAGCAGTGTGTTCTGCATTTCTGGCTTTCTGCTTGACACCGTTGCATTGTATACAGACTACAGAAACCAAGGTGCAATTCAGCAGTATGAGTACAACAAACTCCTGTGGTTAATGGCGCCAGGCTGAGCATCAATAGAATCACTTACATTCTACGACATCTACCACTGCACGTGCCTGACAGCGTATTCGCTTTGCTGGCATGTTAACTGGTCCTCGATCTCTGATGAACATAGCACAGTACTCTGATATAGACTACAGTAGGTCGTCTGTCTAGTGTCGATGCAAGGAACGGAGGAGAACAGGAGATGCCGCTTTACTTGCGGTGCAAACGTAATGCAAAACTTTACGCTGTTTGGGCATTAGAAATATCAATTGGAAATTTGGTATTCTAGTTTATTGTTTCTCTCATGCTGCGCCCACATGTAAGCAGAACATGTGCACACGGGATAGCTGGCCGTGTTTAGTTGCTAAAAGTACTTTTTACTTCCTATTCATCCCCCTCATAGAACACGTATCCCCAAAAATTCTGTTTTCCCTTTTCCTATTCATCCCCCTCACATAACACGTATCCCGAAAAAAAATACTTTTTCCAAGCTCAACTAAACACGCCAAGAATTCAGTTCTCCAGGCTTTCTTTGCCAATGTCCCCCGTACCCGTACGTGCATTTGCTGCATGATTGGAGGGAGGGGACAAGGGGTCATTTTCCCACCTCATCATTCTCGAACACCAAATAGTACACATGAACAGCGACCAACTAACCAGGCAACCATTTCTCAAAAAAAAAAAAAAGGCAACCAGCAGAGCGGTTGTAGGACAGTAGGAGTGAAACAGGAAATTTCCATACCGCCCAATATTACTTCTGTATTATGATGCCATTTTTTACCACCACTTTCGCATTATGGTGTCATTTTTCACCGTTTATGTTTTTAGGAAAACATATTATGTTATCATTTCTAATTAATTTTGTAGCTGTTTTCACCATTTTGTATTTGTTTATTTTATAAATGTTAAAAAATTTCCAGACCCAACTAATGCTATGGAACTAACGTGCGAAAGAAAGAATAAAAATCGGACACCACTTGAAACATTGCATACTGAAACATTGTAACATCGATGAAACATTGAAACATCAAATCAAATTTTGCAACGTCCAGCTAAGACATTGAAACAGCGCAGGCAGTTCCGTTTCGTTTTCTCTCCTTGCAACTAAAACGAACTGTAGCAGCTAAGATAACTTGACGGCCGGCAACGGCAACTGATTGGTTCGTAGCAACGCAGTGATCGTCAAAGATGGAGCTAATTATTGAAATGAAACACACTTACACCCGGTGGTACACGCCTACACGGTGCACAACAGCAACAGCTTATCCTGAGATGGTACATGAGTAGTATTAGGCTACGCGCAGGGGCCGGGGGTGGTTGTTACACCTGCTGGCACTGGCAGGCGTACGCGTGCTACCAATTCAACGACACGCGAGTGCACGGTTGGTGCGTGCCGGCCGGACGACCAATCGGACAGCGGGGCCGCGAGCGTGCTCCGATCGAATGCGTCAATGCAAAACTGCTCCGGCGATCGTCAGCCACGCTGGCCGCGGCTAGCCAGACCAGTTCAGGTCAGGTCAGGTCAGCCTGGACCGTGGTCATGGCTGTTCAGAGCGATGATTTGAGTTCCCATTTCCCATTACCTCGTCGTTACACACATGATGCATCTTGCCTTGATCAAGCGTCGTTTGATCTTATGATATCATGGCTGTTGATCAGATCAGAGTGCTAAACAAAAGTAGCTTTTTGACGGACGGAGCTGTCACGTACTCACGTCACGCGTTTACGCGCGGTTAGTGGTCTCTGCATGCATGCCCGCGTGGAACCGGAGCCGCTGATCGATTCTGACGGATGGCCAACTGCAAATTTTTTTTCTTTGATGATTACCTGTAATCTAATATAAGTATTTTCTAATCCACGGGTGTGGCAGTGTGAAAACGTATGTATGAATGATATATATGTATGTGTTAATTAGTTTGGTCGACGTCGAGAAATCTTGCTGGGTTGCTGGGTCTCCCCGGTCGTCGTAGCAGCTAGAGCATAACGGCAGCCGTCCGTCCGTTTCAGTTGGATATGCGTGCTTGGACGGTAGGGAGCAGCAGCACCTGCAAGCCCTTCACACGTCGCCGTCCAAAAGCCCTGTGCTGTGTGAGGCCGACTGGCCGAGGTCCTAACCCGTCATTAAATATGTCATTAGACATGTGTTAATGACGTTAAAATTAGATTTAATAGATTCATCTCGTGATGTGTTATCTATGTAATTAGTTATAATTAGTCTATGTTTTATAATTACTATCAAACATTCCATGTCACAAATTTACCAACTTTGCTCACCATAACCTGACCTCATCGACGACATGAGGCATCCATGGACGTTTGGTGCGCGTCCTGTTGGTTCGCCTTTTTGATGTGATCCGCTACCATCACAGCACAGTCATCCACTAATCATAAATCATGGCATGGGATGGAAGTATGGGACGCATGGTGAATTCAATTCAACGATGGTCTAGTTTGCTCGTTCGGGACATGTGGGGTTTTCCCTTAAAAAACGTGTAATGTACAAGTGTTCGATACTTTCGGCAAGGTAGAGGAGTTTAGGTGTTTGACTGGTTGATCTTCAGTGATAAGTCTTCTTCGCGTTCCGGGGGATTGGTTTCGGCATCAAAGCTGCTTGTCTACTTGCTCCCATGGTCGCCGTCCGTCAGCCCGCAGCCCCCCTATTTGTCCGAGAGATTAGAGCAGTGAACAGTTACTGTGAATGCAAAAACATCCATACCGAGTTGAAAGTAGGGCTGGACGCCGAGCCAACTCGCTCGGCTTGGCTCGACTTGTTCTGATCGTTAACAAAATGAGTAAAAAGTTTGGTTCGGCTCGGTAAGCTCGCGAGCAGCTCGTTAAACTTGCGAGCATGAAATATGCCAACTTAGCATATACAAACACTGAAACACATAGAAATATTAGATTAATAAAGTTTTAAATCTTTGAAATCGACCAAGTTTGAACCTTGCTTAACCATAATGAATCAACAACATAAATATGTGACATCCCACCGTTTTGCCAAGATCAAGTATTATGGATTAGTTGATAAAAGAAGAAGTTAAGAGAAAAAGAGAAAAGGACAAATTAAAAAGGAATCGTTTGACCAAAGTCAACAACGTTGCAAAAATTTGAAATTTTTGGGAGCCAAGAATTTCTAAATATAGTTCACAAGATAAGGAGCTTAGTGATCCATAAGTGGTGGAAAAATTTGTGGAAATGATGCTTCAATTAAATGGGAGAAGGAAATAGAAAAATGGCACTATTCATCATCCGACAACAGGACTTGTCCGTTTTTCGTGAAAATTCATAATGAGCAGCTAACTTCAAGCTGAGTTTGTGATCGATCTGTGGGTTGTATGACCAGGATGTCCTAAACAAAGTTGTAAAGGGAACTATTTGGAACAACTTTTGTTTTTGGGTCACACTCAGAAGATGGCTAGATCAAGGAGAAAAACACGAGAGAAAATCGTTCAGAATCTGTTTTCAGTAAAATTCAGCAGTTTGACAGTGAATCGAATTTGTGCAAATTGAGAACGAATTTGAAGTTTTCTGCAAAAACTTCCAACTAGGAAGTTGTGCTCCTGAATGTGAATTTCAAATTCGTCTTTAACATCAGAGGTCAGTTCTATTCAAATTTTGAGAGTAATTTGAGAAATTCAGTGAGAGGTTTTGAATTGGGGGTGTGTTGCAGCAGCAACTTTGGGGCTCAAATTCGACCCCAATTCGTGCTCAAATGAAGTAAGGGTCAATATAAGAAATGAAATTGGATGATCCAGCTACAAGTTTCATTTTGGGAGTTTTAGATGTTACCATATGGTTTTGAGAGAAAATCGAATCTCAATGTCGGGGGATTGGAGGTTCAAATGGAGAAAAATGGTGATGGCAGACAGACAGGCAGCTCGCCGCCGGCGACGCCGAACCGCTTCACCGGCCACGCGTCGATTCCGTTGAGAGCCAGCTTGGGCGGTGTTGCAGCAGGAGGTGTCACGCGCCGCTGCGTCGCTCCGCCGTTATAGCCACCATCGTCGGTCTCTTCCTCCCTCTTTTGCTGCGTTGCTCCTATGCTCTCCTCCATAGTCGCCGGCGAACCATAAGCCTTCCGCCGCCGTCCGACCCTCTCCGCTCAGTTTCCTTCCACCAAAAGCTTCGCCGTCGTCTCCTCGATCTTTTGCACCCGCTCTTACTCCTTCTCCACCACTCCACGGCCGGCGCAGCTCGTTTCTGCAGCTCCTCGTCGCCGCCTCGCCGGGGTAAGAGTTGCTCGCCGTGTTCGTGCTGTTACCGTCGAGTTGTTTGAAGTTTGCAAGTGTAGCGAGGCTGTTCTTGGGTCGAGAAACATGCTTGGGGGTGTAGTTGCTAGGGCGCGACGTTCTCCGGGCCGGGAACGCCGTTCGCCGCAGTGGCACTCGTCCGCCATGGCAGCCGCGCGTGAGCAGCCTTGCTCGGGCCTTCTCCGGCCGAGCTGGTGCGCGCGCTAGGTGCGTCTAGGGTCGCTGGTGCTCATGGAGTAGTCGTCATCCATCGTCTCGTCGTGTCGTTGCCGCTAGGCGCTCGCCGCCGCGTGCGCCACGCGCGCTCCCGCCATGGCCGGCGTGAGGGGTTAGAGCGCGTAGTGCCGCGCGGGCTGGCCTAGGGTGCGCGCAAGATGTTGTGGGTATCGGTGTTGCTCGCCAGCTCGTCGGGGGACCGGTTCGGGCGATGGTTTCGCCGGAGCGCGGAGTGCCGCCGAGCCTCGCCGCCGAGCCGCCATGGGGGCTAGGGTTGGAGCTCACCGCGGAAGTTTAGGGCTAGAATGGATGCGCAGTAGGGTAGAGTGGCCGTAGGGCTAGTCGTTGTCGCCGGAGGACCCCGCCGCCGGAGAGCGTGCGCGGGTCAACGCCGGCGAGGGCTCGGTCCGCGCGGGAGCTCTGCTCCGCGTGGGCAGGGGCCTCGGTGGGGAAGAAAAGAAAGGTCGAGGGGGTTTTTGCAAGAAAGCCAATAAAGTTTTAGAAATAGATTTAATTTATGTTTTTCCACTGTTTTAATTATAGAAAATCATAGAAAAATCAGAAAAATGTGAAATAAATTTTGATAATTTCCTTAGATTTTTCTTTATAATCTAAAAATGCTAAACCTTTAACTTGGTGATATTTAGGATTTAGTAATAATACCATCTTAGAAAGTTAATTGCTAAAAATATTTATTATAATTGTTAACACATCTAAAAATAGGATTCATGTTTATAAACACATTTAAAGAGAAACAAAATGTAAGGATTTGTATAAAACAATTTTAGCACACTTATTAATTTTGCTTTAATAAATATATAAAAGAAATAAGGATTAATTCACTCACAAAATAAAACAACTTTTTTTCTTTGGGAAAAGGTTGGGTAGTTTTGTTGGCTTGCAACTGTATCGAGAAACAAAGTTTAGTGTGCTATATTTTAAACTGTTGCATCTCTAATCACTGACTTGCATCGCATAATAGAATCTGAAGCCTCGGAGGTGGAGTACGTGGAACTTCCCGACGACCAAGTTCTTTTCGAGGAGGTTCTAGTGGTTGCTCCGGAGTCCCAAGAAGTCACTGAGACCACTAACCTTTTTGAAACTCAAGGCAAGCCCCGGATGCATCTTTACCTATTTTATTTCAGAAAATCACGAGTCCAAATATTATGCTTTTATGTGTGCATTAGGTTAGAAGTTGAATGAAAACTTTTGATGCATGAACTACTCCTTGATGGAACTACCTATGCTAGCTAGGGGATAAATGAATTAGAAAAATATCCATTTAGTTATGCTTTGCAAGGTTATATAAATATGATGATCTAAGTTCTCATTAATCATAGATGAATCACGTCCAACTTACTATGGAAAGAGAGTAGGCAGAGATTGATAGAATGGATTGAGGTAGGCTCGATCCTTAGTTCTGCCTACTAGCTAAAGTCATTAAGGACCGATCCGTTGTTTACCTGTTTGATCAAGTGATTCTACCTGGTTTCTTACTGGGTTATGGGACCAGTAAAGCCAACTAGATTAGCTGGCTCGTTGATTGGAAATATCGCTTACCGGTACTTGCTGGGTCGGAGAAAGGCGGGATCGTCATCTGGAACTCACGGGGTGGTCGCCAGACGTGGGGCCCACGTGGGGATGCGTTCTCGGGTTCGGGTAAGGATATTTCCGGTCTTTGGTCCAACTGATTGAAAGGGTGTTGCGGACAGCTGGCGCAGCTGTACGTAAACTGGGGGCTAGGTATCTCCTGCAGGATGTACGTGGATCCGGATCAACACAACTCTTGGTTATGAGTGCACTTGATCAGGTGTTAAACATCGTAGAGGAAACAAGTTGAATTATTATATGTGAGTGATTCAAAGTGCTGTTTGAACCTAGTATCACTTGTGTGAAAAAGGTATTTAACACTTAGTTGAGTAGCTAATACTTAATTGAGTTAAAACTGCCAGGTAAGGACCCATATTAGTAAGCTTTTCCGCAAAAAGTTGAGTCAACCAAATAACCACCAAAAAGCCTAATCATCCATCCTTGAGAGTCTTTTCTTTGGTAAGACGGGTAAGTCTTGCTGAGTACCTTCGTACTCAGGGTTCTCCCCTTTTCTATTTTTCAGAGGATGTTCCACAACCCGAAGGCGAAGAGGATAGCCAGAAGCTCTAGAGCATCGAATGGTCCCAGATGGCTCTAGATGTTTAGAGTACTGTAGAGCTCTAATGTCTCTCCAGTTGTATAAATCTAGTTTGTATTTGGATCTTAGTCCTATGGTTTGCAGTTAAGGTTCTTTCAAAACTCGGTTTGTAATAAATCGTATCTTTCCGTATTTATGTAAAAAGGTAATGCCTGTTGTGTTTTTTCCAACTTGGTATTGATCCTGAGCTATGGTTAAGAGAATGTTGTCAGTGGATGATTCGGGATGTCCCGGGGACACTCGACAGACTACCGGGTTTAAACTGTTTGAAGTGCGTGCTGGTAATACCCTGAGTTAGGGTGACTAGACGCACTTGAGCCGGTTTAAATTGGGCGGTTCTGCCACAGCTGGTATCAGAGCCATGGGTTGGGATAACCAAGAGGTGTTACTATTTTAAAATGTCAGGGACCCTATTTTATATTATAAAAAGGTGGTGTCATTAGGTGGCAGTAGTCTAATGGTTGTTCTTTTGCAGATGCTGACTGTTAGCATATCGCTAGATACGGTAGAATTCACATATAGGGAGAGTTATACGATGCCACCGAATTTTTATACGAGTGAGATATGTGTCTGTGACGGCGTAAAAAAAACGTTGCATCATGTGCATTGCATGTTTTCAAAACTTTTCTTTGGGGGTTTTGGGTGTGTGCCGTTGTTGACCTTGGCTGTCTCTACAGATGGAGAATATGGAGCACACGGATCAGGATGGCTGGACCCAGGGATGCTACCATGATCGCCCTGGTTTCACCCGAGTTTTGTGGCAGATCTTACAGGAAAAGGGCTTTGAGGAGCCGCCGTTGTACTTCTGGAAGTAGTTCGACACTCTGCAGCAGGTGGGGTGTACTGTATATGTACACATTCCAGAGTCAGAGCCTCATGCGACGTGGAAGCTGGATGAGACTCGAGTCCAGGGTTTTGAGTTTGAAGATACTATTCAGACTGCAACCTTGACCGCTCTCACTGATCTGTGCCAGAAGAACAAGTTTGAGATTGGTACAAGCTCTGCCAGGTTCTTCCCTCTGCAGGATCCGGAGGATGGGACTTGGAAGAGGCGAGTTAAAGCTTTGAAGAACAAGTCAAGGTTAGAGAGTGACGTAGTTGCAGCGTCTTCGGTGGACTACATGGTGTCCATGTTCAGTCTCCTTCAGATATGCCAGAAGAGCTATCAGCGACAGATGGAGAAGAACACGGATTTCAAGATGAAGATGTTGGGAATGAAGTCTGGTCTGGAAGAAGCTCAGCAAGCTATGTATGATAGAGAGCATGGGATGGAAAGGTCTATGAGGGACATGGCTCGTAGGATTGACGAGAAGGATGCCGAGATACAACATCTTAAGGAAGTAGGGGCAGAGGCTACAGCTGCACAGGCTGAAGCTATGGGAGCCAACACCCGGGAGTTGCAGGCCCGCATCTCGATGCAGCAGGATGAGATTGTCGCCCTTAGGACAGCTTTGGAGCAGTATGGGCACTTGGTAGCAGCTGCAAATCAACCTAATGAAGTACCACCAGCTCCAGTTGAGGATCAGCCTCCAGCTCAGGAGGGGGCTGCTGAAGAGGTGGATATAGTGGGCATGGAGCCTGCTTTAGCTGCACCACCTGCACCGGAGGATGCACAGTTCGCGGATGAGGTCCTGGAGGGTTTCGAAGGTTTTGAGTTTGAGGTTGAAGAGCACGATGAAGCTTTACCAGAGAATCCAAATGCGTTTGCCTGGGCTAATGCGAATGCGGATGGATTCGATCCTGAAGGGCTTGGGCCAATGGAGTTCCATCCAATGGTGGTGGATGATGATAGTGATGAGGAAGATCCTAGCGAGATCCAGGGAGAGTCTGGTATGACCTCAGTCACTAGTTCCTCATTTTCTTCGACTTCGTCGTCAGCCTCCAGTGCGGTCAGGTCGGATGGAAGTGAGAACTCCGTCAACCAGCCTGCTCCGATGGAGGGTGGAGAGTGAAGGGAGCATGGTTTACAGGGTTCTTTTGAGGGTTATGTGAGAATGAGAGTAAGATGTTTTGTGCATATGTATGTATGACTAGCATAATAGTAATTGAAACCTTAGGCTTGTAAGCTATGTATATATATGTGTGGTGGCTTGAGTTGTAGGACCTAACTCCAAGAGAGATGTATATGTTCTGGTATGGTATCGGTTGAACCACCGTCATGTGAATGAATAAGAATGTGTTATATGATGGTTGTTTGCATCTATATGAGGGTGGTTAAGAAAGGAGTTTATCTTTTCTTCTGCTAAGTTTTGATAAATCAGTAGAATGGAAGTTAATGCTCTCTTGTGCTGAACTTTTTGTAGAATGGCAGACCAAAGGAATCAGCAGTCTAGCTCGAGGGCGGATCCCAATGCTCCACCTGGACCTCCTACCTTGACAGACGCGTTTGCTCACCTCATAAACTCTGGGACTGAGCAGACTCGGCTGTTAAACCTAATTGCTCAAAATTTGGGTAATCATCCGTCCGGAAGGCAAGCTGGTCATCAGGGAGTGACGTACTCTCAATTCCTGGAGACCCATCCACCAACCTTCAGTCATGCTGAACATCCACTTGAAGCTCGGGAATGGATTCAAACTCTGGAGCAGAAGTTCCGTGTCATTCCTCAGTGTACTGAAGCTCAGAAAGTGGAGTTCGCAGGGTTGCAACTGCAGGGACCTGCTGGTACTTGGTGGGCTAGTTTCTTGTCCCGACAACCGGCAGGAGGAGCACTGAACTGGGAAGATTTTAAAACGGTTTTCTGTGCTCATTTCATTCCTGAGGGTATTCTGCAGTTGAAGTTGGAGGAATTTATGAGGCTACAGCAGGGTAATAGGAGTGTGCTAGAGTATACCCGTGACTTCGAGCATTTGGCTCAGTATGCTCCTGAACATGTGGATAGTGAGATCAAGAAGAGGGATTGTTATCTCCGAGGGCTTAACGTCAGGATGCAGGAGAAGTTGGTTACTTACACCTTGCATAATTATGGAGAGGCTGTGAGTATGGCTATCTCGGGCGAGGCAAAGATGAAAGCTTTGGATGAATCTCTCAGGCGTGAGGAAGCTCTTAAGAGAAAGAACCCTCCCCTGGGAGCCGCGAGCAGTGTTCCACCACGTTACAAGGTGGTATATCGGGGGCCACCTCGTCCGACGTTTCGAGCTCCACAACAGCAGCCTCCGCCGCAATCAAGGGTGGTGAGGAGTCCTTATAATGCACCTCGCCCAGTTAACCCTCAGCCACAAGGTAACCGTTATCCAGCAGCGCCAGGCAACAAGCAGCCATGTTACAATTGTGGGCAAGCTGGACATTTTGCTCGGGATTGTCGCCTTCCCAAGCAGGGTGGCACTCAGAATGTCAAGGCCCAAACTTCAGGACAAGGTGTGGGTCAGAGGTTTGTCAGGAAGAAGGTTTTTAATGCCAAGACTGGACGAGTCCACTTTATGAATGTTGAAGAAATACCGGAAGGGGAACCGGTTATGGCTGGTATGTTTCCTCTTAATACCCAACCCGCCATTGTTTTATTTGATTCTGGTGCCTCGCATACTTTTATAAGTAAGGCTTTTGTGGAGAAACATCAGTTAGCCACTCGAGAGTTACGAAATAAGTATGTGATAGAATCCACAGGGGCAAAACAAACCACTAATCTAGTGGCTAGTGATGTGGCTTTAAGTTTAGAGGGTCACATGGTTAATGTTTTACCCTTAGTTCTTGAAGATCAAGGGATTGATATTATTTTGGGGATGAATTGGATGACCCAGAACAAAGTGTTGATAGATACGGGATCTCGGGAAATTTGTTTTAATAATGCCCTTGGTCGTGAGGTGAAGATCACTTTACCTGTCCATCAAACTTTAGATTGTATGGTCAAAAAGACTAGAGCAGTGACCTTAGAGTCAATACCTGTGGTTAATGAATTTCCGGATGTCTTTCCGGAAGATTTACCGGGCTTACCACCCGTTAGAGAGGTGGAGTTTACTATTGAGCTTGAGCCTGGGACAGCTCCTATATCTAGAAGACCTTATAGAATGCCACCTAAAGAGCTAGCAGAACTGAAAGTACAATTGCAAGAGTTACTAGATAAAGGTTTCATTCGGCCCAGTGTATCTCCATGGGGTTGTCCGGCGATTTTTGTGAAAAAGAAAGATCACACCCTAAGGTTATGTGTTGATTACCGTCCCCTGAATGCGGTAACTATCAAGAATAAATACCCTTTACCCCGAATTGACTTACTGTTTGATCAGTTGGCTGGAGCAAAAGTCTTTTCTAAGATTGATCTCCGGTCAGGGTATCACCAGATACGGATTAAGCCGGAGGATATACCTAAAACAGCTTTCTCCACAAGATATGGTCTCTATGAATATCTAGTGATGTCTTTTGGATTCACAAATGCCCCAGCGCATTTCATGTACCTGATGAACACGGTGTTTATGCCTGAATTAGACAAATTTGTAGTGGTGTTCATAGACGATATATTAGTCTTCTCTAAAAGTGAGGAAGAACATGCGGAACATCTGCGTATTGTTCTGCAAAGGTTGAGAGATCACAAACTATATGCAAAGTTAAGTAAGTGTGAGTTTTGGTTGAAAAAGGTACCTTTCTTGGGCCATGTCTTGTCGGCAGATGGGGTAGAAGTTGACCCAAGTAAGGTTGAGGATGTATTAAATTGGCAACCACCTCAATCGGTATCTAAGGTTAGGAGTTTTCTGGGAATGGCCGGCTATTATCGACGGTTCATTCCAGATTTCTCCAAAATAGCCAAACCTTTAACTGAGTTGCTTAAAAAGGACAATAAGTTTGAGTGGAGCGATCAATGTGAAGAAGCATTTCAAAAGTTAAAGAAGTTGTTGACTACCGCTCCAGTTCTAGCTCAGCCAGACATCGAGAAGCCTTTTGATATTTATTGTGATGCTTCCGGTAAAGGTTTGGGTTGTGTTTTGATGCAGGAGGGTAGAGTCATTGCTTATGCCTCACGGCAGTTGAAACGACATGAAGAAAATTACCCCACTCATGATTTAGAACTTGCTGCCGTAGTGCATGCTCTTAAGATATGGCGACACTATCTTTTGGGGAGTGGGTGTCGTATTTATTCTGACCATAAGAGTCTCAAGTATATTTTCACTCAATCCGAGTTAAATATGAGGCAACGAAGGTGGTTGGAGTTGATTAAGTATTATAATTTGGATATTCACTATCATCCAGGTAAGGCTAATGTGGTAGCCGATGCTTTGAGCAGAAAGGCCCAATGTCATTGTTTGACAGTCCATAGAAGGGCAAAGACCCTATGTCAAGAAATGGAAGAGATGGGGATTGAAATGGTTGTTCAAGGCTCGGTAAGGAATATTGTGATTCCGGATGCTTTAAAGGAACAAATCGAGAGGGCCCAATTAAAAGATAAGAAAATGAATATCCTAAAGAAGCTCATAGCCGAAGGGGAAACAGTATGTTTTACTCAAGATGAGAATGGAATCTTTTATTTCAGGAATAGAATTGTGGTACCAAAAGATTGGGAGTTAAGGAGGAAGATCTTGGATGAAGCACATTTATCTAGGTACTCTATTCATCCTGGGAGTACAAAAATGTATCATGACTTAAAACAAAGAGTATGGTGGACTCGAATGAAGCGAGAGATTGCGCGTTACGTGTCGAGGTGTGACACTTGTCGAAGGGTGAAGCCTATCACACAGAAAGCTGCTGGGTTGTTACAGCCTTTGAGCATTCCTGTGTGGAAATGGGAGGATATATCCATGGACTTCATCGTGGGCTTACCTACCACATCTAAAGGATACAACTCCATTTGGGTCATTGTTGATCGGTTAACCAAATCGGCTCACTTCATACCGGTCAAGACTTCATATTTTTTGAAGAAATATGCAGAGTTGTTTTTAGAGCGGATCGTGTCTTTGCACGGGGTACCCAAGACCATTATTTCTGATAGGGGTTCACAGTTTGTATCTCGGTTTTGGGAGCAACTAAATCAAGTGATGGGTACCACCTTAATCCGAAGTTCTGCCTATCATCCACAAACTGGAGGGCAGACAGAGCGAGTTAACCAAATACTAGAAGACATGTTGAGAGCATGTGCGTTGACTTTCTCTAAGAAATGGGATGAATGTTTACATCTGGCTGAATTCTCATATAATAACAGTTATCAGTCCAGCATCCGAATGGCACCCTTCGAGGCCTTCGATTCCGTTGAGAGCCAGCTCGGGCGGTGTTGCAGCAGGAGGTGTCACGCGCCGCTGCGTCGCTCCGCCGTTATAGCCACCATCGTCGGTCTCTTCCTCCCTCTTTTGCTGCGTTGCTCCTCTGCTCTCCTCCATAGTCGCCGGCGAACCATAAGCCTTCCGTCGCCGTCCGACCCTCTCCGCTCAGTTTCCTTCCACCAAAAGCTTCGCCGTCGTCTCCTCGATCTTTTGCACCCGCTCTTACTCCTTCTCCACCACTCCACGGCCGGCGCAGCTCGTTTCTGCAGCTCCTCGTCGCCGCCTCGCCGGGGTAAGAGTTGCTCGCCGTGTTCGTGCTGTTGCCGTCGAGTTGTTTGAAGTTTGCAAGTGTAGCGAGGCTGTTCTTGGGTCGAGAAACATGCTTGGGGTGTAGTTGCTAGGGCGCGACGTTCTCCGGGCCGGGAACGCCGTTCGCCGCAGTGGCGCTCGTCCGCCATGGCAGCCGCGCGTGAGCAGCCTTGCTCGGGCCTTCTCCGGCCGAGCTGGTGCGCGCGCTAGGTGCGTCTAGGGTCGCTGGTGCTCATGGAGTAGTCGTCATCCATCGTCTCGTCGTGTCGTCGCCGCTAGGCGCTCGCCAGCTCGTCGGGGGACCGGTTCGGGCGATGGTTTCGCCGGAGCGCGGAGTGCCGCCGAGCCTCGCCGCCGAGCCGCCATGGGGGCTAGGGTTGGAGCTCACCGCGGAAGTTTAGGGCTAGAATGGATGCGCAGTAGGGTAGAGTGGCCGTAGGGCTAGTCGTTGCCGCCGGAGGACCCCGCCGCCGGCGAGCGTGCGCGGGTCAACGCCGGCGAGGGCTCGGTCCGCGCGGGAGCTCTGCTCCGCGTGGGCAGGGGCCTCGGTGGGGAAGAAAAGAAAGGTCGAGGGGGTTTTTGCAAGAAAGCCAATAAAGTTTTAGAAATAGATTTAATTTATGTTTTTCCACTGTTTTAATTATAGAAAATCATAGAAAAATCAGAAAAATGTGAAATAAATTTTGATAATTTCCTTAGATTTTTCTTTATAATCTAAAAATGCTAAACCTTTAACTTGGTGATATTTAGGATTTAGTAATAATACCATCTTAGAAAGTTAATTGCTAAAAATATTTATTATAATTGTTAACACATCTAAAAATAGGATTCATGTTTATAAACACATTTAAAGAGAAACAAAATGTAAGGATTTGTATAAAACAATTTTAGCACACTTATTAATTTTGCTTTAATAAATATATAAAAGAAATAAGGATTAATTCACTCACAAAATAAAACAACTTTTTTTCTTTGGGAAAAGGTTGGGTAGTTTTGTTGGCTTGCAACTGTATCGAGAAACAAAGTTTAGTGTGCTATATTTTAAACTGTTGCATCTCTAATCACTGACTTGCATCGCATAATAGAATCTGAAGCCTCGGAGGTGGAGTACGTGGAACTTCCCGACGACCAAGTTCTTTTCGAGGAGGTTCTAGTGGTTGCTCCGGAGTCCCAAGAAGTCACTGAGACCACTAACCTTTTTGAAACTCAAGGCAAGCCCCGGATGCATCTTTACCTATTTTATTTCAGAAAATCACGAGTCCAAATATTATGCTTTTATGTGTGCATTAGGTTAGAAGTTGAATGAAAACTTTTGATGCATGAACTACTCCTTGATGGAACTACCTATGCTAGCTAGGGGATAAATGAATTAGAAAAATATCCATTTACTTATGCTTTGCAAGGTTATATAAATATGATGATCTAAGTTCTCATTAATCATAGATGAATCACGTCCAACTTACTATGGAAAGAGAGTAGGCAGAGATTGATAGAATGGATTGAGGTAGGCTCGATCCTTAGTTCTGCCTACTAGCTAAAGTCATTAAGGACCGATCCGTTGTTTACCTGTTTGATCAAGTGATTCTACCTGGTTTCTTACTGGGTTATGGGACCAGTAAAGCCAACTAGATTAGCTGGCTCGTTGATTGGAAATATCGCTTACCGGTGCTTGCTGGGTCGGAGAAAGGCGGGATCGTCATCTGGAACTCACGGGGTGGTCGCCAGACGTGGGGCCCACGTGGGGATGCGTTCCCGGGTTCGGGTAAGGATATTTCCGGTCTTTGGTCCAACTGATTGAAAGGTTGTTGCGGACAGCTGGCGCAGCTGTACGTAAACTGGGGGCTAGGTATCTCCTGCAGGATGTACGTGGATCCGGATCAACACAACTCTTGGTTATGAGTGCACTTGATCAGGTGTTAAACATCGTAGAGGAAACAAGTTGAATTATTATATGTGAGTGATTCAAAGTGCTGTTTGAACCTAGTATCACTTGTGTGAAAAAGGTATTTAACACTTAGTTGAGTAGCTAATACTTAATTGAGTTAAAACTGCCAGGTAAGGACCCATATTAGTAAGCTTTTCCGCAAAAAGTTGAGTCAACCAAATAACCACCAAAACGCCTAATCATCCATCCTTGAGAGTCTTTTCTTTGGTAAGACGGGTAAGTCTTGCTGAGTACCTTCGTACTCAGGGTTCTCCCCTTTTCTATTTTTCAGAAGATGTTCCACAACCCGAAGGCGAAGAGGATAGCCAGAAGCTCTAGAGCATCGAATGGTTCCAGATGGCTCTAGATGTTTAGAGTACTCCAGAGCTCTAATGTCTCTCCAGTTGTATAAATCTAGTTTGTATTTGGAGCTTAGTCCTATGGTTTGCAGTTATGGTTCTTTCAAAACTCGGTTTGTAATAATTCGTATCTTTCCTTATTTATGTAAAAAGGTAATGCCTGTTGTGTTTTTCCCAACTTGGTATTGATCCTGAGCTATGGTTAAGAGAATGTTGTCAGTGGATGATTCGGGATGTCCCGGGGACACTCGACAGACTACCGGGTTTACACTGTTTGAAGTGCGTGCTGGTAATACCCTGAGTTAGGGTGACTAGACGCACTTGAGCCGGTTTAAATTGGGCGGTTCTGCCACAAAATATATATGCAATAGCTTCATATTTATTTGAAAAAAGAGACAACTAAGGTTACACTTTAACCTTTGTATTATGTGCTTCTAGGTCGTTTAGCTCGTGAGCCGCTCGCGAGCTGGCTCGATCCAGCTCGTTAACAAAACGAGCAGAAAACACTGCTTGACTCGTTAAATTTTTAACCGAGCCAAACCGAGTCGAGCCGAGTTACAAACAGGTTTTGGGCAAAGTCCAGCCCTAGTTGAAAGTGAAAGCTATGAAGTCCTAACTTTCGTAGATATCGTAGGTATAAACGAAATAATATGCTAGCTCGCGAGTTTTGGGCATAGTCCAGCCCTAGTTGAAAGTGAAAGCTACGAAGTCCTAACTTTCAAATTCCGCATAAAGATCTAAACTTTTCGGCCCAGATTGCGCATCCACAGGTCATGTCAAATGTTGGGCCGAATTTTCTCAAAAAATGTTGGGCCGAATTATGGGCCAATACTGCCCAAAAAATTCTGCATCTCTTGGGCCAAGTATAACGCTGCAACAACTATCTCGGCCCATGCATTAAGCACCAGTGTGCGCAGCTAGCTTGATCTGTGTGTTTTTTTTTTTAATGAGTTGGACTGAAGTTAAAGATGAATGGGCGACATGGTAAAAAGTTCAGGGAGTAGGATCAACGTTTCACACGAGCATCTGATAATCATACTTGTGTACAATGAAATGGAAATGCACAACAGTAGCACAAACGATAAATTTACAGTCACATGAGAGAGCAGAGATTACATCAGGACCGATCTTGCACAAAACACTTTCAGACACCACGCACGTTGCTAACAGAAGTAAAAAAAACGCCACAAACCACATTACAGATCCAGTGTCAACCGACCCACACCCACACGCTGCATGCATCGAAGTTAAGCAAAAACATACTATTTGTAACTAGCATCGATCTCACTGAGGACACAAGTAAACAACGACGACGTTGACCGTCACGCTAGCTGCTGCCCCCGCGGGAATGATGCGTCTAGACGTCGACGACCCTGAATGCCTCGCGGTTCTTGATGACGATGTCGTACATGTGGACGGAGGAGAACCTGGCGAAGTCGGCGGGGAGGGAGATCATGTCGAGGGAGCCGCGCTTGTGGAACTGGAGCAGCGTCGTCGTGTCCTCGCCGTAGTAGCGCTCCCACCCCAACGCCCGGAGCTCCGACTCCAGCTCCGCGTACGAACGCACCACCTGCCCGCTCTCGGTGTGCAACAGCGCCTTGCGCCGCCGCACCGCCTCGCCGCCGGCCGCCGCGTCGCCGTTCTCCACCAGCCGGACCACCCCGTTCTTGAACACCCACACGCCCGACATCCTCCTTAATTCCTGCTTGGCTGCTTGCAAACAACTATAGCCTATAACAGCTGGCCTGAGAGGGAGAAAGGATGGTTAGGTTCGCTAGCTTGCTGCTGCTTGGGATGATATGGATGGAGCAATGGAGGGGGAGCAAGGGGTCTATAAATAATAGAGCATGAGGCTGGTCAGAAAGGTCCAAAGGTAGTGTGTGTTGATGGTGTGGGGGCAGTTTTTTTTTTCTTTTTGACGACGCGGTGTGGGGGCAGATTTTTTTTTTCTTTTTTGACGCCGTGTGGAGGCAGAGTTGACATTGAGGTGGAAAGATAAAGGGAAGCATACACACATAACACATACTATGGTAGCTGCAGAGTAATATATAGTTAGTGCATAGCACGACACGGATAGAATAGATGAGGCAGATAAGATTAATAAGTCAGAGAGAGAAGAAAGATGCTGTTCCTAATGAACATGAAACGACAGCGAGCCAGCTGCAGAGTAATATATAGTTAGTGCATAGCACGACACGAATAGAATAGATGAGGCAGATAAGATTAATAAGTCAGAGAGAGAAGAAAGATGCTGTTCCTACTGAACATGAAACGACAGCGAGCCAGCAGAATCAAGAACGAGGAGGATTAAGGGCTTGTTTAGTTCATCAAGTTGGCAAATGCTAACTTGGTGAACTTGTCACATCAATGTTTGACTATTAATTAAGAGTATTAAATATAATCTAAAAATAAAACTAATTGCACAAATAGATTATAAATCACGAGATAAATCTATGAAGTCTAATTAATCCATCATTAGACACTGTTATGCTACAGTAACTCCGTCATTAAAAATGTGCTAATGACGGTCAATATTAGGCTCAAAAGATTCGTCTCATGCTTTAGAGTCCAGCCGTGTAATTAATTTTATAATTAATTTACATTTTATACTCTTGATTAGTGTCTAAATGGTCGATGTGACAAGGTCATCAACTTGGTACCAACTTGGCACCAAGTTGGCACACCAAATTGGTGAACTAAACAAGGCCTAAACTTGAGTGTGCGCGTCAGAATATATGAGCTTGTATGCGTCTTTATTTCGCAACAGTGTTCATTAAGGGTTCTCTCCTCGATCCGCAATGTGCTTGATAAGCTATATACCTGGAATATATTTGTTGCCAAAAGGAAGAACGAAAAGATAGTGCAGTGGCATGCGATATATATCATCCACTGTACCTGTACACCATATAAATAGTCTCTGAAAAAAAAGTAAATCATGAGAAGCTACTGTCATATATTATATTCAGGTCGAATTCAAGTGATAGATCATTTTTGTTCACACGGTTTTTCACCATGTGTTGTGGCGCCATTGCGACACGTGTAGAAAGGAGAGCAAAATATGGCTATAATTTGCATCTATTGATGGGGAGGACGGTGGAAGTAGAAAATGTTTGCTTAAGGCTATCTCCAACAGTGGAGATGCAAATTAGATACCCAAATAGATGGATGGGTCGCTACCGTAGCAAAAAGACAGCACCCAAAGATATCAGTCTCCAACGGAAGACCCAAATGACGAAGCTAACCAGGCAGCTCCTGCTCCTCTTCTTCTTCCTCGAAACGATGTTGCTGGCCTGGTTGGCTCTGCTGCAGCCGCCACTAGCAGCATCTGGAAGCGGAGCTCGGCCGGAGAGGCAGAGCTGCTGCTCCTCCGCCTGCAGATCCATGCGGGAAGCGAGCTCGAGCAGGGAGCAGGGGAGGAGACGGCGCTGCTCGGCCTGCTGCTCCTACGCCTGCAGCTTCGCGCGGGAACCGAGCTCGAGCAGGCAGCAGGGGAGGAGGCGGCGCTGCTCGGCCTGCTGCTCCTCCGCTGCAGCTCCGTGCGGGAAGCGAGCTCGAGCACGGAGCAGGGGAGGAGGCAGCGCTGCTCGGCCTCCGTGGTGGAGGAGATCCAGAGCAAGCCGCGTGGGCCGCTACTGCTCGCCATGGGTGGTGGTGGAGAGGATGGTGGATCTCGATTCGACGCCGTGGAGCTCGATTCCGCCGGTCGATTCGACGCGGTGGAGCATGATTCGACCGGTCGATTCAACGTCGTGGAGCTCGATTCGGGGGCGGAGCCCCTCTCCGTGCGATGGAGCTCCACCCGCCATGAAGAGCCTGTTCGCCGTCGTCGTCCGCAGGGTCGCCTCGCCGTCGTTGTCCACGGTCCACGGAGCCGGCTGCTCGCTCCGTCGCGCTCCCGCCTCGCGCCGCACCTGTCGTGGGCCCACCACCACGGTCGCCAGAGTAATGGGTTGCGGTGGGAGCGAGAGGCAACTTTGTGTCGCCTGCGATGCGCGACGCAAAATGCGTCCCGCCTTTGGGTCATCCGTTGGAGGGTGAAATGGACACCTAAATCTACTGTGATGACGCATTTTTGGGTTTCGGTTGCGGTTTGGGTCGTTTGTTGGAGACAGCATAATTGCAAATGGGGAGATCGATCTAGCTAGCCACAAATTCTTCACGCATTATTTATAAATAAAGCTAATTCCATGGAAGCTAGATAAGTATTCGATCGCTTGTCAAATAAATATACGTTGTGTGCGGCCTTGCCCCCCCCCCCACCCCCCACCCAAAAGAAAATAAAAAGGCAACAAAAAAAGGCAACTAGACAAGGAGCCAAATTCTCAAGAAGGGAATACGATCGCTTGTCAAATAAATATAAATGTTCTATTAAAGGATATTTTAAATACAAATATATCCGTATAGCATTTACAAACTAATATTCGCATAATTTAATGAAATGTTAGGTTGTTCAAAACTCGTAATGTTTGACTTTTTA
This sequence comes from Digitaria exilis, assembly GCA_015342445.1. Classification (NCBI taxonomy): domain Eukaryota; kingdom Viridiplantae; phylum Streptophyta; class Magnoliopsida; order Poales; family Poaceae; genus Digitaria; species Digitaria exilis. The sequence goes on from JACEFO010000662.1 coordinate 1,069,030, forward strand.
AATCATATAATAGCCTATTAAAATCCTAGGAGCCAAAATCTTAGTATGCTAAACATGTACCACACCCATCGCAACGATTGTAAACACAACTAGAGTTTAATTAACAGTGGGTGTGTGTGTGTGGGGGGGATAGGCATCATCTAAATTTGACCATGGATAATCTTTTTTTTTAAGAACGAACCCTAGTATGGATAATAATCAATACAGCCATATGGGTGCACGTATACTATTGAAGTGGGCAATCCCACGCGCGCGTTGCATGCTCCTGTTTAATTTGGAACCGGCCGGCCGGCGGGTCAATGGGCCATTATTTGTTCCCTAGCCGTATAAAAGCAAGGACGAATGAAGCATCACGCATTCACGCTGTACTACTCTGTACGCAAGCATGTGATTAGGCAGGTTACGTACATTAAGTACATCAACTTGTTGTATATTGTGAAAGAATGCCATGCATCGTGTATTCATGCACTTTCCGTCACTGAGTTGGCCAGAAAGGATGGATATATCATATATATGCAGTAGCAGTACTTACAGCCACGAAATTCAAGGTGGGCATCGTATTCGAAGGAAGACATCGACCGATTATACGCGTACGGCGTATAGTATATCACCAAAATGTCGGTTTGGAGGTTGGCACCAGCTAGAAGTTAAATATAGTTCATTTTAGCTTTCATGGTTGCACGTCGATCAGGTATATGTGTGTTTATCTTTCAATGATCGATCATGCTGTGCAGGTGCTCTCTTTTAAATGAACTTACACTTCTCTGTTGGAATGATTACGAATTGTTCTCTTCATATTAAGTTTTTTTTTTGGATAGTGGGGATATTTGGAGTTTTGGGGTTGCACAAATGTATGTTAGCAAATGCTTGGAAACTATCATGAATTCGATGTGATCAGGATTCAGGAGGACAATATTTGGTTTGGACAATGCAAGGCAGTTTCAACAACATTCAACAAGTGGACGAGACTTCATGTATGCAAAAGATGTAATATGGTTGTTGTTTCCTGATGATATGAAAAAAAGTTTGCTTGATCATCATCATCGTATTGTTGATACCAAGAGGCGTCCATCTGCAATATCGCATGGTACAATTTACAACTCAGTTTTGTACTATGGCAAATTTCTAGCAGAAAACGTTTCGATAGGAAAAAGTTCATGCCTATATTACCACCATCATAGTGGGTTGCTAGATGTGGAACTTTGTATTGCCATGACCCTTTGTGACACCAAAAAAACTGGGTTGAGATAGGATGAATTCTCATTTGTCACGAATGGTGTTGCATCCATACTTTTGTAGCTATTGCCGCACTTATGCCATGCTTAATTATTTGTATCACCAATAATTTAAAATAATATAATACATGATCAATGATAATTATGTATTTATCATTCATGAAACAAGATTCAACCATTCACTGTATAATTCCATGACACATGCATTACTAAAATAGTAATAAGTTTGCAACACCAGATTGTTTCAACACACATAGGCTAATTTTATAAGAAATGAAGAACTTGATCATCAAAGGGTGACTTAAAGATGATCCCACCACTTGATCAGCAAAGGGTGACTTCAAGATGGTCCCATCACTCGTTTGCTCCATTCGAATGCATCTCTAGAATTTTTCCTAGGATTTTTGGAGCTTTGGAGAGAATTTTCCGTGGTTTGAATGCATCTCTAGAATTTTCTGGATTTGTTTTTGAACTGGAAATGATTTCCCAAAATAAAACTCTAAATCTTTTTCTCCTTTCCCTTCTTGGGCCGAGCTCGCCTGCAAGCCCAGCTTCCTAGCCTCTCCCGTAAGCCCAGTCCGGTCCATCCAACCCAGCCCTCTCCCCCTCTCTCTCACCATCATGTGGGTCCCGTCCGTCATCCCCAAGCTCCAGTCGTCCCCAAGCAGGACTTCGGTTCGAGTCCAGCACCACGCCGTGCCCCTCCGTCTTCTTGGTGCGCACGCCAAGATCAGGTCCTGAACCCCTATAAAACCCGAGCCCTCGTCGCCCTGTTGCTACCTCCTCGCCTCGCCCTTTTCTCCGGCGCCGCCGCATTGCAAAATTCAGCCGCCATCATCCTTCTCCATCACCGGTGAGCACATATACGCGATCTCTGTCCTCTCCTCTCTCCGTTTTGTAGCTCGCCTTAGACCCCTGTCCATCTAATCACCGGCGAGGCCGACGAGCAAAGCCCTGTCCGCCATGGCTCTGAGCTCTCGAGCTTTTGCACTGAAGCCCCTAGATAATCATGCAATTTTCTATCTTTTCTCTGTGTCTTGTGAAGCTTATAGATAACACCATAGATCTAATATGTCCTTCCACTTTAACCCGAGCTTTGAATCTTTTCCAGATTCAACCCTGACCTTTGATTTAATCGCGAGCACTGTTCTATGTGTCTTGCAAATCTTCTCAGATAGCCCCTGAAATCTGTAGTCCTTCACGATGAGATCCCTGCAGCCTTTAGAAGCTAATAGTTTCCACGTTTAGTCTCCGTTTAATCTCATTCTCGTTGTGATAGATTCATGTCAACTTAAACGACGCGTTAGACGCAATGTTCCCTGTTTTATAATTTATTTAATAAAATAAAATATTAATTTGATTAATACTTGCTTCATTATTCTTCCAAATAAAATCTAATTAGGACATATAACGCTTTTCATAGACTAATAATTAATTTGCTTAATGCTCAATGTTGAATCTTGTTTTCTAAATAAAAACTTGACTAGGTTCATGCATCGATTTTTATGAATAAATATGAACTTGCTTAATATCTATATCTACTTCATTAGCTTTTCTAATTAAAAGTTAATTAAGGATATATCCCCTTATTTCGTAAACAAATGATGTTAATATGATTAACCATTATTGAACCAGTTTTCATAATTAAAATCTAATTAGAGTAAACATCGGTTTTGTGCAATTTAAATTAATATGAATAATTTCCAGCTTGAATGTGCTTTCAATATTAACTTGTTTAGTCGAACACGATACATTAAAGTTATTCGTCTAAATGTTCTCTCATGCTTTCTTGCAAGTTAAATGTTTAATTGGTATAATCATTATATAAACATTTGCAAATAAAAGTAATTAAGCTTTAACCCGTCTTTTCATATGAAAGTATAATTTGATTAATTTAAATACTGAATATTTCTCTAAATATTCATTACATGCCTTTTCTTAGTTAAAATAAAAGAAGCATATAGCCTTTTGTTTCTTTTGTATTATAAACCTTTCGACAGTTGTATCCTTTCCATCGTTGTTCCATTTTAAACGTTCTTTACGCCCTTGTGCTCGTAGTAGCGAGCCCCATCGTTTAGTGCATTCTTTTAAAAGCTTTTCTTTTAATGGGTGTATTGTTCTTAGTTGTCTCTATTTCTTTGCTTGCATGTTTGTGCTTGTGCTCGATGTTTGCTACAATTAGAGGAGCATCGTTCCAAAGCTGTCAAGAACAAGAGTTGAAGACTGAGCAGTGGTATTCTTTTGCGGAAAGGCAAGTGTCCCTAACTATCCTTCTACCTATGCTTTATAAGATCATATATGTTAATCGGAATATGGAGAACCACACAGGATTACCCGTACAACCATAATACTATATGGCTCTGGTCTTGGCTGAATAATTAGATGCACTATGTATTGTGTTTGTGCTGCCTGTTAGGCTGATATTTGTTTGTGGATGTGTTGGTGCGGGGATCGGAAGACTATGTCTTCTGTTGAAACCGTAAGTGCTGGGAACAAACACACATGTAGGAATTCTTTGTAAAGGCCTCGTAGCGTCCCTATGCAGTCACACCTTGGAAGTGTGGTACGTGCTTTGGCCAACACAGCATGGTTGGGTTTAAAGTTCTTCGGAGCTTTTACGTGAATTGTGGTGAAAGTGTGTTGACGGTCGTTAAAACCATTCGGTGACCGTCAACATTTCGGGAGAAACAAGGGTTTCATGCCATGTTCCATACATAAAATGTTTATTACTAACAAATTCCACAAGTTTTGGATGATTTGTGCCTGCAGGGACCTAGTGGTGAAATTTCACCCAAATTGGGCTCAGACCCAGGCCGACCGGCCTGGCCCTGGCACATTTGGGTGTCAAACTTCGTCCATGTAGAGGAAACACAATGAAGATGATCAGGGACGTTGATTCCAACGTCGGTTTGATCAAGGGACCCCAAAGGCCTAGGATGCTTTGTACAAGGATTGAAGGTCCCACCTACCTAACTTACCGGCCGTAACCGCCAGAGAAGCACAGTTAACCGTCATTGGGACGTGATCATGGCCGTCCAGAGCGAAGGCCGTGGCTAGAGGCGCCAGGTGGAGGCCTCCCCTCGGCTCCAATGGCCCACCTCCTTCTCTCAGGGGACGGTTATGACGGTTAGGAGGTGGGGCCAGCTGCAACCAACATCCAAAGGCTATATAAAGGCCCCTCCTCTACACACACAACACACCACTACACATTACTCCACTTGAAGTTTAGGAGCTCTTCCATTTTTCCCTTTTCTTAGTCTAGGATTAGAGTTGGGAGTAGAGTCGAGTCGAGCTAGTTCCGGAGTTCCTCAGAGTTCTAGTAAAGCTCTTGTATCCTTTCCTTCGTTTGAAGAGTTTAATATATATATATATCTTCTATCTTCAGAGTATTTATAAGCTTATCTTTATTTACCTTCCCTTTTTCGGTTGTTTCCTATAGTTTTAGGTCTATAGTGTAGTTTAGCTCTATCGGGATTTATCTTGCGGGTTTTCTAGTCTCGACCAAGGCCGTAAGACGCCTTGGAAGGACGGGGTTTTCTTCTGAAGGTACCCAGAGAAAATCCTAACATTAAGTGCAGACGTGGTGTCTGACTTAGTGTTAGCTAGAAAGTGTGTTGCACCCCACGGAACTGATGTGGTAGGCGGCAGGTGGTGACAGCCCTGTCCGTCCTTTGTAGGCCACCACGTTCGGGTGTATTCATAACAGTAGTTGCTGGGCCTAGGGGAACCCCTCTCTCATCCCAGTCTGAGTTCCCCCACTGTAGTCGTTGAAGCAAGCTCTGTTCCCGATATCTAAGCTAGGTTCTGGGTTTAAGGTTATAGTGGCTTAGCTCTGAGTAGAAAGCCTAATAAGTCCGGTCTCTCCTAGCGTCTTTACTTTTCTATAGATTTGAAGCTCCTGTGTGTGCGTCGCTGGTCGTTCAAACCTTCTACTTGGTCATTCATTTGACCATTATCCTACACTTAGGTGTATTTATCCCCCTAAGATTAGTGAGTGTTTATTTCTGGAAAGATTTATCTCATTATTCATCAATTTTCTTTAACCAAGGCTTCCCTGCGGAAATATAAATACGATGCCCTGGGTTTCCCCAAGGTGAAATGCTACACCGATATATTCTGTGCGCTTGCAGAATCTCTTTCTAAGAGCGACATTATAAATCGAGTACCTTCTTATGTAGATTTAAGAATTGACGTTAAGAAGTGCCAACAAGCATTTCTGGCGCCGTTGCCGGGGAAGCAATTGGCTAAAGACATTGTTGAATTATTTGATAATCTTTACAGATTTATCACCACTAACCTTAGAGAACTTACCCCTGCAAACTCTCGTCTGTTTTTTATGTGTGTTGCAGGCTAGTGCATGACTGGTTTCAACCTACCATCAAACTTTGATCCGAATCCAGAACACATTGGGAGAGTTGTGAGGAAAAGAATCGTTCCACCTCAGATTTCACTCAGCTCAAACACTTTGTTCGAATTTTCATCCGACTCCGAGTCGTCGTATTCATCAGCTCCAGAATCACCTGAGACTATGGCTGCCCCAAGGAAGACACTCCGTGAGTATTCCGCCCCGTCAAGCAACAACTTTCCAGGACTGGATGCTCAGGGTGAAGCTGAAGGAGGATTTGAGCTGAGGTCGGCCCTTGTTAACATGGTCCAGGCCAGTCCTTTCTGTGGAAAGACTATTGAGGATGCTCACGCTCACCTCAGGAACTTCCTGGAGGTGTGCAGCACAATCAATCCCAATGGCACACCGATAATACCATCCGCTTGAAGCTATTCCCTTTCTCCTTGCTTGGCAAGGTGAAAGAGTGGTTCTACACCAACAAAGCAAGCTTCGAGAATACCTGGCAGAAATGCGCCGACGCATTCCTGACCAAGTTCTTTCCGGTGGGCAAGACCAACGCCCTCCTAGGACAAATCACAGGCTTCCAACAGCATGACAGTGAGTTAGTACCAGAAGCTTGGGAGAGACTGTAAGAATATGTTACAGTCTGTCCCCATCATGGCATGGAAGAGTGGTTGATCGCTCAAAACTTCTTCCATGGCCTCACCCGTCGATCGCAAGAGTACCTGGATGCAGCAGCGGGAGGAGCCTTCCTTACGTTGGATGTACCAGCTGCTAAGGCGCTTATCGAAAAGATCGCCACTCACCAGAGTTGGACGAGTGAGAGACATGCTTCATGCACCAAAGGCGTACACCAGATCGACTCCATTGACATGCTCGCTGCGAAGATGGACCTACTTCTGAAGAAAATGGGATCTCCTGAAAAGGAGATGAATCAGATCATTGACGCACGAATGACATGCAAGACGTGCGGTGAATACGGACACTCGGGCAGCAGTTGCCCGACGACCCAGGAGGAGGCCTGTTTCATCGGAAACGGTGGAAACTTCAACAACTCAGGCTTCCGTCCTCAGCAAGGTTGGAATTCCAAACCCAACCTCCTCTCCGGCCAACAATCAGGTAATCCTCCTAATAACAGCTTTCAGCCGTCCCTAAAGGATATTTGGTACGGCCAGAAATAAATTAACGAAAGCATTAGTAAGAAATTCTTGCTACTGACAAAGTTATGGAGTCTCTGGCTGCCCAAATAGACGGGTTTAACTCTGTTATTAAGAACCAACTGAGTTTTAACAAAATGATTGAAACTCAAGTAGCTCAGCTGGCTGCATCTTGTCCTAACCCTAACATGGGGAAACTGCCCGGGCAACCGGAGGTTCCCATTAAGGAGAATGTTAGTGCGATGACCACGCAGACTGGAAAGTCCATGCAGGATCCATCTTTTCCCCAGGGTGCAGGTACGTAGCGAAGGGTTGAAGAAGGAGATGAAGAGGAGGCCGACGAAGATGCCATCCCAGCTGATCAAGGGGAGAATGAGGCCCCGCAAGCCTCGGGCCCGACCCGTGACCCGAACTACCTCTCGTTCCCTGAACGAAAGAGAAAGCCAGTGGCCGACGAACAATTCGGAAAATTCGTCGAGGAATTCAGGAAGGTCTATATCAATATACCTCTCCTGGATGCTTTGCAGGTCCCGACATATGCAAAATATATCAAGTATATCCTTGGTAACAAGAGGACCCTGCCAACCACTGAGACGGTGCAACTCACCGAGGCATGTAGCTCAGTTATACTCGGCCCCAATTTCCCCAAGAAGAAGGATCCCGGATGTCCCATGATTTCCTGCTCAATAGGCGGCCAAGAGTTTGATCACGCCCTATGTGACTTGGGGGCCAGCGTCAGCGTGATGCCCAAGGTAGTCTTTGACAATCTCAAGCATATCACGCTGGTCTCTACACCCATGTGCTTGCAGCTAGCGGACCAATCGGTTCGTTACCCCGCTGGAGTAGCGGAGAATGTCCCGGTGAAGATCCGAGACTCATTCATCCCAGTGGATTTCGTCGTCCTCGATATGGAGACAGACGCCAAGAGCTCTCTCGTTCTCGGGAGACCATTCTTGAGCACTGCTAATGCCAACATCGATGTTGGAGCTGGGAATATTCAGCTCAAGCTCAATGGGGCAATAGAGGAGTTTACTTTCCTTCCGAAGGAAGAGCCGCTCCAACAAGTCAACATGGTCAGTGAGGTCACACCAAAGCAGCCGGTCCAGAACATTTCTTTCAAGGAGCTTGTGAGTGTGGTGGAGACACATATCCTTCGAGAGAAGAAGCGGCATGATCGCTATCATGCACAGCGGAGGATATCGAGAAAGAAAATACTGGATCAACTATCAGAGAAAGAGAGGAAGGTTGACACTAAGCCCCGCCAGACGAGGAAGATCTGGCAGACCAAAGCCGTAAAGGACCCGAAGAATACTTCGGAGCGTCCCGCTCAGGACCGTAAAATCCGAGCCCTCGCCATAAGGTATGTGGTATTTATCCATGCATTTTTGCATTTGCATATAGAATAGGTCTCCCTTCCTAATTTTAATTTCCAAATCAGCATGTCATGTTTAATTTTTCAGAACTCATGTTTAAATTTTAACATTGCATATATATACAAAAAAAACTTGGCCATCTCTATGGCCGGCTGGCCCCACCTAGGCCGGCCGGCCCCACCTGTCATTCCCTTGGTCAGATTCACATACAGGGGAGAATAGAATATCGTGCACGAGCACCACTAGGAGGCCGGGCAGCGACGACGCCGGTGGCAGGCCGGTCGGCCCCATCACGGCCGGTCGGCCGCCCTCCACCGCTCGTGTCCCGTCACCACCCGCCGACGCTCGTCCTTCAGCGCGTAGTGCCCCGACAACCAAGCTCCACCGCTCGTTGTGCAGCAGCAGGGCCGGCCGGCCCCACCTAGGCCGGTCGGCCTCCCCACGTCGCCGCTCTATAAAAGCCGAGCGCCAGAACACTCAGCTCGGCACCCCCTGCGCAGGTAAGCACGAGTTCCACCGCAGTTTAATCTTCTTCCCCATGTTTAAGCCTCCAAAGCCCCAAGTTAGAAAAAAAAATCCCAAGTCTAGCTCAAGAAAATTCTGCTCAAATATTTCTTGCCTCTTGAGCTAAGGTTCCACTGATCAAGAACGATTTGTGGAGGTTCGGTCCCTGCAAGAACGACTAACCTTTTTGTGGCGAGTAATTTCGCGCAAGAACGGCTGACTCGTTGTGGTGATTAATCTCCCACAAGAACGACTGACTTTCGTTGCGGTTAACCTTCGGGTATTTGCTAGCACTAACATTTTGTAGGAATCATGATGCGAAGGGCGAAAGAGAGGGTCCAGGAAGTAAAGCGGAGGTTCGGCTCGTCGAGTTCCAGGCGTTCCCACGGTTCCCAGGACTCCCCGGTGTCCCGAGACACCATGTCTGTTGACACCGCTCAGCATGACACGGCATCTCAGGGGACCGAGGATACTGAGGTGCCAAGGGACCGTCTCCGTATCCGAATCATGACCCGGATTGAGCATATCATTCCGAGGTCTGATGAGGAACTGGAACTCATCAACCAGTTGAAAACCCGAAGCTTCAGCCATCCAAGTACATAGACGCCACGCTGCTGATCAAGACAGGACTGCTTCGTGATATGGAACGTGCATTCGGCAATGCCGGGTGGGCGGACTTCTACCCCGTCCACGAAACAGGTTCGCATTTCTTGACTATGGAATTTCTGATGAGTTTGCGAGTTGAGTTTCTCCAACGGGAGACGAAAGTGCATTTTCACTTTTTCAATGAGGAGTATTGCTATTCCTCGAAGCAACTCAGTGATGCTCTCGGGTTTAGCAAGCGATGCATCATTGATCCGGATCTTTTGGTGACTGGCCACCGGTACAATCGTGCCCAATGGTGAGGCAGCATCACAAATGAGCCGCTCAGTGGTAAAAACAGCATCACCTCAATTCATAACCCCACTCTTCATTTTCTCGCCAAGTGGATTGCTATGGTGGTTCACCCTCGTTCCGATTTGTGTCTCTGTCTTGCACCTGACATGGAGTGCCTTTATGCTATGGTCAACAAAATTTGGTTTTCTCCGATTTTGAGCATGCTCGATGTGTGGCAAAGGCTTATTACTACCCGCGCCAGGTGGACATCACCTCATTAGTTACTCGCATCGCCACTAGTGTCGGTGCGATGAAAAATGCACAAGTCGAATTTTTGCCCATCGACGCATAATATCAGACTTGCATTGACATAGACCACTTTGTTCAGGGGCATTTAATGCGGGAAGGGCCAGAGTATAAGCTTTTCATGTGTTACCCCGGCTATATCGAGGAGGTCGAGCTTCCATGCCCGAACCTCGCGTTAAAGTCGGTAAAGAGCCTAACCCTGCAGCTCAGACGGAAGGAACCCCCTCGCCGCAGTGTCGCCGGACCCATGACACGCAGAAGGAGAGCCCTTCACGACAGTGAAGCAGGGCCATCAGCAGCAGCAGACACGTCCACCGAGCCGCAGCCGCAGCCTCAGCAGAACCCTACGGCCCACATGAGCTTCAACAAGACCTTCGATTATTTCCAAGGTATGAATCTTGGGCCGCAGGTGGGACCATCGCCGTCTGCTAGGTACGATTACAAGAACCCGATCGCCCAAGACATCTCGCAAATCCGTACCCAGCTAGACTCGATGAGCCAGCAACAGCAGGAGATCAGCGACAACCTCGCGCACAACACCGACCTCACACAGCAGACCTGGGGGATTGCCACCTCCCAGCAGCATGATCTCTACGGCTTCTTCGAGCACATGCACTTCGACCCCAACCAGAACTACTACCACTGAGCTTCATCGAAGCTTGGGGGAGTAGCATGTGCAGTAACAAGGTGAGTCCTTTGCCCCTCGTTCCAGTCGTTCCAGTTCCAGTCGTTCTAGTCAGTGAGAAGTACCATGCCATGCCATGCCATAATAAAATAGGAGTAGTTTTATATTCTATCAAAAAAAATAATAATAATAAATAAGAAGGTTCCTGACATATATGTGTGGAAATCCGTATGAATCCTGTTTCTTTGGGAGTGATGAAAAGTTGCTCTGTTTATGCTCTCCAAATGCCTCGTTGATAATCTATTACTATCCTAGTACTTGAGTCTTTTGGCATTTGAGTTTGTCCTAATCATTTTGTGGGAGGCATAAAGCAACTTGTTCATAGTCTAGGCTGTTAATAGCTTTGATATGGTTTGCTTCGAGTTCAACTGCATGCTTATTAAGGGACCTCTCGGAAGTGTTTTATAAAAATTTAAATGGGTGAATCTTCCCTGATGGTTTATACAATCCTATCCAGAGCTAAATAGTTGAATTTAAAAACTTGCCATCATATGCTATCTTGTGTTACTTTGAGTCTTGTCGAGTGGTGAGTTCGCTTGAAGAAGGTACTTGTCATTTACCGGTCTTTCTCCTTTGTGTACCCATTTCATTGCTAGCCTCAAAAGTGTTTGGCGTGTCGGTCGCCCACTCCGGGTCCGATGTCCACCGCCAACACATCCCCCTACAAAAAAAAATCAGCCAAAAATCTTCACTGTGAACCTATTCATTCCAAGGTCATCATACATTCCACACAAATCAATCTCTCTGTGAGCAGAAAAGAGAAAAAAGTAATGAGTGAGTCATCCTCTTATGAGAAAAGAAAAGAAAATGAAGAAAAAGAAAAAGAGTGAAAGAGAGTCAAAGACTCCAACTGTGAGCATCTCATGAAAAATATGAAGGAAAGAGAGAGAGAGAAATAAAAAGAGTGATGATGATCTTCCATGTGTGAGTCCATTCTCTCCCTCTTCCCTGAAAATTACAAATTCCAAAGATTGAGATTTGATGAGTACCAACTCTTGTGAACCACTCTTCGGCTCGGCAACAAAGGTAGCCAAGGTATGCACATTCGCCTCTCCTAAAACCTTAGTCCAAAAGCCCTGAACCAAAATGAAAAGAGAGAGTGAGTGGGCAAGAGTGAGGATATACACCTTGAGTGACTTGAGAGTACCACCGGGGAAAGATTAACCATGCTTTTGGAAAAAAAATTATCTCCGAGATGGAACCTGAACAGCTGCAGGGAGCACTCTGAAAAGGACTGTTAAGGCTCTCAACCGCCCAAGGCGAAGAACTACCGCTATAAGCCCCACAGGTGAGAAGGGTATGCAATCTTACAGATGCCAACTTATTCAATCTACCTATGGATAGTATTGGCTTATGAGCAGGGTATTTGTTGGGCATAAACATTGACACAACTCCTGACCCTCCGAATCTGAGTTTTAGCCTTGCTCGAGGACGGGCAAGAGTCTAAGCTTGGGGGCGTGTTGACGGTCGTTAAAACCATTCGGTGACCATCATCATTTTGGGAGAAACAAGGGTTTCATGCCATGTTCCATACATAAATGTTTATTACTAATAAATTCCATAAGTTTTGGATGATTTGTACCTGCAGGGACCTAGTGGTGAAATTTCACCCAAATTGGGCTCAGACCCAGGCCGACCGGCCTCCCCTAGGCCGATCGGTCTGGCCCTGGCACATTTGGGTGTCAAACTTCGTCCATGCAGAGGAAACACAATGAAGATGATCAGGGACGTTGATTCCAACCTCGGTTTGATCAAGGGACCCGAAAGGCCTAGGATGCTTTGTACAAGGATTGAAGGGCCCACTTACCTAACTTACCGGCCGTAACCGCCAGAGAAGCACACTTAACCATCATTGGGACGTGATCATGGCCGTCCAGAGCGAAGGCGGTGGCCAGAGGCGCCAGGTGGAGGCCGATCGGCCTCCCCTAGGCCGGCCGGCCTCCCCTCGGCTCCAATGGCCCACCTCCTTCTCTCAGGGGACGGTTATGATGATTAGAAGGTGGGGGCAGCTGCAACCGACGTCCAAAGGCTATATAAAGGCCCCTCCTCTATACACACCTCGTTGGGAGTAGAGTCGAGTCGAGCTAGTTCCGGAGTTCCTCGGAGTTCTAGTAAAGCTTTTGTATCCTTTCCTTTGTTTGAAGAGTTTAATATATATATATCTTCTATATTCAGAGCATTTATAAGCTTATCTTTATTTACCTTTCCTTTTTGGGTTGTTTCCTATAGTTTTAGGTCTAGAGTGTAGTTTAGCTCTATCGGGATTTATCTTGCGGGTTTTCTAGTCTCGACCAAGGCCGTAAGACGCCTTGGAAGGACGGGGTTTTCTTCTGAAGGTACCCAGAGGAAATCCTAACATTAAGTGCAGACGTGGTGTCTGACTTAGTGTTAGCTAGGAAGTGTGTTGCACCCCACGGAACTGATGTGGTAGGCGGCAGGTGGTGACAGCCCTGTCCGTCCTTTATAGTCCACCACGTTCGGGTGTATTCAGACCTTCTATTCGGTCATTCATTTGACCATTATCCTACACTTAGGTGTATTTATCCCCCTGAGATTAGTGAGTGTTTATTTCTGGAAAGATCTATCTCATTATTCATCAATTCTCTTTAACCAAGGCTTCCCTGCGGAAATATAAATACGATACCCTGGGTTTCCCCAAGGCGAAATGCTACACTGATATATTCTGTGCGCTTGCAGAATCTCTTTCTAAGAGCGACATTATAAATCGAGTACCTTCTTACGTTGATTTAAGAATTGACGTTAAGAAGTGCCAACAAAGTGTACGACCTCTGCAGAGTGTAAAACTTTTATAACAGCCATGTTCGCGGTCATGAACGGCCTGGACCCTCACATGATTAATATACTTGAAGTTGATGATTAAATTGTTCTGGTTATTTCGGTGGCCTTGTTGAGTACCAACCATAAGTGTACTCATCCTTGCTTATTGCTGCTCAGTATTTAGAAGCTATGCGAAGTTGTTGAAGATGATGCTAGGCGTATGTAACCCCCAGTCAATTGTCTGTGATGAAGAGTTCAAGATTCCGCTGCTAGAAAACGTTTATAATGTCTTTATTTTATTCTTTCCGCTATAACTTTGTGTTCTGTTTATTCATGGAGTCTATCATATGTGTGAAACTTAATCCTGGCACACATATGAGATGCATCTGGTTTTCTTTCTAAAACCAGGTGTGACAGCTGCCCAAACATCGTCAGTGCTAGCCGTCTGAGCTCAGCTCAGCTCCTTTGAATCTGATGTTGTTTCTGTGGGGAGGTGTGGTCGGGGCTTCTATCTCCGGAAGTTGGTTACACTTTCTAACTTTAAAGCGCAAGTTTGGCCCAAATCACAAATACATGTTGCATCCGTCTGTTTTGCACATAGTGTCAGTAACGGATCCAGAACATGAGAGGAGGGGGGCTGATTTTTTCGGTCTTCTTCCTTTTCTCTCTTTCTCTTCTTCTTCCTCCTCCTTTTCTTCCTCTTCCTCTTCCTCTTCATCTACGGCTAAAATTGTTTGGGGGGGGTGTTTGTGGGGGCTCTAATGAAGTTCATGGGGTTGGGGGGGGCTCCAGCTCCCCAAGCCCCCACGTTGGATCCGCCCCTGCGCAGAGTCCTAGGCAACTGTATTCTCGTATGCGTGCATTACCCATGCATAAACATTTTATTGTTTATTCATTCAACCTTATAGTAAGCTAGGTTCAACACTTCTTGGTAGCTGATACAACATCGCTATAAATCTAGTTCAACATTTCGTTTGGACATATTAACATTTTCATTATATGTGTTGAAACTATATACAATAAATGTTGAATGATTTGAAATCCTGAAATGTTGAAATCTTTGATTTCGAAATGGTGAACCCTTATCCTGTCAGCATCTTCTTCTCCGGTAGGCATCTTCACCGGCGGTGGTGTGGAGCAGCAGCTTGCGGGCACAACACTGGCGGCAGCAAAGGAGCAACGGAGCTGCAGCGCGGGGAGCGACGCATTGTCGGCTGCGAGCGAAGGAGCGGCAGCAGCAGGGCACGCGGGGCGGGCTGTGGCAGTGGCACCGAGAACCGCAGCGGTGGCACGACAGGGCATGGGGGCCCAAGGGCGGCAACGCAGGGGGCACGTGCGGCGTCGGCCATGGGGCCATGGGGGCACGTGCGGCGTCGGCCATGGGGCCACACTATCGATCCAGTGACACGCTGCATGCATCGAAGTCAAGCAAAAACATACTATTATTTCTAACTAGCAACAATCTCATTGATGACACAAGTAAACAACGACGACGATGACCGTCACACTAGCTAGCTAGCTGCTGCAATCTGCTCTCCTCCCTGAGTCTGGACACCAATCATCGATCGTCTAGATGTCGAGGACCCTGAACGCGTCGCGGTTCTTGATGGCGATGTCGTACATGTGGACGGCGGAGAACCTTGCGAAGTCGGCCGGGAGGGAGATGAGGTCGAGGGACCCACGCTTGTGGAACTGGTACAGCGTGGGATCCTCGTAGTAGCGCTCCCACCCCAACGCCCGGAGCTCCGACTCCAGCTGCGCGTAGGACCGCACCACCTGCCCGCTCGGCGTGTGCACCAGCGCTTTCCGCCGCCGCACCGCCTCGCCGCCGCTCGCCGCGTCGCCGTTCTCCACAAGCCGGACCACGCCGTTCTTGAACACCCACACGCCCGAGCCCGACATGTCTTCTTGCTGCTCGCAAGCTATAGCCTATAGAAGCTGATGACCTGAGAGGGAGAAAGGATGGTTTGCTTGCTGCTGCAGTGCTGCTTGGGATGATGGATGGAGCAATGGAGACATGGAGGGGGGATCAAAGGGTCTATATATATAGACCATGGAGCTAGTCAGAAAGGGTTACGTGTTGATGGTGTGGGGGCAGAGTTTCTTTTTTTCCTTTTAGTTTTTGACGCCGCGTGTGGGCATAGTTGACTGTTGACATTGAGGAGGTGGGAAGATCTAGTGCATACACACACAACACATACTATAGGTAGCCTCGGAGTACTATATAGTTAGTGTGCATATCATGACACCGATAGAATAGATGAGGCAGATTAGATTAATAAAGTAGGCCATAGCCAGAGAGAGATCAAGAAAGAACATCTTGTGTGAGGCCGCAGTTAGGTAAGGTCACGCAGAAGATGATTTTCCTAATGGGAACCGAGAAACGAGAGCGAGCCAGCATAACGAAGAAAATTAAACTTAAGTGTGCGCGGCAGAATATATAATACATGTATGCGTCTTTATTTCGCAACAGTGTTCATTAAGGATTCTATCCTCGATCTGCAATGTGCTTGATAATACCTGGAATATATTTCTCGCCAAAAGAAAGAAACGAAAAGACACAGACATAGTGCATGGAATGGATTGCTGAAAAGTGTACGATAGTGCAGTGGCATGCCATATTTCGTGTGTTAGCCCATTACGATGTCGACCAGGGGTCTTTCCACGACCCTAGGTTTACATAAACAGCAACCGCCAGGTTTGGGTTTTGCTTTAGATTAATATGCATTCGAATAGTTGTTAATTGGTTTTTGAAACCCTAACTCGTGTGCTCAATCATTCATCTGCAGTTTGTTACTTTTTATTGAGAGCTGCGTTCTTTCGAGTTTTTGTTTGTGTTCTTCGTTTCGTAAGCAAGAATTAGACTTCTTGGAGAGGTCAACCGAATTGTGACAGGGTTGATAGCCAGGTGAGGCGTGGCGCTAAGTTTGCAGGGTTCAAGTTTGTTGAGTTAAAGCTGAATCGGTGTGCCGTGCTCCATTCAAAACAAGAGCTATCCATCACCCGACGGGAGATCAGGTATCCTAGTTCCCATCACGATCAAAATATACGTTGTGTGCAGCCTTTTCCTCGAAAAGAAAACAAAAAGGCAAGGAACCAACTTCTCAAAAAGAGAATAAGGTTCACATTCACACCCTCTAGTTGAGGAGTGCTCGCGGGGCGACCGGGCGGGCGGGGGGGCCCGGGCGGGCGGGGGGCTTGGTGGCGAGCGCCTGCAAGGAGGCCGCCTACTCACCGCCTTCCGGTCTAGTCATCACTGCTTCCAGGCCTGCATCGGCGAGATCCGCCCGCCGCGGTGCTCTATAGGGACGTTGTTTGCTGTCGCACCTATTCTAGCCCCTCCTGCCGCGCCCCGGCCAGCCACCGCCTGCTCCCTTCCCATCGTGTCCGCCAAAATCCTACGACACATGGCCTCGCCTGGCCGCTGCGTCCGGCCCTACCTCCTGCCACCGCGACCCACCCTCCCTTCTTCTGCTCTCGTCCTTGCTCGATGCCTAGGGCCACGCCCGACCACCATCCCCGACGCCAACGCCATAGTCGTATTGCTGCCGAGTGGAGGGGAGGAGCATGGTAAACAAGCTCACATAATTTAAGAGGAGAAACCGAAACCTCTACTTGAGTTGAAATTGTTTTATTGGTCTCTACATAGCTACCCCGTCCTAAAATAATTGTCATTCTTGGTGGTTTTTCGGGTGTAAATTTGGCTTTCAATCTTTGGGGAACGTCCGGTTTAGGTGTCCAGATTCATAACATCTTCTATGGACATGAAAATATGCTTGTCTAGATTTATAATATCTTTGATGAATCAGAGTGACAAATAATTTAAAATGGAGGGAGTATTTAGGAGGTTGATTTAGGAGTCCTTGCTGGACATGCTCTGCTCTTAGCTGGCCTAGTTCAGTTGTTCTGAATTCACTTGTAGTCCGAAGAAACTGTGGTTGAAACTTTTAAATCGATTACAACTCTCAAACTATATATAACTATACCCATAAAGTTCCATAAAAAAATACCCATAAAGAAACAATACAATATGGTCGTTCCACCATGATAACATGCTAAACCCTTGGGCAACCTGAATGCACTCGTTCGGGGGCGTAGTTTACAAAATTGTCCTTCGTGGTGAAGTTTTGCAGATCCGTGGGTCGCATGTACTGTATGTTTATTTGGCTCACAAATAGAGGTTATTACCTCCACGCGAAGGCACTGGCCCAGCCGCAGCCCGCAGATGGAGGAGCCATGGAAGGATTTCGACTTTGACGAGGACGATGACTCCGCCTCCTCCGGTTCGGCAGCGGCGCGACCGGAGAGCGCGGCGGTGGCGGCGTACGTGATGGCGGAGGACGCCGACGCCCTCTACTGCGGGGTCTGCTGCCTTCCGCTGAAGCCTCCAATCTTCCAGGTAACACATGTTAATCGCTTTGGACGAGACTCATTCGTCGTCTAATGTCTCGCTATCGTGGTAGAAATTAACCAAATCGATGCCAAGGATTAATCCACCCACGACTCTAGACTAATGTTCATCTTTTGGCCTGAACAAATCTGGCAAAACTAATTACATTTAGGACAATCATGCACCGGAGGGTGGATCACCTCCCTAGCTACTGGATGTCATTAATTACTGACTGCGCCTATATTACTTTAATTTATAATCATCAGTATGAACGGCAATTCTAGTAGTCCGCCTAGGTCCGACCCCATTCGTTTTTAAAGTCATACCAAGTGACAAATCAACTGAACTAGAGTTTATTTATTTTCAG
The DNA here is from genome assembly GCA_015342445.1 of Digitaria exilis. Classification (NCBI taxonomy): domain Eukaryota; kingdom Viridiplantae; phylum Streptophyta; class Magnoliopsida; order Poales; family Poaceae; genus Digitaria; species Digitaria exilis. Next base: position 1,087,046 of record JACEFO010000662.1, read on the forward strand.
AGATTTCACACCCTAATTACAGTTACAGTAGGGCATGTTTAGTTAGTGAAAAAACTTTGCGAAATTTACTTGTAGCATTTATAAAATGAAGATTCGGAGGACTAAACATAATCTAATTACAAAACTAATTAAACAAATAGAATTCACGATATAAATCTACTAATTAATTCATCATTAGATATTATTTACTGTAGCACAATATTGTCTAATAATGACCTAGTTAGATTTAATAGACTCGTCTCGCAATTTCATTTGAGGATATGAAAATGAGTTTTGTTAGTTATCCATATTTAATACTTCTAATTCGTATCCAAACATTCGAATTTATTGTAGCGATAAAAAAACAGTTGACGAACTAACAAGGCTCCCATTTTTTTTTCTGTCATTGATGGGGGGGCGCGGGGGGCAACTGTGACAGGGTGAAGCCTAAGTTATTATTGCCAGATAATCCCCCACTCAACATTCACATATCGATTTCAAGAGATACTACGATCTGTAGCTCAGAGAGAAACAAAAAATTTGTGAAATCCATCAGTTAATTGGTAACAAAATGAATTTCGCTTTACATTTTTTAAAATATGATCAGTCTCGGTTACCTCTTTTATCCCTGAACATTCATGCACTGTCAGTAATTTATCTTTATTAGACGAATTGTCAGTAAATTATTATCCTGAGAAATTATTACATGAGTCTGCAGTGTGACGTCGGGCATGTTGTGTGTTCTCCGTGCCGCGACAAGCTCAAGGACACCGGCAAGTGCCACGAGTGCGGCACCGCCACTGGCGACTACCGCCGTTGCCACGCCATGGAGCGCCTTCTGGAGTCCATCCGTTTCCCGTGCCCGTACGCCGCGCACGGCTGCACTGCCATGCCGGCCTACTGCCACAAGCAGAGCCACCGCCAGGCGTGCTCCCACGCGCCATGGCGATGCCCAGGCAAGGGCTGCAGCTTCGTCGGCTCATCGACGGTGCTCCTGGACCACTTCACCGGTGAACACGGCTGGCCTTGCACCACCAGAACCAGAGCCGGGAAGACGTGCAGGTGCAGCATCCGCCTCAGCGACGGCTTCAACTTCCTCCTCGCCGAGCTTGCTTCCGATGGCGAAGGCGGCGGCGCCGCCACCACCGGCAGGTACCTGCTCCTGCTGAACGTGACGCGGCAGGAGGTTGGCCGCGCCGTCTCTGTGCTCTTGGTTGGCCGGAAGCCGTCAGCGAAAGCACTGAAGTGTGTTCTCACCTATTCGCGGCGCCTCCACGATGCCTCGGATCATCAGAAGTTCTTGGGAAGTCATTTGCTTCAATCGGAGATCAATGTGGAATGCTGGGATTATCTCTCGAGTGGGCTGCCCGGCCCCGAGGACTGCTTCCAGTTTGTCGTGCCGGATTTCGTCCTTGGAGAAGATAAGGAGCATGCCATACAGATCAAAATCAGTGTTTCCGTCCACGATTTGGAATAATGAATTCTCTTTTTCTTAGAACTTTGAGAAGCGTGTGTATGGATGCATGTAAGGTAGATTGATCTCCAGAAAGTAATGTTTTTTATGTAAATTGAAAGGTACAATATTTATTTCCTACCCTCTCCATTCTAAGTGATTCTAATATTCTCCATAAAACTATTTCAAGTTTGACTAAATTTATATAACAAAATACTAATATTTACGATACAAATAAATATCATTTGTTTGCGTGGAGTCGGAGAACCCCATGGAACAGTCTACGTGGCTGCACGAATGAGGGTTTGGGGCCCACATATAAGGGCTTGAGCCTGCGTGGCTGCATGTGGAACACATATCAAAGGTAGGGCTTCACCGAAGGCACTTTGCAGGAGGCAGCCCTCCTGCACATCATCACAAAAGTTTTTTTTTTCATGACAATTGACGTGAAAACACAAGTGCAGAACTAACGCCATACATCACTTTGCGCGTGCGCTACGAGCAATCGGCAGGAAACATACATGTACTTGAACTTGAAGAAACGAGAGGATATGACTAATCATACAACTCGCATGCCAATGGCTGCCAATATGTGAGACGCCAACGGCTGCCAATATGGAGTTCATGGCTGGAGGAAGCAGCCGACCACCTGTTGAGGGCGCCGCGACGGTGACGGATAGCTTCATGCCGCTGGCGCAGTGGTTGTCGACGGTGCAGATGAAGAAGTGGTCTCCGGATGTGTCGAGCGTGACGGTGGTCAAGCCGCTGTCGTCGTTGCTCAGCTCTTTTATGGCGGCCTGGCAGGCGCTCTTTTCCACCTTCGTCACCGTATGCTCCTTGGTCACGTAGCTGAACACTGCAATAGTTTTACGAGCGATGTTGTTCGATCATCATGCTCGATCGCGTCTGTAGGCTGTAGCCGCAATCTGAAGCTATGGCGTGCCACAGTTATAAAATTAATTAATAAGACGCGCAACGAGCAGAGCTCACTCACTTAGGGTTGAAAACGGACGGGAAAAATCCCGTTTCCATCCACCCTTTTTCCTATATTTGACCCCTATTTTGGTGCGCATAGAAATGGGACGGAAAAACTCTAGGAACGGGCTGAGGGTAATCGGAAATGTGATAGGAAACAGGTGAGGGTGTATCCCACCTGTATTTACGGGATCCGATTTTCAACCGCGATAGACCCGTATTGTTCCTATTTTTAGTTTATACGGGATGAGCCCAACATAAGTCCACTTATCTTTCCCTTAGCCCATGAGGCCTAGGCGCCGGCGGCTTGCTTCCTACTGGGTTGCATGTCGCCTGTTGCCTGTGTAGATTGCAGCTTGCTGGCTGCATTCCTGCATGTGCTGTGCCATGGCTTGTTGACTGCCGCGTAACATTTTTAAGGTACCACGCCTCCTGTACACTAAATAATTGATCTAGATTTATTTGCTACTCCCACCTCATAAATGGCTAAGCTGCAATATAGATTCAGGCACAAGGTACACAACATTGTAATAGCATGGATGGCTAAAACAAACATATGATTGATATAACTCATGAAAGCATAAATATAACATCTATAAACAAATGATAAGGATCTGACTAATAGGACACAAAGTATTACCTAAGATCCATAATGATCTTAAAGAAAACTTGATCAAGTTGATGAACTAGGCTCCTCTATCTAAAACTAGAGCTACAATAAGAGAACTGAGAGAGGTTTCGACTAGGACGGAGGGGTATCTTATATAGACCCCATAGGTCGGTTGGGGGGGGGGTCCTAAGTATGTTAGTTGATCTAACAACCTTAGTGAACGGTCATAGCACCACCTTACCGTAGCTAGTTGGGATGCAACCACCTTAGTCACAGTCTAGTTGGACCATGGGTCCAATCGGACCCGGACCATGCCGCCTCGGTCCACGCGAAGTCACTGCCTTCGCATGGTGGGGCATGGCACGGCAGCTAGCGAAGCGGAAGGAGTCAACTGTCAGGTATCATTTCTACGTTGTGATATACATTTTGGAGCGTTCCCAAATTTTCAAAAAAAATATATAACGTTATCATTTTCAATTAATTCTAAAGCATTTTAACCATTTTGTATTTTTTCCAGAAATGTTTCCCGACACTATTGATTGGATATTCACTGTTTCTCTATCTCACATAACATGCTTCCCAACACATATTTTTCCCCACTTCTCTACAAACTAAACTTCTCTTGAAGTTGTAGCAGTTAAAGGATAACCTGACGGCCTGCAAGCGATTGGTTTATATACGTAAACAAAAGCAGTTAGCAATACAGTGATAATCGTCCAAGATGGGGCTAAATACTATTAAGACGCAACTACACCCGGTGGCCTGGTATACGTACGGTGCACCAAATACTCACAGCTTACTCTGATACGGGGCATCGTCAATATAGGCTATATATAGGAGCAATGCATATACGTAACCTGCTACGAGCAGGGCCGGGGGTAGTTGTTACACTGGCTGGCACTGGCGTACGCGTGCTACCAATTCAACGATACGCGAGTGCACGGTTGGTGTGTGCCGGCCGGGCGACCAATCGGACAGAACACGGGCCTTTAGCGTGTTCCGATCGAACGCGTCGAAGCGGCTCCGGCGATCGTCAGCCTCGGCCAGGCGCGTCAGAACGCTGGCCGGGGCTAGCTAGCTAGACCAGGCCGGGTCAGTCTGGGCCGTGGTCATGGCTGTTCAGAGCCATGAGTAGTTCCCAATACCTCCTTCCTTGTCGTCGCCGTAAATCTTGCCATGAATCATGACATGAGAACGTCGTTTGATATGATATCATGGCTGTTGATCAGAGTGCTAACAGCTAAACCAACCTAACTTTTTGACGGACGAAGCCGTCAGGTCGCGTGTGTACACGCGGTTGGCGATCTCTGCGTGCCTGCGTGGGGCCGGAGCTGACCGTCTCGGCGTCTCTGACAGATGACCAACTGTAATTTTTTTTTTTGTTTGATTTGAATTACCGGATGACCGACTCTGACGAATGACCAATATTGCTAATGGGTAAGTGGATTGAAAAATGGACGTCGAAATGAAGGCTACGGCGGTTAGAGATTCCAACCAGGGTTAAAGCTTTCAACGCGGAGCTGACCGTCTCGACGTTGGAGATTCCAACCGCGACTAAAGTTTTTCCACAGATGACTATTGGCAGTGGATTTTGGAATAGGGACTGGTTACAAAATCCATTGTCAACAGCCACGCGTGGATAAACCTTTAGTCCCGGTTGATAATGTTTTAGTCTCGATTCAAAATCTTCCGGGATTAAAGGGATCACACCGAAAGTCACTTCTCTGGTAGTGTCGGTTTTTCAAGTTAATATTGTGTTTTTCTTTCAACAAATCTTGTGATTTTTACTGTGCCAGGTGGTGAGGAAGCCATGCTACCCATCTGTATGAACGCGAGCATAATCTTTAGTCTAAAAATTTATAGCGGGGCCATATGATCTTTTGTCTAAAAAAACCAAATACATAGCTCATTGTCCAGAATTGAACTTATCCTTTTCGTTATTATGGAGCTTAATCAGAGATGGAAGAAAGTGTAACAACCCAAAAATTTTAAGCATGTCATGAAGCATTCATAAGTATGTTTTATAGCATCTAAAACTTGTTTTCTCTAGTTAGGAGGCTTTTAGTTGGACAAAAACTAATTTTTCTGCTGCTCCAGGGAAAACCGGAACTTCCGGCTACTACTCGGAAGTTCCGGAAATCCCCAGTGACACCTCATCTTTTGCACAGCTGCCACGTGTCCCGCGGGGCCCACTTGTCAGCCCACCTGTCCAAGGGAGAGCTGGCCACCAGCTCGTCCTCCCCTCTCCTCACTCTCCACTCTCACTCCCTCTCTCTTCCTCCTCTCTCCACCATTGAGGAGATTCCAAGGTCCCCCATTGAAGGCAAGAGTTCGCCGGAGCTTCGCCGGAGCTCGACGCCGGTGAGCTGCTCCACCACCACGCCATCATCTCTACCAAGCTTGAGCAAGGAGAAGCTTCCCCCAAGTTCTTCCCCCATTGCTCCCCTCCTCAAGCTCAAGGTCAAGAACAAGCTAACCTCACTTCTCCTCGCCCTACACTATCCCACGACCCTTTGGAGAGTTGTGCACATCACTGGTGAGCTTTTCCCCCTCTCGATCCACTCCCCATTGCTCTAGGTTTAGAGTTTTGGAGTTTCTTAGAAAGAAAACCACCATGGATGACCTCGAGCTTGTAAAGCTCAATGCATGTCAAATCCATCACTTGGAATAGGAGCTTGACACTCTCACGAACCCATAGAAACAAACGGCACCCAAAACGGAGGTCGGAGCAGCCGGCGGCGAGCTTTTCTTTCCCGGTCGTCGGGCTGTTAGGAAGATCCGAGTAAGAGCCGGAAGATCCGATTTTGACTTCCAGCACATGCCCGGAAGTTCCGATTTTCTGAATCGGAAGATCCGGTTTCGTTCTGTGTAAAATCAGAAGTTCTGATTTTCTGAATCGGAAGATCCGGTTCCATTCTGCGTAAAATCGGAAGATCCGGTACTTCGATTCGGAAGATCCGAAAATCACCCAGTTGACTTACATACCTATATTTTCAACTTAAGATATGTTTATACATTATTCTAAGGCATTCTAAATGCATATTTAGTCACATCTTTTGCATCTCATTTGAAAAATCCTTCCATGTCATATTTATTTATCAAGTATCATTGCATTCGTGTAGAGATCGAGACGCCGGGACAAGGAGAGGTTGAGTACGGGCCAGACCCCGTGGTTGAGGAGGCTACCTTTGAGCAACAAGGCAGGCACCTTTTTTTCTAAACTATTTATGAATGTCAAATGCTTATTGTTTGTGCATAAGCCACCCTCTATTTATTCATATGTAATGACTAGAGTAGAACCTATTAGACATGGGCTATAGCTCTAGGTCAACTTCTAGCTGAGTATGTTTGTTGGTTTATACGAATTTAATTGCTTACCCATGCTTAGCCGGTAGAAGTCGAGAGATGACAAGGGCATAACCTCTCGCGAGATATAGGATTTTATCTTAACCATGCTCACATAGTTGGAATGTTTAAAAAATGAACAACCATGAAAATGAGTCGTGATTTGAGCAAGTAATGTAGGGCCATTGAGATGGAGCTCAATTGGTTAGGCTTGCTTGAATTGATTAAGGACCGATGCGTCATCGCTTTGATACTTGAGCACATACCGTACAAACCACATGCTTAGTATGGGATGGGCAAGCCAAGTACCATAAGCCAGACCTTGCTATGGGACGGTTTGACACGGGTTGTGATGAGGGGTAGATGGCGGAGTCCGTTACCCCTATACATCTCCAGCCGCCCTCTCATCGCCGGGTGTGGGTATGCGAACGGTTGAGGGCATGAATTAACTCTTATCCTAGGCCGAGGGTATGGTAGTTGGTCTTGCGCCTCGTGTGGGAAAAGTTGTGCACCCCTGCAGGGTTCTAAATCTATTGCAATAGCCGTGTTCTCGGATATGAACACGCTCATGTACTTTGACTTTAACGTAGAGTTTCGGAGAGAGCTTATGGAAGATTAAGCTCATGGTTGATGATACATGAACACTTTACTTATGCAAATGTTTTGGTGTATGATATAGGGATAGGAGCCATGTCTTTTGCTTACTCACTTGTCAAAACCCGCTTGCTATTTCATAGTTGGATAATAAAACTTGATAGTCCCTTGCATCCACCAAATGTATATTTTTGGGATAAGTCCTGCTAGTACGCAATGTACTAACGGTGCTGCCGTTAAGTTGATTCCAGGTGAGGTGCCTTCGGAGCCCGTCTTTGGGTACTTCTACCCCGCCGACGGAGGTGCGGGCATGTAGTAGCGGCCCAATGTTTATCTATATTTAATGAGTCACTTGTGGCATGAGAGTGAACTCATTTATGTTGATGTAATATCTATGAGAGCGATGTTTAAACCTTCCGCTGCAAAACCTTATGTTTAGGCTTGAAACTTAAACTTGGTTTGTAAGACTTGAATGCATTATGTATGATGAACTCTATGTATGCAATGCTATATGTGTGATGAAGATGTTTAACTTGTGCTAGTGAGGTGTGTCGTCCTAGGCATTGTTTGGGACACATCTCAAGGACGACCGGGGTTAAGTCCTTTTAATTAGATTGATCAATGGAAGATGATCTAATTAACGGGGTTTAGTTTGGAGGTTCCTCACATAAAGCTCATCAGATTTTTTTTTCAAGAAGGCCAAACTGACAGTTAAAAAGGCTTGTATCATTTTATTGCACAAGATTTGTAGTAGCATTGCTGTCCATAACAGTATCAAGGCCCTTTGGCCAGCGGAATAGAAGAGAGAACCTGCGGGTTACTGGTGCTATGACTGAGTGGTTGTCCACAGCAAGCGCGTTTGCATTCGTCTAGTGTATTGAAGCAGCGGGTTGGTCCACTGTAACAACAAAAACAGTTCTCTTTGCACGGTGGAAATATAGGTTTCCTTAGCCATGGACATGTGCTTGGAAACTTCTCGTTTCCCAAGTGATCTTTCGTTTGCGCTGCAAATACATAAATGTTCAGATAATGAATACCGCAAATAGCCACAAAATACATAAAACTAAATGGGCCCTATGCTGAGTTTACAAAAGTACAAATACTTGTGCGTGTATATAAAACATAAAATTATTCCGGATTCATTGGTGTGCACTTAGCCACTTACACTGTGAAGGAACAACAAAACATCCAAAGATGACCACAGATAGTATCATGACTCCCGCGCTTCGCCCCATCACGGACGAGCTTCCTACGACACGAATGCTATGCCAGTTTATTTGGGAGTTCACTCGTTTCTGTGGGTTTTGTTACAATCACATACATCTTTAAAAATGTTCATATATAAAGGTAGCTCAATTTTCTATATTTAGTATGAATTAATTCATCCAAAACTCATATAAGAGTAGCCGATTTGAATATCATAAATAATACTAGCCTTCAATAGTAGGAAATCAGCCAATCATGCAGGTAATCAAAGTATTCACGCAGGTAATCAAATTATCAAAAATAAATTTTATACGATTTGAGCATCACCCCTATTTACTATCGAAGCACAGCCCGCGAAACTGAAGTTCAGCAGGCTGAAATGTGGAAAGCAACCAATACGCAGCGGCCCAGAATGAAGCTCAGCCCGCGAACATAAAGGAAGGAATGCGAAAAGATTTAAATCTACGGGCCGGTCGGTTAGTAGCCCTAACAATTGATAGGCCACCTAATCGAGGACCGCGGACGGGCTAACTCGTCCCAAGAGTTCGAAGCAAAATAAAAAGGAAAAAGTGATTTTGAGGTCCCTCAACTATTGTCTAAGTCTCACTTTCCTCCCTCATCTTTAAAACCTGATATACGACGTCCTTCATCTATGTAAACTGTTTGTTTTATGTCCTTCACTGGTTTTGGAGGCGGTTTTTGATGACGTGGTAATAGGGCCCACATATCAGGGCAGGACCCACATGCCTTTCCTCCCCACTCTTTCTTTTTCCTCGTCCCCTCCCATGGTGCCGCTGTACCATGCCGCCGCTCGCTATCGCCGTTCATGGCGCCCGACCACGCCGGGTCAGACACCAAGGAGCCCTTTGGGAACTCGCCGCCGCCCCGGGCCACAACACCAGGCAGCACTCCCGACAGGCCGGCGCCGAAGCCGCAGGGTGTGTTGACGAAGGGGGTTTGGGGAAACCAAAGCGAGATTGGGACTTGGGAGTCCTTGGAGCCGCACAAGAACTGCGCAGGAAGCAAAGGGGCATTGTAGGTCGTCTCATCTCCTCTGAGCTAGAATCCGCGACGGATTTGGGGAAACCAAATCGAGATTGGGACTTGGGGTAGGAGTTCGGCGAGCGACGACGGGAATGGTGCTCAAGTCGGCTTGTGGACCCTATCCTGACAAGTGGGACCCACGACCATGTCATAAAAAACCACCACCAAAACCGCGGAAGGACTTGAAACAAACGGTTTACATAGATGAAGGACGTTGGATATCCTGTTTTGAAGATGAAGGACGAAAATCGGACTTGGGCAATAGTTGAGGACCTCGAAAGGACTTCTTCCAAATAAAAAGGCCATCATCAGAAGGATGGCCCGACACAACATTCCACGGCCAGACGAAGTAAAAAAGAAGCGCGGACGCGGCGTACCGCGGTCAGACGAAGTAAAAAGGAAGCGGACGACGCGGTTGATTTTTACACCGCCACGGCGCAAAATAACGACGACGCGTTGGCCAAACAGGAAGCCACGTCGACCAGAAACCTCTCGTGCTGCAGATTCCTTCTGCTGCCAGCTTAAGAGTATTAGTTACGGCTGAAAATCACCGTTTCTTCTCACCAGGTTCAAGTGTGCAACAAAGCATCTCAATATTATCGGTCGTTGTAGCAGTCGAATTCCATAATCGATATGTGCAAGACATGAAAACAATTAGTAAAAGTTTTGTATCAGTGAAATATTCGATGCTCGTATCTAGCATATATTGTCAGTTGTCTCAGCGCAGGGCCGGTCCAGGGATTTTAGGTGCCCTGGGCAAAACAAAAACATGGGTCCCTTTTATAGCGTACTAATAGTGATGATGCTAGCCCCCACCTTGCTGTATGGGGACTTCCGCCTCTAGTTATCGGCGTAGTTCAAGCCATCAAGAAACTCTCAGAGGGCGGATCCAGAATTTCGGATGAGGGGGCTGATTTTTTTCATTCTTCTCTCTTTTCTCTCTTCCTCTTTTTCTTCCTCTTCCTCTTCACCTATGGCCAAAATTTCTTAGGGGGCTTGTGGCGGCTCCAATGAAGTTCTTAGGGGTAGGGGGGCTCCTACCCTCCTGTCCCCACGCTGGATCCGTCCCTGCTCAGAGGTGGCCAAGAAGCTTTATGATGATTTATGCAAATGGAAGCAAGTCTTTAATTACCTACTCAAGTGCTTTTGCTCAAGAGAACATTGGAGTGTAATATTAGATGGAATTACTGTATCCTGCGGAAGCAAGGAGCACCCTGTTGTGGGTGAAAGGCATGCCTGAGCGGCACTGCGACTTAGAGGACCCGCAGAGCAGCACGACGGATGGAGAACTGTTAGCAAGTGCAAGAGCACAGTGTGGTTGAGCACAACAGGGAAAGCAAAAGCAAGGTGGAAGACGAGAGAGCAGCCTAACCAGAAGCTGCGAGGGAGAGTCGAAGAGGGGAACAATGGTATGAGCACTACTCTTTATAATATAACAAGTGGACAGATCTTATTTGTATTTATCCCACAAATTTTGATTGGGCACAATCATACTGCAATTTAGACAAAATTTCTATTGATAATACTACAATTGGGCAGAATCATACTGCAATTTAGATTATCGTTGCAACAGTCTTTGCCAGTGCGGAGACAGCGGGTCCGCCCTATATCGGCGGTGCTGAGGAGTGAGGACCTTTTCCACTCAAGTCGCATTACGTTTTTGCTACGTTTCTAAGCGGGAAGGGCCTCTCCCTCCATCTCGAAAAACATGTCATTCTAGGTTTCTTCGGGCATACCAATGAAGACGTAAAAAACCTACACGATGTCCAGTCGACGCCGATTAGAGGACCGCCGGCCGCATCATGCCACCAGCCACCGTGGAGGACCACTTCGCGTAGATAGGGATCTCCGAGCAGCAGCCGCCTCCTCCTATGGAGCTTCACGGGAGGGAGATTGTTGGGGAAGAAAGGGAGAAAGGAGATGAAATGCGAGCCCCACATGTTAGCGAGCGGAGAGGAGCTGAAGAAGTATATAGCAAGGGCATTTTGGTCTATATAAAAATAATAAAATCTGCATGTGGGCCTATGAGCATCAAATACGTACAAAATGACATGGTTCGGAGAATCTTGAAATTATAATAGTATGATTCAAAATATGTGAATTGTAGTGGCATATTTAGAACTTCAAAAATTATAATGGCACCAAATAAAAAATTCCAAGTAAGACGCTAGATGCCTAGATTCCCCAATGAGCCAGCATGGCAAGTGAACACCTTCTAGCCTATGGCGGGTGATACTGCAAACATCGATTGGCGAGGAAAATGAATATTACTCGAGTTAGGAATCCCTAACTTGAGAGAAGTGTGACAAGTCACAAAAGTTGTGGTAAAGGAAAATGAATATTACTCGAGTTAGGAATCCCTAACTTTAGAGTAAGTGTGACAAGTCATAAAAGTTGTGGCAAAATAAATTAAAACCTTACTTTGGCACTTTGTCATGCTTGAAACAGTATGGCAAATTGGTTTCGCCATTAAAGCTCCTTGTCCCATGGCGATTAACATGGCCTTCCTAGCTTCATGTGACTGGTCGCATTCCACTTTTTCGAGCAATCTTGGTCAGTTCAAATAAAAGTCGGTCTCTTATATACGAGGCTTGTTATACTCCATCTATTTACCAATGGAGGGACTAGCTCGTCATTCCTGTTGGAATTTCAGGTTTCCATGTAGTAGTTGGCCTTGTGGTCTTAAGTTACGAAGGAAAACGTCTATATAACCCCATGAGGTATCTATGGTTAGCTATATAACCCCATCAACTACAAAACCATGTATTTAAGCCCCTCACCATTGCAAAACTAGTCAAATAACCCCTGGTTGTTGACATTTCTTAACACCACTACTATGTTTCCACGGCAATGGCACCAAAAATACTTATAGGAGTATTTATTAACATCATTATAAAATAGTCATAGGCGTCGCTTTATGGTAGCCTAATAATGAACTTAATAAACACAACAAATTACTCATCCTCCATTACCAAAATACTTTCTCTTTCCATTACCAATAGCTATTTGGTTTTGGTAACCACTGTTGCAGCAGCCTAAGAAAAACCATTAGGTAAGAGAGGGAATCACCTATGAGTAATAGGGAGGTGGGTTTTGGTAACTACCAAAAAAATTGGTATTAGTAATAGGATTGGTAATCTGCTGGAGCACTTCATATCCCTCAAATCACTCATTTTTTTGTATTGGTAATGGATATAGGTAATCTGCTAAAGATGGTCTTACAAGCGCCATATAAGTAAGTGCAATCCAAGTAACGAAGTTAACAAACAACCTTTGGTATACATCAAAACTCTATTTAGATAAGGAATCTGCAAGCGCACAATTATATTATTGTAGCATTTCACCCGTGAGTATTCAAAGGTATCGTGTTATTCTCATGGGACAAACTAGAAGATATTACTAGTGAGCATAGCATTTCTCACATGAGACTCAACTCATTGGAAAGTAAAGAAATGTGCAAGTCATGATAAATAAATTTCACGAATTATGTACAACTTAACCAATACACAACCCCCCAAACACAACACACACATACGCGAGCGCGCACACACACACACTCGAGCCATCTCATAAAAGATACGCTAATACTTAAGGAATATCATAGCAGACTAGAAGAAATATCCATAAATATATTTATCAAGTTAGTAAAAGTTATATTAGCTATGCGTGTAAATTCATGTGGATAGCCTACTATTAAGTGGATAATACTTAGTCTAACTCCAAGGCCCAAGTATCTAATAAACTCGTACTCCAAAGTCTAGCAGGGAGGATTACACAAAGCTTATGAATAAGCCGGACGAATAGTTTTGTCACAGCATGTCGCCTATATATCTCGCATATCTTGTAAACAATGGGCATTTCCAAAGGAATCCATGATACCCAAACACCATGCTTGCGTACATGAAAACTTTTCTAGCCTCCCTAGAACTCCTACCCTTCGGATAGACAAGCAAAAGGCTAGAGTCAAGCATAAAGCATCACATACTGTTATACCAACATAAATACTTAATATATTCACATAAATTGTATCACTCATGATAGCACAAATTATGGAGAAAGATACTATAAAGATAGCAAAAACCTTATATAACAACTCTGAATACTTAACAAATATTTTACTAATAAGAGACAAAATCATACTAAAGATCAAAGATGAGAGAACTGGCTCTTCTAATCCTAAGAACTAGAGTTATAACGAGAGAATTGGTGATGCTCTAATTGTGGTGGTGTGGTGATCCTAGCTATAACAAAGTAGAATCCAAGCAGAACGAAAGAATAGGAGGGTTTGTCTCTGCTTATATAGGCCTCCTACATCGGGAACCATCATACAACCACCTCGCCAAATGGGAACCTGAATCGCTGTAGTGGTGGGACGGCTGGCCCAGGGGACCGGTCTGTCCCTCACCACTGCTTCTCGGCCACCGCCTTTTGTGTGGTGGGATTTGGTGAAGGCTCATTCTCTTCTATGCTGGCATAGATTCCATTGGACTTGCTTTGTGGGCTTCTCCACAAAATTGAGCATTTCCAGGACAAAAATATTCTTTATCATTTAATGGTCTTTTCTCTCATTTGTTGCCCTGAGTTTCTGAAATTATGCAAAGACAAAATACAAGTGGAACCAATTTATTCTAAATAAAATACTATAGTTTCATCATCAATGTTGCAATGTATCTATTTCAATGTTTCACTTTCATCGTGAAACTTGCAATGTTTCTGTTCATGTTTTACTTTCACCATCAACGTCGCATTGTTTCTGTTATAATTTTTCACTTTCACGGTCAATGTTGCAGTGTTCTGTTCAAATATTTCACTTTACCGTTAATGTTGCAATGTTTCTATTCTAATATTTCACTTTTATCATCCGTACTACAATGTTCATGTTCTAATGATTCAGTTTTACCGTCTGCTAGCCAGTCCGATAGAGAAAATATGGCCGTGCGCTCTCCTCTTTCGTGGGCCAAGCCCTAGGTGTTAGAAACTGTTTCCACGGAGGGTGGTCGTTGTGGCCTCGTGGGTGGTTTCATGTCAAATGTTGTGGCCGAATTATAGGATAATACTTGCCTACAAAATTTTTGGGCCAAGTACAGCGTTGCAACAACTAACCCGGCCCAAACATTAAGCAGCTGTGTCCGGCTGTCGCTGGTAGCCTTGACCTGATTCTTTTGTTTTAATGAAATGGAAGACATGGTAAAAACTAAAAGCGTTGGGTACACCATTTCACACGCTCCATTTGATATATCATACTTGTGTACAATGTAACGGAAATGCATAGCTGTAGCACAAAAGCGATAAATTTACAGTCACACACATGAGAGAGCAGATTACACGATCAGGACCGACGATCTTGAGTAACTACACAAAACACTCCCAGACACCACACCACGCACGCTGCTCACACAAGTAGAAAACGCAACAAACCACGCTACTGATTCAGTGTCACGCTATGACCAACCCACACACTCACACGCTGCATGCATCGAAGTTAAGCAGAAACATATATAATATCTGTAGCTATAGCAATCTCACTGGCGACGCAAGTAATTAATTATAAACGATTGTCACACTAGCTGCTGCAATCTGCTGCTCTCCTCACTGAGTCACAACTAATTCATCGACAAGCTGCATCTGCATGGACACCGATCAAGAGATATATGACCACCTAGTAGACGACCATATATATCTGCATAGATCACCATGCAGCATGCACGCACGGCGCACACGCTGGAATGCATGCATCGATCGTCTAGATGTCGACGACCCTGAAGGCCTCGCGGTTCTTGATCACGATGTCGTACATGTGAACGGAGGAGAACCTGGCGAAGTCGGCCGGGAGGGAGATGAGGTCGAGGGACCCACGCTTGTGGAATTGGTACAGCGTGGGGTCCTCGTAGTAGCGCTCCCACCCAAGCGCCCGGAGCTCCGACTCCAGCTCTGCGTACGAACGCACCACCTGCCCGCTCGGCGTGTGCACCAGCGCCTTCCGCCGCCGCACCGCCTCGCCGCCGGCCGCCGCACCGTTCTCCACCAGCCGGACCACGCCGTTCTTGAACACCCACACGCCCGACATCCTTGATCCTTCTTGCTATATATACTTGCTAAGAGCCTGAGGGACAAAGATGGTTGCTTCTTGCTCTTGCTAGCTGCTTGGGGATGATAGATGGAGCAATGGAAGGGGATCAAGGGGTCTATATATAGAGCATGGAGCTAGCTCAGAAAGGGCCAAAGGTAGTATGTGTTGATGGTGTGGGGGCAGCAGAGTTGACATGGATGTGGGAAGCATACACACAATATACTACTACTCTAGCGGCGGAGTACTATAGTGAGTAGATATCATGACACCGATATAGCAGATTAGATTAATAAGGGTATAGGCCATAGCCAGAGAGAGATCAAGAAAGAACATCTTGTGTGGGGCCGCAGTTAGGTTAGGTCACGCGAAAGATACGTTTCTGATGAACATAGCGAAACGAGAGCGAGCCAGCAGAAGGAACGAAGAAGCAGATTAAACTTGAGTGTGCGCGGCAGAATATATGTGCATGTATGTGTCTTTGTTTCGTAACAGTGTTCGTTAAGGATTCTCTCCTCGATCGGCAATGTGCTTGATAAGCTACCTGGAATATATTTCGCCAAAAGAAAGAAACGAAAAGACACAGACATAGTGCATGGATGGCTGAAAAGTGTATGGTAGTGCAGTGGCATCCGGCCGATATCATCCACTGTACATGTGCACCGTATATGGTCTCTGAAAAAGAAGTAAATCATTAGAAGCTACAGCCATATATTATGTTCAGGCCGAATTCAGGTGATAGATCAGCTTCAGTTCATGCGAGTTCACCATGTGTCGTTTTGCCATCGCGACACGTAGAAAGGAGAACAAAACATGGCTATAATTTGCATCAATTGATAGGGATGGTGGAAGTGGGAAATGTTTGCTTAATTGCAAATGGTAGATCGATCTAGCCACGAATTGTCCATACATTATTATTTATAAATAAAGCTAATTCCGTGGAAGTTAGATAAGTATTCGATTGCTTGTCGAAAAAATATATCGTTGTGTGCGGAATCCTACCAACCTTTTCCCGGAAAGAAAACAAAAAGGAGCCAAATTCTCAAGAAGGGAATACGATTCACTCGCTCTAATTTACTACTTTACTTTGCCATTGCACAAGAGAATTTGAGCTGTACGTGCTCACCCTTGGAACATTATTTTTTAGCGAAAGGGAATTCGACCATCGAGAGCAATCGCCTTTTATTGGGAACAAAATTGATACTCTCTCATTGTCAAGTATATATTTTGGTGTACGGCAAGAATAATTCGGGATGGAATTGATGTGTGCTTTTCTCTCTGTAGACGAGCTTTGGAGCATCTGCAAAGAGAGATTTTGGCTTATCCTAGTTTCCTAGTGCCTACGTGATGGCGCATTGTTGGATCCGTTGGATAGCTCCCTGGAAACAGGCATGATGATGGATTGATAAATCAGAGTCGGTTCGGTTTGTACAGTACGTGGTGAGCGCCGCAAAGGAAATGCTTATTTTGTGTGTTAAAAGTCGCCTTTTTCAGTATATATATTGAGCTGCTATGTGCCAAAATTAAAGTTCCCGTTATCCTTCCTCCTGAATCTATTCATTACTAATCAATAGGTGTGCTAGCTATGTGTGAATTTATGCTGTGCCCTACCTCCTACCCAAATCACCCTACTGGAGAATTTGTGCTATGTATGTATGGCGCTCAAATTTAGTAATATTAGTTGTTAAAAATACTATTGCTTGTTGATCTGCAACCAGTGACATCTTAACAACAGCGCAGTGCAAGTATACTCGCTCATCCACACAACACAGCACTAAGTTTTGATCTTTCACTAAGTATTTGAGCAGCATTACCATCCTACTTTTGGGAGGGTACCGAGAATTCTTTTGATAGATATCAAATTTAGCACTATACCTCTGTTCGTTTTTCGTAGGCGTATTCGAGATTTGATGAAAGTCTTTGGAGGTATTTCAACAACCAAATTTTCTTACCCCTCCATTCCAAAATTAGTATGTTTTACATTTTCTCCTTGATTAAACCTTTCTAACTTTGATCAATATAATAAATAGAAAAAAATGAGCAACTACAGTGAAGAGTAAGCTTATTATCAACACATATTTCATGATGGATTTTAATGAAAATAATTTGATGTTGTATATGTTTCTGTATTTTTTTTTAGTAAACGTGGCCAAATTTAGACAAATTTGACATAAGACGAAACTAAAAATTCTAACACTTCGGAATGGATGGACAACTAAATATATTGTCAACATGCTGCAAGATAAATATTCTATTAAACGAGATTTTTTAAATATAATTAAATATATCTGTATAGCTTTTACAAATTAGCTAGATATTCGCAAAATTTGGCGAAATGTTGTTCAAAACTCATAAAGTATTACTTTTTAAATCCTATAATAGCCTATTAAAATCCTATCAGGAACAAATTTTAGTACCATTGCACACCCATAACAACGCTTAATGTAAACACAACTAGTGTTTAATTAACAGGGGAAATAGGAATCATCTTTTGACGATGGGATCTTAATCCTCGTCTGGATAATCAATACAACCATGTG